>JAOSBN010000009.1:14570009-14591436 GCA_027563595.1 Erythroxylum suave
AATCATAAATGTTCAAATGTAGATGAATATGAGACTCCAGAATTGTTATTATTTGCTGTGATCGAGTGCCTTTCAATTATAGAAACAAATACTGGCTCATTAGGCTCAGTCAGAACAGAAATCACAGAGTAGAGCTCTACGTGCAAAATACTAAGCTTGTAGCTCTTTCAAACTGGCTACTCTAATCACAACACCTTTATCTGATCACGCATTTTATGAAATGCATCAAATAAAAGCATATCCCATGAATAGCATTCACTTATGATGCAAAAACAGAATCTCATATTCATCAGACCTCAGTTTAGTATTCAACTTTCATTAAGCATTCAAAATTCAGTGATAAACATATATCATTCAAATGTCAGATGCTAATATAACACTTCTAATACATTTTCGACTATTGAACTCCTCGGACTATTAAGGTCCAGAATTTATATTCAGTTCACAACAGTTCAATAATTGAAACTTAAATAGAATAAATCAAACAATCCTAGGAAGATCATCTCGGATGAATTACAGATGCGCCCTTTAGCTTTATTGTCTTGAAGTCCTAGCAATATCTGGAAGCTGTCGCTCAATGTGCTCCTCTAAACCATATCATACATACAAACATCTCAATTTTGCTCAATCATGAATTTATTTATGCACATTCATGTATACTGAATATGTACAACACATGTTCATGAAAATTCTGGGTTCCTTATCATTATTCTTGCCTTAATAATCATTCAAATATCAATACTCAACTTAACAATCCAGACTTGTCTAAAAACATACTTTTGGGCCTACTTTGTATGATTATTATCATCAGTACAGTGAAGCAATTTGGCAACACTTCCTTCTGGAAAATTTTTCTCCCATGTCTTAAGTTTCGAATGACATAAAAATTATACAATTGGATTCAGTATTCTATGAGTTATGCTCAAACTACCACAGACTATGTACATTTGAACTTTTGGTTAGTACATAATCATACCCTCAAAGGTGTACAGCTAATATCTCTCAATTTACATATACAAAAATTATCAAAGTTAGGCCAATAAAAAGCTAAAAGAATAAAATAAAACCTTTTTGAAGACACCTTTCTCTAATTTTGCTTCTACAATAGGACATGATTTCTATCTCAGGTAGTACTACAATCTCCATTAAGACTCAATTTCAAGCCAGATTTTGAAAGGCTTAGATAAAGAATTATAATTCGACTTCTAAAATAACTTGTGTCCATAAGACTCTACTATAGTCTGAATCAAGAATCAACTCATTTAAAAATATATAGATGAAGATATACTCAAAATGCCGAAGCATGTTCAATGAAAATATTCTAGTTCACTTACTCACTTTCAACCTAAATTAATTAATAAAATCTTTCACAAATGACTTCAGATGACTATAATTTTTTGTGTAAATGGGAGACAACGTATTTTGAGTGTAATGGTTTAAGTCCCATGTCATTTGGAAGTCAGGAGAAGAAATTATAGACAAAAGATCAAGGGATGTTCGAAATAGTCCCTCATTTTTCAAAGCTTCGGAGTCGCAATGGTGCATCTTTGTCAGCAGAATTGCGATTGTGCTATGTTTTCTTCCTTCTCTTTCATTCTTTCTTGTCATTTTTGACTTACAACCAGACATTTTTAGACAATACTTTCTTCTAATCGAATGTTACTCTATGTCTTAAGTGTCTAATAACATCAATTCCATACATTTTGGTTCTGTATCATTCAAGTTATAAAAACAAAATCCACAAACTATTTTCCTACTTTGGTAAAACATAATTCTCAACTTCAAGTCAATTTTAAAGACTCTTATAGACATATTTCTAATTAAATTCCTGCATGAGAAACGTAGCCCTATGTCTTTAGTTTACTCTAAATAAAAAACCATACAATTTGGATATTCACAGATAAAGTTATGGCCAAAATACAGATATATGTTCAGTAAAACACTGCATATAACAAACTCCAATACACTTCATTGACAAAATTCTATCAGTTCTTTATCATTTCACTTTCATTTCTCAATGATACATCAGTTATACCTCAACTTTCAATCCAGAAAACTCTCAACATAATTTTACAATTTCATTCATAATCACCACATAAAAACAGAAACTATTGCACACTTTTAGATAACAAATTTTCTACACTTCACTCATCTTCATTTAACTTTAATTATCAAAATTCTTTATGCACTTTCTGCACATTTTCTACTGATTTAACTCCTTCATCACTGACACATGCATCCACATCATTCATGCTGTATCAATCTACAAGCATGAAAATGTACACCAATCACACATGTATTCATTAATACATTAAAACATCCATATAACTTGACTTAAGCTTCTCTCTCTTCAGCTATATTCCAGAAATTTATAGAGCAATCAAGAGATTTCGGTATTAGATGAACAAAGGATTTAGCAACAACCAAAATGTCTAATGACAGGAGATTTTGCATGGTGAAACCTTGATAGGTTATCCAAAAGCCAATAGACAAAATGGGCAAGATGGTGTTTTGGTGATGGTAAAGCAAGAAGCCAAGTGTAGATGGTTTCGGTGAAACCAAAGGAAGGAGCTGCAGAAACATTTTTCCTAATGCCTAGGTGTCTTATTTATGCTTTAACACATGTTTCCTTTGTATGTCTTCCACTTGTTCACTAGATAAGCTACCATTTGTCTCCTAGTTATAGTTCCACGTGTCACTCTATAATTTATCCATTTGTCAACTAATAATTTGTCTCTTATTTCTATATTTTTCTTAGTCTAAAATACTCCAAATATTTGATAAATTTCCAAAATGACTCCAAAAACACAAATTAATTCTAATACACACCAATTCAATTTTCAAGATAAAAAATCCACGATTTGCATTTTATTCGCATTTATACATCAATCATACCCAAAAAATGTCAATGAATGCATGTACAATTATTTGATCAATAACAATATTATTCACGTGTATGTGTATGCAATATAATGCATTTCTAAATTATCAATAAAATTTTTATAAATAAAGTATCCTAGGGTATAATGGGGTGATGAGATGTTATAATTCTCCCCATCTTAAGAAATTTCGTTCCCGAAATTCTTACTTGATTCATGAAATAGTTGGAGGTAGTGATTTCTCATATGCTATTCTGTTACCCAAGTTGCTTCTTCACTTGAATGGTTTCTCCAAAGTGCTTTCACCATTGGGATCACTCGATTTCTCAATTGCTTATTCTGATAGCCAGTTATCTTAACCGGTTCTTCAACATAACTCAGATCACTAGAAACTTCAATTTCTTGGGTCGGTATCACATGAGTTGGATCAGATCGATATCTCCTAAACATACATACATGAAACACATTATGTATCTGTGCCATTTTAGAAGTTAAGGCTAACTTATAAGCCAGTGGCCCAGTTCTTTCAATTATCTCATACGGACCAATGTACCTCGGGCTTAACTTACCCTTCTTACCAAACCTCAACACACCTCACCAAGGTGATATTCTTAGAAATACTTTATCTCCCACTTGATATTCTAGATCCCGCTTATGCTAATCTGCATAATTCTTCTATCGGTCTTGTGCCATTTTAATTCTACTTCGGATCAACTTCACTTTATCAATAGTATCCTGAATCAATTTTGGGCTTTCGACAATACTTAGACCCTCTTCATCCTAATATAAAGGCGAACAACACATCCTGTCATACAATGCCTTATATGGAGCCATACCAATACTACTGTGATGCTGACTGTTATAAGCGAATTCAACCAAAGTTATATACACATCCCATGCTCCTTGAATCTTGAAAACATAAGCTCTAAGCATATCCTCAATATTCTTAATCGTCCTCTCACTTTGACCATTTGTTTGAGGATGAAATGTAGTGCTGAAATTCAGTTTGGTACCCAAAGCTGTCTATAAGTTACCCCAAAATCTCAAAGTAAATCTGGGATCCCTATCCAATACAATAGACACTGGAATCCCATATAATCTTACTTTTTCATTAACATATTTTTTAGCAAATTGATCTAATGAGTTGCTCTCTTTCACTGGCAAGAAATGAGTCAGCTTGGTCAATCTATCAACAATGACCCAAATGGCATCATGTTGTCTCGTAGTCCTTGGCAAACCCATTATAAAATCCATCATAATTCTCTCCCATTTCCTCTTCAGAATAGGCAATTAATGTAACTTACCAATTAGAGCCTGATGCTCTGCTTTAATTTATTGACAAGTCAAAACTTAGCCACATAGTCAGCCACTTGTCTCTTCATCCCCGGCCACCAGAAATATTGTTTCAGCATGTTATACATCTTAGTAGTACCAAGATGCACAGCATAAGCTGCTACTTGTGCTTCCTCAACAATCTCCTTTCTCAGATTTTCAACATCGGGTACACACAATCTTTATTTCATCTACAATATATCATCTCTCATTTCAAATTTTGAATCTGGATTCACTTTCAGTTTCTGAACTAACTTCACAATCTTGCGATCCTTACACTTGGCCTTCCTGATTCTACTATTCTCAAGTTCAGTATAGCTATCAATGCCTCATCTTGCCCTAATTTCAATGCTCTCAATTGAACTAGGTTAGGTAACCTCGATAATTGTACTTGGGCCACACTACTATTTGACTTCCTACTTAATGCATCTACTACCACATTAGCTTTACCAGAATGATACTCAATTGTGCAATTATAATCCTTCAACAATTCTATCCACCGCCTTTGTCCCATATTTAATTCCTTTTGACCCAACAGATATTTCAAATTTTTATGATCAGTAAATACCTGAAAGGTTTCACCATATAAGTAGTGTCTCCAAATCTTTAAAGAAAATACCACTGTAGCCAATTCCAAATCATAAACCAAATTGAACTTGTGAGACCTTAACTATCTCGATGCATAAGCTATTAACTTGTCATATTGCATTAGTACACATCCTAACCCCTAGTGTGAAGCATCATTGTACACTACATACCCTTCAGATCCAGATGGAATAGCTAACAATGGTGTTGTAGTTAACCTATGCTTTAGCTACTGAAAGCTTCACTGACAATCATCATTCCATCTGAAAGGCACATTCTTTCTCAAAAGCTTTGTTAGAGGGGCTTAAACCAGTGAAAACCCCTCGACAATTCTTTTGTAATAACCATCTAATCCAAGAAAGCTCCAAATATCTATCACATTTCTTGGAGCTTTCCACTTCATCACTGCTTCTATTTTCCTTGGGTCTACTTATATACCTTGTCCAAACATAATATGACCTAAGAATACTTCTTCATTAAGCCAAAATCACACTTATTGAACTTGGCATACAACTATTTGTCCCTCATCATCTATAAAACCAATCTCAAATATTATGCAAGATCCTCTCTATACTTCGAATACACCAAAATATCATCAATAAACACAATAACAAAGCGATCTAAATAAGGTTGAATTATCTTATTCATTAGGGCCATAAAAGCTATTGGGGCATTAGTCAATCCAAATGGCATTACCAAAAACTTGAAGTGCCCATATCTTATTCTAAATACACTTTTTGGTACATCAGCCTCAGCTATTTTCAACTGATAATATCCTAATCTCAAGTCTAACTTTGTGAACACCTGAGCTCCCCATAACTGATCAAGAAAATCATCAATCATCGAAAATTGATACTTATTCTTAACTGTCACCCAATTCAACTGTCGATAATCAATACATAATCTAAGAGTTCCATCCTTCTTCTTAACAAACAATACAGGAGCCCCCCAAAGTGACACACTAGGTCTAATAAAACCCTTATCTAACAACTCTCGTAACTGAATCTTCAGTTCCTTCAATTCCATAGGTTCCATCCTATATGGATGAATTGATACAGGAGGGGTACCTAGAACAATATCAATAGTAAACTTCGTCTCCCTTTCTGGGGGTAATCCCGGTAGTTCAGCAGGAAACACATCCAAAAATTCCCTATCAATAGGAATATCTTGAATGGTTTGTTCATCCCGAGTATCAACTACGTGGGCCAGATAAGCCTCACATCCACCTCGGATCAGTCTCAAAGCACTCACGAAGGAAATTAGTTAGGCTAGCACTACCAGACTAACTCCTCAAAACATCACTCTTGGCTGATTAGGGGATTCAAGAACTACCTCCTTAGTATAACAATTTATCACTTCCCTATGAGTAGTGAGCCAATCCATGCTTAAAATGAGGTCTATTTCTCTTAACTGCAATATGATTAAATCAGCTTTTGACTCTACCTAATCAATCCGAACTATGCACCTTTTACATACCTCACCAATCACTGTTGTGCTACTTACTAGAGTGCTCACCACCAAACTGATATTCAGCATTTCTCTTTTACAATGTATTCTAGTTGCCAGATGTGGTGTGATAAATGAATGTGTAGATCCTAGATCTACCAATGCAAATGCTTCCAAATTAAAAATGTTCAACATACCTGTTACCACATCTGGGGAGTTCTGCGTCTCCTGTCTGATAATGGCATAAACCCTACCCTAAGACTGCAGCTGATTATTGCATACCTTAGTCCTCACACTAGGCCCTGCTGACTGAGTTTTGCCTCTACATTTGCCTTTAGGTCCAAAACCGATAGTGCTACTCTGCTGTATAGTTTTCTCAGTCACTATTCCTCCTCTCATTACAGATTGTAGTCCCCAAGTCTCGAGACAATCTCTGATTTGATGCTCTATAGAGCCATAATGGAAACAAGCCCCCGATAACTTCCAACATTGGCCATCATGCTTCTGACCACAATGTTCACAATCAGGTATATGCTATGGTTACCCTCTTAACATTGATCCTCTACTTGTACCAGTCTGCACAAATCTACCTCTTGATTTAAACCCTAATTGTCTCAATCTAGTCTAGAATCAAGACGATCTGTTCTGGCATTTACTGAAGCTTCTGCCAGAATTAGCCCGAGATTCAACCTTCCTCTTCCCTCTAAAATCTTGTCTGTAATCTCGCTAACCATCTTTTAATAACTGCTAAATTTTGATTGAGGCTACTCGTAATTCTGTGAATCTACCCAAGCTAGAAAGAGCTAGCCTTGTTTTGTTCTCCATGTTCAACCCATCCTCAAATCGTCTACATTTATCTTCCTCAATTCGGGTCATTGCAGTTGCGTACCTCATTAACTCATTGAATCTTATCTCATATTCTTCCACTGTGAGTCTACCTTACTTCAGATCCATAATTTCTTTCATCTTTCTATCCAGATAAATCTTAGGCATATAATTCTCTCGAAGCACCCTCGAAAAATCTTCCCAGGTCAAATCACAAGGTCTGGTGGTACGACCTAGAATAGTCTTCCACCACTAGTATGCTAGACCTTACAGTAGTGAGACAGCATAATCAAATATCTCATCTGCCTCATAGTCCATTTGATCAAACACCCTTTCAATTCTTTCCAACCATCCTTCTACCTCAGTAGGGTCTGTACTTATGTAGAAATCCACAACCCCTCACTTTCTCAGCTTATGGTATCTCCTTTCTTGGAGGCATTTGAGCAAATTCAAGTACAAGAGACTCTCTATTAACTCCTATAGACTCTATATCAGCTAGCTTTCCAACTTGAACACCTATAGTAGATGACTTGTAACAAGAATAGTATTGATTACTATCCAAATCTCTCACTCAATATTATGTATAAATGTCCTCATACGTTCCTGTAGATGTCAAACCATGCTCTGATATCAAAAATTTATAGCAACACCCCACAACCATAAATTACATACCAGGATATCCAGAGGACATTCCAGTATATAATCTATAATAACGGTGTATTAACTATCTCACCTTCACTTTATAACATGGAAACATATCTAACTTAATCATGGCATCAACTATATTTCTAAAAGTCATAAAGCACAATATTTAAAAAAAACTCAACTTCACATTTCCTTCATTCATAAAAGTTTACACTAATTCATAAAAAAAACCAATATTTACAACCGTTATGCACAAGTTCTACATGGCATATATTAATTACTTGAAAACAAATATAACTCCTCGATTGCCAGTTGACAGCACTTTGAGCTATATCTGGTCCAAAAAGTTCTTCTAGAAGATCTTAGAAATCTAGGTCTCCTATCTCGTACCTAAAAAGCCACGTTACAAATTTGAATAAGTTTTGCGAACTCAATGAGCGAACCATTATTAATGGTCTTGCTCCAGGAACAAAACACAAATATCACATAGCCAACAATCACAATAAGACATAAAGAATGTCATACACATCATATACATTCTTTCAAAACTTGTACATCCCAATAAGACACATTATCATGACATATCTCTTTCACATCATAACTTCATAAAAGATTTCACAAGCGTATATTTCATAATCATAAATGTAACATCCCATTACCGACGGGAAGGGTAAAATAGTAATTTGGAATGGGCTAGGAGTGTTTTAAAATTGTTTGGCTATGTTCATGCATTCATATATGCACGTGAATAGTGAATTTTGCACGTTTCCCGGTATGTTTGCTAATAAATGAATTTGTTCTGAAAAATTGATTTTAGTGCTTGAAAATTGAATTGGAGTGTGTCTTTGTGAGTTTTGTATTTTTGGAGAATTTTAGAAAATTTTCTGGAAAATTTCGGGGTACTTTTTCGGACTAGGAAAAATTGTGATTTGGCAATTTCGGTATAGTTTGGATACTTTTGATAATTTGGTAAATTGTTTTGAGCTGAAAATATTATTTGGAGACTATAAGTATTATTTTGGGATTTTTGGAATTTTTAGAAAATTTAAAAAAAATTTGGAGTATTTTGAACCAATTACATGATGAATCGGAATGACCTGCGGGCGTCCCGGTGTGTACCCTATGGTAAGGGGGTGCGACAATAAATGTTCAAATGTACATGCACATCAGACTCCAAAATTGTTATTATATGTTATGACAGAGTGCCTTTCAATTACAAAAACAGATACTGGCCCATTGGGCTTAGTAAGAATAGAAATCACAGAGTAGAGCTCTACGTGCAGAATGCTGATCTTATAGCTCTTTCAAACTGGCTACTCTGATCACAATGCCTTTATTTGATCATTCATTTTAGGAAATGCATCAAATAAGAGAATATGCCATGAATAGCATTCACTTACAATGCACAGAAAAAATCTCATATTCATCGTATCTTAGTCCGGTATTCAACTTTCATTGAGCATTCAGAATTTAGTGGCAAACATAAATCATTCAAATGTCATATGCAATTATAACACTTCTAATACATTTCTGACTGTTCAACTCCTCAAACTATTAAGGTCCTAAATTCATATTCAGATCACAAGAGTTCAATAATTGAAAGCTAAACAGAATAAATCAAACAATCTTAGCAAGATCATCTAGGTAGACTCACAGATGCTTCCTTTATCTTTATTGCCATAAAGTCTCGGCTATATCTGGATGATGCCACTCAATGTGCTCCTCTAAAACATACCATATATACACACATCTCAATTTGGCACAATTATTAATTTATTTGTGCACATTCACGTACACTGAATATGTACAATGCATGTTTATGACAATTCTGGGTTCCTTATCATTATTCTTGTCATAATAATCATTCAAATATCAAAACTCAATTTAACAATCTAGACTTGTCTAAAATCATAATTTCGGTTCAACTTCGTATAATTATTATCTTCAGTAAAGTGAAGTAATTTGGCAACACTTCCTTCCAAAAACTTGTTCTCCCATGTCTTACGTTTCAAATGACACCAAAATCATACAATTTGATTCAGAATTCTATGAGTTATGCTCATAATACCACAGCCTACGTACATTTGAACTTTTGGCTAGTTCATAATCAAACCCTCGAAGGTGTACAACTCATATCTCTCAATTACCATATCCAAAAATCATAAACGTTACACCAATCAAATGATAAAAGAATACAATAGAACCTTTGTGAATACAACTTTGTCTAATTTGGCTTTTATTAATACAGTTTATTCAAAATCAACACATATGATTTCTTTTTTAGGTAGTACTACAGCCTCTGTCAAGACTCAATTTCAAGTTAGATTTTGAAAGGCTTAGACATAGAATTAGAATTCTACTTTTGCAAGAAGTTATGTCCATAAGGCTCTACTTTAATCTGAATCAAAAATCAACTCATTTAAACATCTACAAATGAAGATATACTTAAAGTACTGAAGCATGTTCGATGAAAATATTCCAGTTCACTTCCTCATTTTCATCCTAAATTCATTAATCAACTCTTTCCCGAATGACTTTAGATGACTATAATTTTTGGTGGACATGTAAAACAATGTATTTCAATACTAATGGTTTAAGTCCATATCGTTTAGAGGTGGGAAGAAGAAGTTGTGGACAAAAGATCACAGGATGTTCGAAACAATCCCTCATTTTTCAGATCTTCAGAGTTGTGATCGTGCACATACACGATCGCGACTTTCTTCCTTCATTAGTAGAGTCGTGATTGTGGCCCCTGTTTTTCAACAGAGTCGCATGATCGCGACCTGCTGTATTTTATTCCTTCTCTTTCATTCTTTCTTGTCATTTTTGACTTACAATCAGACGTTTTCAGACAACACTTTCTTCTAAACGAATGTTACTCTATGTCTTAAGTGTCAAATAACATCAATTTCATGCATTTTGGTTCAGTATTCAAGTTATAATAAAAATCCACATATCGTTTTCGTACTTTGGCAAAACACAATTCTCAACTGCAAGTCAATTTTCAATACTCTTAAGGACATATTTCAAATTCGATTCCTTCATGGAAAATGTATCCCTATGTCTCTAGTTTACTTGAAATAAAAATCATCTAATTTGAATATTTACATATCAAGTTATGGCCAAAATATAGATGTATATTTAGTAAAACACAACATATAACAAACTCCAGTACACTTCATTGACAAAGTTATCTCATTTCTCGATGATGCATCAGTTATACCTCAACTTTCAGTCCATAAATCTCTCTACATAATTTACAATTTCATTCATAATCACCACATATTAATAGAACCTATTGCACACTTTTATATAACACATTTTCTGCACTTCACTCTTCTTCATTTAACTTCAATTATCATAATTCTTTATACACTTTCTGCAGATTTTCCACTGATTGAACTCCTTCATCACTGACACATGCATCCACATCATTCATGTTGTATCATTCTACAAGCATGAAAATGTACACCATTCACGCATGTATTCATTAATACATTAAAACATCCATATAACTTGACTTAAGCTTCTCTCTCTTCAGCTATATTCCAGAAATTTAGAGAGCAACCAAGAGATTTCGGTATTATATGAGCAAAGGATTTGGCAACAATCAAAATGTATAATGATAGAAGACTTTGCATGGTGAAACCTTGATAGATTATCCAAAAGCCAATAAACAAAAACGGCAAGATGGTGTTTCGGTGATGGTAAAGCAAGAAGGCAAGTGTAGATGGTTTCGGTGAAACCAAAGGAAGGAGTTGTAGAAATGTTTTTCCTAATAGCTAGGTGTCTCATTTATGATTTAATAGATGTCTCCTTTACATTGCTTCCACTTGTCCAACTAGATAAGCTACCACTTTTCTCTTAGTTATAGGTCCACACATTACTCCATAATTTATCCATTTGTTAACTAGTAATTTGTCTCTTATTTCTACAATTTTCTTAGTCTAAAATACTCCAAATATTTGATAAATTTCCAAAATGACTCCAAAAATACAAATTAATTCTAATACACATCAATATAATTTTCAAGAAAAAATATCCATGATTCACATTTTATTTGCATTTATACATCAATCATACCCTGAAATTGTCAGTGAATGCATGTACAATTATGTCATGAATAACAATATTATTCACATCAATGTGTATGCCATATAATGCATGAAATGCATTTGTAAATTCTCAATAAACTCTTACAAATAAAGCATCCTAGGGTGTAATGGGGTAATGGGATGTTACAATTACATACTTAAGGTAATCTTTACAGTTACTGAGGCCGAGTTGCTTGGGGCAAAAATGGATGTAGAAACGCAGATGATCATGATCATCAACAATTTAAACTTTGGCTTAATCTCTTCTTTTCAATAGTTTAAGTCGGACTATGAGCTGAACACCAAGGATTACACCTTGAGTGAGTTGATGAATACCCTCTAGAGTACGAAGGAGATATTAAATATCAAGCCAAATGGGCTAGAGGCTCATGTGGTATCTTATTCTGAGCCCAAAGGTAAGGGCAAGCAAAAAAAGAAGGGTGCAAAGAAAGGGAAGGCCCAAACAGGTGTCAAAGCCAAACCCATGAAAAAGAAGGCCAAAGAGGACACTAAGGAAAAGTGTTTCAATTATGGTAAGAAGGGCCACTGGAAGAGGAACTGTGTGGTCTACCTTAAGACCATCAAGAAAAAACAAGGTATGGATGGGTTTCCTAAGTTTGTTAGGAATTATAAATTTGGCAGATTCATCTGATTCTTTGATATTAGATCCATGAGCCACTAACCATGTTTGCAAGTCTATGCAGGGGTTCCAACAAATGAAAAGACTGCGTAAGGCCAGTTTCAAATCATGATAGCGGATGGATCCCACATTTCGGCAGAAGCAGTGGGAGTAGTTATCTTAGACTTTCCTAGTGGTCATAGGTTATATTTAGAGGATGTAAATTACATCCTAATGGTAGCAAGAAACATGATTTCTGTTTTTTTTAATAAACTCTAGTTATTCCTTATATATTGTAAATGTTGTTTCAATATATGAGAATAAGGATTTTACTTGTAATGCAGTAATTGAATAGGGATTGTTCTTTATAAAACCTATGATAGGCTCACTAAACACCTCAAAATTAATAAAACCAAGAAAATTCAATGACTCTAGCATTAATTCAAAATATATGTGGCACATAAGAATACGTAATATCAATTATAAAAGACTTGACAGGTTAGTGAAGGATGGGATTCTTACGGGCTTGGAAAATGGTCCATTGCCCACCTGTGAGTCTTGTATTGAAGGAAAGCTGACCAAGGCCTCATTTCCTTCCAAACGAAACAGATCTGAATCCATATTGGACCTAGTACACACTGATGTGTATGAGCCCATGAACGTACCATCTAGAAGAGGTTTTGAATACTTCATAACATTTATAGATGATTACTCTAGACACGGCTATTTGTATTTGATAAACAAAAAGAGTGAGCCCTTTAAAGGTTCAAAGAATTCAAAGCTAAAGCAAAGAAGCAGATAGGTAAGCCATTAGAACAACTTCAATCGGATCGAGGTGGTAAGTACTTATCTGGAGAGTTCCAACAATTCGTATTTGATACAGAATTTTTTCCAACTTGTCAGCTTCTAGAACACCACAATAGAATGGTGTAGCTGAGAGGAGGAATAGGACTCTATTGGAAATGGTAAGATCAATGATGTCCTATGCTAGCTTTCCAGAATTGTTTAGGGGATATTCCAAACAAACGATAACTTATCTTCTTAACTTTTCTCCATCCAAATCGATGCCTAAAACACCTAGGGAATATTAGACTAAACGAGTGCCTTCATTAGGACACTTGAGGAAGTACGGTTGCCTAGCCTATGTTCTAAGGCTTGAATCACAAATATGGAACCAAGGTCAGAAGTATGTTTGTTTGTAGGATATCCTAAAGGTACACAAGGGTACTATTTTTACAGTCCTCAGGATAGGAAGGTATTTGCGTTGATAATTGTGATGTTTTTTGAGGAAGAATTTGTGAGAAATCACAAAGGAAAAAGTGAAGTATTACTAAAGGAGTTAACTATTTCATCCAAACCAAGAGTTGATTTGGATATAGCAAAACAAAATGTCAAAATAGATTCAAGAGTTAAATCGGAAGAGTAGCCTGAATGTCAAGTAGTGCCTAGACGTAGTGGGAGGGTTGTGAGACAACCAAAAAGGTATCTAGGACTAGGAGAACATATAATTGCCATCTCAAACTAAGAAGTGACTACTTATACACAGGATATGAATGATGTTGATGTGGAAAAGTGGCTCAAGGCAATGGAGTTGGAAATAGATTCCAATTATGCCAATGAAGTTTGGATCCTTGTAGATCTATCACCAAGTGTAAAAGTCATAGGGTGTAAATGGATCTTCAAAAGGAAGAGAGGATTTGATGGAATGGTAGATACCTTTAAAGCTAGATTGGTAGCTATTATACTTAAAAGGAGGGTATAGACTATGAGGGGACTTTTCTCCATTTGTCATGCTTAAGTCCATCAAAATTATTTTAGCTATAGCAGCCTATTTCAATTATGAAATATGGAAAATGGACATCAAAACCTCATTTCTTAATGGAATCTTGAGGAGATCATTTATATAGCCCAGCTAGAAGGATTTGTTGAGCCAGGTAATGAGCATAAGGTATGCAAGTTATGAAGGTCCATTTATAGACTTAACCAATCATCTAGGTCTTGGAACATTAGGTTTGATAAGGCTATCAAAACCTATGGCTTCAAACAAAACCTAAATGATCCTTGTGTCTATAAAAGGATATAAGAATGTAAGGTTACTTTCCTAATTCTATATGTTGGTGACATTCTGCTCATTGAGAATGATGTAGGAATGTTATCTACAATTGAGGGATGGTTGAAAGAACAGTTTTCAATGAAGGATTTGGGAGAGGCTGACTATGTTCTACGGATCAAGTTTGTAAGGGATCATACGAACAAGCAAATAGCCTTATCTCAACTGAACTACATTCAGAACATGCTTAATAAGTTTGCCGTTTAGGAGTCCAAGAGAGGTTTCACACCTACTAGGCATGGAATCAAAGTTTCAAAGGAGCAAGTACCTAAGACCCAAAAGGAGGTTGAATGCATGCGTAACATTCCATATGCTTTGGCAGTTGGAAGTTTAATGTATGTCATGCTTTGCACTAGATCGGATATCTGTTACATAGTGAGACTAGTAAGCATATTTTAGTCCAATCCTGGAATGGAGCATTGAACTGCAGTCAAGTGCATATTGAAGTATCTTTGTAGGATGAAGAACTTAATGCTTGTTTACTTTAGAAGTGACCTTATTCTGACAGGATATATAGATTCCAATTTCCCTTAAGATATTGACTCAAGGAAATCAACTTTTGGTTCTATATTTACTTTAGGAGGTGGAGCCATAGTCTAGATGAGTGTCAAGCAATCTTGTGTTGCTGATTCGACTATGGAGGTTGAGTATGTTGCCACTTGTAAAATAGCAAAGGAAGCAGTCTGGGTCAAGTTCCTAAAGGATTTGGAGGTAGTTCCTTAGGCAGAAAAGGCCATTATACTTTATTGTGATAATAATGGGGCAGTGACTAATTCTAAAGAACCGCAGAACCATGAAGTTGTCAAACACATTGAGAGAAAGTATCATTTAATAAGGGAGATAATACAACGTGGTGAGGTGGATATGGTGAAGATTCCCATAGATCAAAACCATGCTGATCCATTTACGAAGACACTATCACATAAGAGCTTCGAGGGTCACCTAGAAGGTATGGGAATGAGAGATATGCCAAACTTGCTTTAGGGTAAGTGGAAGATTGTTAGGGTTATGTAAATATAGTGCCTTGGAAAGCAAGTGCATTTACATATACCTTTATTTTCTTCCAATTATAATATTATAATGAAAATATTTATTATTGTTAAAACAAAAGGGTTTGGTTTTATTTGTATGAGCATGATATAACTAGTCATAAAGTACCAAGATTCTTTTGTAAGTACTATACATATACATGGAGATGTATAGGGAATATGTATATTATTAAAATATAAATTAATTGATTAACAGTTGAATAATCAAGTTGGTCGCTTAATTATGGTTTAGACTGTAGTGCTACGATTTAGCTCCATGTAAGTAAAAGAGTTTACTTCAAAGGAATGATGAGTTTCAAATCATGGTAGTAGTTGACTATTAGTAATGGCACTATTAAATGAATCTGGAATTGCCTATGTTTTTAAAGAATAAAATAAGTTGTTACTTTAATCTTTAAATATACGCCTTAGCATTTATTTATTACAAACCACAATCTTGATGAGTGGTGAACTCGTGTGCGTTTTGTTATTATTCTTGATATAATTGGCATGGATTTTTACTGGGTCCAACGTTTGCCTGTTGGAATTATTAATTGAAATGTGCATCAGGGAACATTCACTCAAATAAAGAGTTTATAGAGATATCACCAGTTATAGAGGTTTTACGGAGATTGGTGATTACGAAGTTCGCGATTGGACAATGGATTAATAAATTGAAACACGTTTTCTCACAATTTTAAGTTATTTAAGAGTTCAGCCAATTGACTTTAGTGGAATGACATTTGGTTAATAAGTTGGAATTAATTCTAATGAAATTCAATTAATTATGGGCTTATTAGAGCTTGAATTATTTAAGTCCAATTAGATTCTCCACTTGGCTTCTAAGAATGTAATCAAAGAAAGTAAGAAAAATAAATGGAGGTTATCAAAAAGAAAATGAGATAGTTTAGAGACGAATGGAAAAATTGGATTCGGGCTAATAATACCAAAACAATTTACTTAAGAGTTAACTAAATTGGGTCTTAAGCCCTGTAATTAAATGTTGGGCTTACACTAATTAATTTTTAATTCTAAGCCTAAACGAACTTCTAATATTAGGTTGGATTTTGATTTAATTAATTAGATTAATTTATTAAAATCTTAATTGAAAAATAAAAGAAGAAGTAAAACTAAATTGTAGGATTCGGTAATGCTCTTCATTACATTTTTTAATGGTTGTAGTTTTTTTAAAACATAAAAGAGCTACATCAATGACTTTGATCATTAAATGAACTTTTTATTTTTATAAGATAATGTTCAAGGATTGTAGTGTAGTGGTCAACATTTTACAAAGAGAGAAACACACATAAACTTTTGTCATTCTTTTGATTAAAGAATGAAATGGTGTTTTAATCTCTTCTCTCTCTCCCATTAACGTCCAAGTGTTGGACTTGTAAAGACACAATTTCGTTTTAGCTTTTGAAGCAATTAACGTGTGTGGAATTTTGTCTCTCTCCAAGCTCTCCAAACCATCGACAATAGCAGGGAAAATGAGAAGGTCTCATTATTCTTCATTGTTCTAGCCGAATATAACAAAGAAAAGACCTCTAAGTTTTTGTATCCTTTCCTATAAAAGGATTTTGATAACCAAGTTATCTAAGGAGAACAATTTGTAGATCAGATTGGTTAAGGACACGGTAGCAAGGAGTCAGTAATATTATGATCTTGTTCTTGTGTTATTCATTTTTGTTATGTCGTATCATGTATGGATTACAAGCATGTTGATTTGGTGTTTACGTTTCTACAATTTTTGATTTCGAAAAAAGTTTTTCTGAAACCTACCGTTTAGTCAAACCAAGTATGTTTTTGTTTTTGATCCAATAGCTAGCCCCACTGAGCCTTTAACCTTTTGTTTCTTGAAATCACCCCATTTTAAAACCCGTAAATCCCATTAGCTTGCCCAATCACAAATTAATAGATTTCTAAGTGATACTTTTGTTTGGATTTTTTCATCTTTTTTTGGATTTTGTGGTACAATTTTTTTTCCTTTCTAAGATGATTTGAACAAATTTTAGTACTTCAACTCTAAGAACACATTGCATATAGTTGCTATTTTCTAATCGTTATTTCGTTATTATGATTAAAAAAAAAGACAAAAGAACAAAATCAAATAATAAAAAAAGAAAAAGAAAGAAAAGAAAAAATCAATAACATGTAGTAGCATCAATAAGTACAGAGTAGTAGTCATATCTTTGCATATCTCAGAATTTTATCTTTGTCATCCCTTTGTACACTTAGTACTTTATAAACTCTTGTGATAAACCCCTAAAACCTTTTTGACCCACCTTAACCCTAGCCACATTACACTAAAAAAAATTCCTTTTGATCTATCTTAGCATGTAATCATTGTGGAGGACAATTGGTGTAGTAGTAAGCCTATGATAGCATGGTTTCATATAGGAAGTTTAAGCAAAACACTAACCATCAAACTCTTGAGAGAAATGAGTGAAATTTGTAAGGAAGGTCCATTTTGAGTTTATACTTATCTTTGAGTGATGGTTTCATAAGTTGAGTTTGTTTATGTGCACCAATGAAAATTAGTCATGATGTGTTTAGTAGCTTGACACTTGAGTTGGCCAAAGTTTTAGGGACTACATGCTTTAATCTTTACGAAATTGAAGTGATAGAATTTTATTGGTTGTATTTGATTTTTGCTAGAGGACAAGAAAAAGTTTAAGTGTGGGGATATTGATAAGTGTAAATTCAATATTATTTTAGGGCATAATTTGATATATGTTTAGCCATTAATTTGATCATTTAGCATGAGTTTAGGTTAGAATTGTGTTAGTTTGTTAATTATTTGTGTTTGCCAGTGCGTCAGGGTCGAATGGAGGAGTTTTGGAAGGAACCTAGGCTATAATATAGGCCTAACATGATCATGATAGAAGCAGGTCACGATCGTGATAAAGAGCTTAGTCAAGTACGATCGTGTCATATAAGCCATGATCATGGACAACATCAAGAAAACATGGGGACACTTCTAGACTCAAGTTTTCAAGGGAATTTTTTTATCTTTTCGGTTAAAAAAGCCCTAGGTGACTAAAAGATAAAAAATTGAAAAAGCTTTCCTTACATGTACATATATTTGGTAGACACCATTCAAAATTTTCTTGATAATTCAAGCAAAATCACAAGCTTCCAAGTGCAAAAGGTGGGAATTAAGGCTGATAATTAACAGCTTCCATGAAGCTTCTATTTTCTAGATTTTCAGATACAAAAAGGGAAGAAAGCTACCATTTTACTTATTTTATTTTGATTTCTTTCAAAATATTTTGTATTCTGGAGAATATGAATATGGTTGAACTTGTTCCTAATGACTAGCTAAATTTATTGTAGAGATTACTTTTAAACTACTTGTTGAACTCTTACTTTGTTGTTTTGAATGAATGAATGCTTTTGATAAATGTTTTGATTAAACTTTGCAATATATTAAGAAATTGAGTTGGGTAATTATGCAGGGTTGTACAATGAGAGTTGGCACCCTATAGACCTGCATTTCTTAAGTTAACTGATTAGTGAGAAAGAGATCTTGACTCATTAGTTGATTACATATAGGATAACTTTATAACTAGTTAAATTCATTAAGTGATTTTGTATATTAAGAGATTTCATAGTCAAGTCCATATAATTTGGCTAACGACATTTGATTACACTTTGAGAAAGGGTGATTAAAATGTTTGGAAATCTTAGGTAAGGCACAATTTAATCAACAACGTAGGAGGAAGACAATGTTGGGTTAGCCATGGTTGTATGCATCACATGCATATGGATGCAACGGAAGTGTTGGAATCAAGATTCTGAAACCATGACAACCTAAAAACACCTAGATCATGCATGCATGCAAAGATATGTAAAGAACATGAAATAACAAAACTTTTTACCTTTTGTATCTCCTCCTTTCTTGTTTCTCCTCCTTGTTTAGGTTATTGCAAACACCAAAACCTTCCTTGATGTCCAAGAACACACAAATATGGAAAAAGAAACAATGTATAACGGTTATTTAAGAACCAAACTAGATGAGTTCTAGTAGATTCTCAATATGATGGAAGATAGGTCAAGAATCTTATTCCATGCACTTTGATTCATGCAACAATTGCATGAATAACAAGAACAAGACTTAAGACACTTTACTCTCACTTTAGAACTTTTCTAAAACCCTTTCTCTATCATTTGAGTGTGTAAGAAATGAAGGAAGCTCTTGTACATAAGTGAAGAACTCACTTATATACCATTTCGTGCCCTCTGTCAAGATCGTGGCCAATGAGCCACGTTCGTGGCACTTTTAAAATTTGGGCTCACCTTCGGCCATGATCGTAGGCCTATGATGCACGATCGTGGCCTTCTTAAATTAGGTCATGCACATTTGTTTTTCATCCAATCATTTATGCATGTAACCCTTAGGTTCTTAGTTATTTTAGGCAACTGAATTAACTCTTAATTCAATTAAATAATAAAGGATTTCATGATGCCATTTTTCCAAAACATAAGTGGATTAACAAATGAACTCTTTAATTGTTAACTGTCCAACTTATGAACCTTCCCATAGACAATTTCTATGCAATATGTCCTTTCAGCATACTATACCCCACTTGTTTCGAAGTATGGGCAATGTATCAACTCCTACTAGACTGATTACATCACATCTAGTCCAAATGAAGTTAGTTTTTGTCCTGGGATCTCATTACTCTATATGTCATTAAAGACTCTCTTCATGAAACATAACTACTTTAGCCAAAGATTCCCAAGTAATGACCCTAACAAGAGGCTATGGGTATCATCTCCTTCTATCAAGAGTGGTGAATCCTTTATTGGTTACCCAATTACCTTTGAATACTAATAGTTGTTCCCAATCACCACTCTAAGAGCAACCTCGTCTTGATGTAAAATGTAACGATGTGAAAATATAGGATCAGTATGCAAGATATTTTAGAGTACCTCAAGTCTAAGGATATTTGCACCTATTGTTATGACGAGATTAATCGTTGACATTCGATAGATCATCCATATGATTATCTCATAACAGGTCATTTGATGTATTTACTACCCTTAGTAAAAGCATCCCCATATTAACTCTAAACATCTTATGTTTACAGTTTATAAGATCCACTGCTTGATCAAATCAAGAAGTATAACATGTGCTAGTCTATCTGAATTAATAATGTTCTGTCTCATCAATCCTAGGACTAGGGATTATTTAGATACTAATATAATTACGCATAATAGGAATCTCATTTTTATGATCTCATCAAGATTTCCTTCATGCTATATTTTATATCATTGACTTCATAAATTTGATTTAAGATCAAGGTCAATTCATACAAAAGAATATCAAATTATTGAAACATGCCTTTCAGTTTGTTAATCAAAATAAAGTTTGTACAAAAGTGCTAAAGGTGATTGCCTTTAAAGCACTACTCTAATAGACAAGATAAGGAAAAAGTAATCTTTAATCTTGAAATCAAAGTTTTCCCATTTTTGTTACATTATTTGTTTGTTACTAGTTTGTTTAATTTAGTTTATTATTTAGCTTTTATTATTTGAATTTGAGTCTTAAACAAAGTACAACCTAAATTAAGTGGTGCCTAAGCACAATCACTGTGGGATGATATCCGCTTTTTACTACAAGTAATGACTTGCATACTTGCGATTTTTAGCGTAAAACAAGTAGTTTATTTTTGTATTCATAAGATATCCCTTTGTTGTCATAGCATATTGCCTTACAAAAAAAAATTTAGGTTAAAAATGGATAGTTGGCAAGAGTTACAGGCATGACAAGGTATGTCACACTGATTGAGCCAAGTTTATATTATAAATTGGCTGCATTTTCATAGCTGCTATTGCATTTGTTTACTCCTAGTTGATGA
>JAOSBN010000009.1:14591536-14606283 GCA_027563595.1 Erythroxylum suave
ACATGTTTATAATAGAGTAAATAAGCCACTAAATGTGTTCTTTGAATCAAGAAAGTTTAATGATTTTAAGTTGCATCATAAGTATTGCATTTATTGCCCTTGGTTGAATTGTGAAATTGTTAAATGTTTGCTACATGAATTGTGTTGATGATTTATGAAAAGATTTTGAAAAGGATTCTTCTGAAAAGGTGCAAGTTTATGAAACCAGGTTTTCGGGAATGTTTCTTTGAAATATCTTGTGTATGAAAAACAAGTTTTCAACAAGGAGCCATTTGGGCAAACTGTTTTCAATTCATGAATTACATGTTATGTGAGTTTAGTGTAATCCCTTCAAGAATTTCACGTGCACGTTGACCAAGAAAAGGCTTCTCCTGCTTGCCCGCAAGTGGCATGGAGCTCCTTCATGGACTCGCTCATGTTTACATCCATGTAAAACCCCTATGGGGAATTGCGATAGTGCGTCAAGTTTTACAACTACACAGGACCATTAAGCGGAAATGTGTAGTTCTCCATGTTCAAGGATCTACCCAAACCATTCTGATGTGCTTATGTGTTTATGATTTGCGAATAAGTTGAAACATGCATAAATTGTGTTGTGATTTTGATTTCTTGACAAGACAAGAATTTTGAGAAACATGTGTTTTATAGACTCAATGAAAGTTTTCTATAGCAAGTAAAATGGTTTCAAAAGTTTTTGCTTATTTTTTTATTATAAACTGTTACCCATGAGCTTTCAAGCTTACCCCCTTCCTGTCCCCACCTCTAGGTGATGAGCAAGAGATGGAGTGAAAGAGAGTCAAGGCATCACTCCAAGTTTGCTTTTGTTGTATTTTGAGTTAGTTTTAGAAAACACAAGGTTTTAGTCACATTTTAAGAATTTATAGTTCATGTAACTTTTATATTTTGAGATTTCGGATTATGTTATAATGTGGCTTGAAAGGCCATTATAGCTTTGTAAAACCCTTAGTTTTGAGGGTATTGAAATGTGAATGATGAAAATTAGTTGTAAGTAATGTATTAAAGAGTATGATGAAGTAAAGATTTGAGAGTTTTATGATATTCCGCAAGAGTTGGACTTCGCATTCAGAAACAGGGTCTAACATTTTTGTGGTATCAAAGCAAGGAGAGGAAATTGATGATGGTTAAGGAGACATCATTGGTTTACGCTCATGTTATATGGTTCCGATTAAGAGTTGGGTTCCGGAAACGGTGCCCAACAGGATGAGCTTATTAATAATAACTAAGGGGATGTGCCTTGTTGTACGTTGCTTGCAGATTAAATTGTTTTAGTGGATGAAACAAAAGAGGATGTTAATGTTAAGCTAAAAATTTTAGAGGGATATGTTATAGTCATAGGGCTTTTAATTAAGCAAGAATAAGACTGAGTATATAGAGTGTAAATTTTTGGTTTGTAGGGTTGTAATCGATATGGAGATCAAAATTGGTATATAAATTATACCACAGAAAGATTGTTTTAAGTACATTAGATCCTTCATCCAAAAAAGTGGTGAGATAGATGACAACATAATTTGTCATATCAAACAAGGGGTTTAAATGGAGGGGCGCCTCAAAAGTTTTATATGACAAAAAGATACCATTCAAGATAAAAATAAAATTCAACCATTTAATAATTAGATTAATGATACTCTACAGGGAAAACTATTGGCCCATTAAACATGTCACATCTCACTACCATAGAGTATATACCTAAACATTCAAAGGATATTCAAGTACATATCCTATGACAATGGTATGTTAGAGCAAACATCATCTCTTAAATGGCCTCATAAAGAATACACAATACTTAAAAACCTCAACTCCTTATTTCATTCATTCATAAAAGTTTACATTGTAGTTATTAAAACCAATATATACAATACCAAACATGAGAAAGTTTACAGCCTTTATACACAAGTTCTACATGACATAGATAAACTACATAGAAATAACTACAACTCCTCAAATGCCAACTGACAGACCTTTGAGCCATATCTTAGTCCAAAATATGCTTCTAAAGAATCTTAGAAATTTAGGTCTCCTATCTCGTACCTGAAAATCCATGCTGCAATTTTTGATGAGTTTTGTGAACTCAATGATTGAACCATCAGTAATGATCTCACTCTAGGCAAATACACAAATATCATACAGCCAACCAATTTCACAACATTTTCCATCACAACAAGACATAATGAATGTCATACACTTCACATACATTCTTTCAGAAGTTGTACATCCTAATCAATCACATTACATATAGATTCTTTTAGAACATGTACAACACAATCAATCACATTACACATACATTCTTTCAGAATATGTACATCTCAATCAATTACATTATCATGGCATATCATAACTTCAGAAATGATTTCATAAGCATTTATTCCATAATCATAAATATATACAAATGCAAATGCATATGAGACTCTAGATTCGTTATTATTTGTTGTAACCGAGGGCCTTTCAGATACAGATACAGATACTGGCCCATTGGCTTAGTTAGATACAGATATCACGGAGCAAAGCTCTATGTGCAAAATACTGAGCTTAAAGCTCTTTCAAACTGGCTACTCTGATTACAACACCTTTATTTGAACATGCATTTTATGCAATGCATCAAATAATAGAATATGCCATGAATAACATTCACATATGATGCACAGACAAAATTTTACATTCAACGAACCTTAGTCCGACATTCAACTTTTTTTGAGTATTCAAAAATCAATCAGAGTTCAGTAGCAAACAGATATCATTCAAATTTTAGATGCAAATAGAACACTTCTGATACCTTCCTGAATATCAAACTCCTCAGATGTTTAAATTCCAGAATTCATATATAGATCACAAACAGTTTAATAATTGGAAGTTAAATAGAATCATCAATCCTAGGAAGATCATCAAGGTTGACTCACAAATGCTCTCTTTAGCTTATTGCCTTGAAGTCCCGGCAATGTCTAGAAGCGGTCGCTCAACGTGCTCCTCTATAAGCAATCACATACATTTATATATTACTCATGTGCATTTTCATTTGAATAATCAGTCATAAGTACATTTATATATGTGTCATGTATTATGTATGTTCAATGACAATCCCCGGTACATTTCCTTAATATGCGTCTCATAATTAATTACCAACATCTTTCAACCATTCTTTAATAGCTAATACACTTTCCTTACTTTAATCATCTCATTCATCAACCACTAGGCTCATTCAAGATCCTATTCAAGCCTAATTACATCATAGGAAAGCACTGACAAGTAAACAAATTCATATATATACATGATTTGGGATAATAAGCATAACTTTCATTATGGAGGTCAGATTAAGGTCATTCAAGTATGATTTCAAAGAGGGCTTCGAGTTCTATAACTTTCATGAAGACCCCGAAGAGAGATTTTGCCATCTAAAGGGTCAAAATTGCACATTTATAAAAATATCCCGAGAATGTCTACCTAGCAGACATGTATGTCCCTGCAAACAAACATGCACAGGACTGGAACACTGAAATTCTAGAGAATGTTCACCCAGCGGATATAAAGTCAACCCAATGGACCTTTACGGGTCAATTTTCAATTTTCAAATTTCCCATTCCTATATGTTGTATCTAACACATCTATACATATCTTATCATTCCTACTTCAATTTCTCTTCATTCTTGCCTCCATTCCAATTCAAAACTTCCACAAAACACATCATACAAAATCGATGATCATAATCACATAAACATAACATCAAGCAATTTATCCTACAGTTTTTTCCTGTTTTCCACAAGACAAATTTTTAGATCAGTTTTGTATGATCATTATGACCTAGCAAATGAGGTATTTAAGCAACACCTTCTTCTAATAAAAAGTTCCTATATATCTTAAGTTTCTAATGACATCAAATTCATGCATTTTGGTTCAGTATCGTGTAAGTTATAATCAAATTACTACAGACTATTCCCCTACCTCGACAGAACATAATTCTCAACTTCAAGCCAAATTTCAGGACTCTTAAAGATAGATTTCAATTTTGATTCCTTCATAAAAAATGTAGCCACATGTTTTTAGTTTACTCTAAATCAGAATCCATCTAATTTAGATAATCACAACTCAAGTGGTGTCCAAATACTGATATACGTTCAGTAAAACACTACATATAACATACTCCAGCACAATTCATTGCCAAAGTTCTATCATTTCTCTATCTTAAATCGATGACTCAGTAAAACCTATTTTTGTTCCATTCAGAATTCTCTAGTCACAATTCACTAATTCATGAATATTCACAACCCAAAACAGAACCTAATTCATACTTTTATATGTTACAATTTCTGTATTTCCCTACTCTTCATTTAACTCCAATCATCACAATCCTTCACCTTGTAAATCATATCACGAATTTACTTCTTCCTTCACCACCCACACATGCATCCATACCATTCACTCATGCATTAATCCACAAGCATGAAAATATACACCACTCATGCATGCATCCATTATAAACATGAAAATGTCATCAAAATGTCATTTACATTACTATAAAACCTAAAGCATAACTTGTTTTAAGCTTCAAATCCTTCATAAAAATTTCTAGAAATGGGGAGAGCAATGAGGGATTTTGGTGGATGGAGCAAACACAATATTAGAGAAACAATCAAAAACCTCAAATGGCTGAAGACTTTACAAGGTGTTTCGGTGATGGATGGACAATAATACAAACAAATGCAGAAGTTAAGTGTTTAAGTGATGAAGAGCAAGAAGGAAGATGGTGGTTTCGGTAGAGACAATGCAGGGACTTCCTTGACTATAACATAAATTAAGTGTCTCTTTTAAGTCTTGACACATGTCCTCTTTAAGTTTTGATACATGTCCTTTTTCATGCATTACATTTGTCATCTTTTTGGTTAATCCATATGTCACTTACTACTTGCTCCACTTGTCACATTGTCATTTGTCCAATTGTCACACATTTACTAGTCCATTTGTCACACTTCTATTTGTCTTTTATTTCTACATTTTTCCTAGTCCAAAATACCCGAATTTTTAGAAATTTCCAAAATGCTACCAAAAATTACTAATTGAATTCTAATACACACCAATTCAATTTTCAAGGCAATTAATCTATAATTCACATTTTACTCACATTAAAATCACTTATACCCAGAAAATGTCAATGAATGCATGTACAATTATTTTCATGAGTGACAACATTATTCACGTGTATGTGTATGCCATATAATGCATGAAATGCACTTCTAAATTCTCAATAACCTCTCATATATAGTATCCTAGGGTTCTAACCCTAATCATGGGATAATGAGATGTTACAAAACATATGCATATTCATAAGTTAATGGTAGCAGGGATGAGGAAGCTCTGTGGGATTTGTAATCTTACAAAAAGAAATAAGGTTATGAATGTAGTGATAAGAGACAAGTTGGGTAGCAAATATTGATAATAAATTAAAGAATATAAAGTTTAGGTAGTTTGTACATGTTAAGAGGAGATATCCTAACGCCATAATAAGAAGATGTGAGAAAATTGTACTTAATGAATGTAAGAGAAGAAGAGGAAGACACAAAAAGAATTGAGGGCTAACGATCAGGAATGATACGGTTGTACTATAGCTTATTGATTTTATTTTTCATAGGCCTTTTAAACTTTTTCCTTAAATTCTTGTGTCTTTTAATTGGCATAAATAATTTTGTTTATAACACTCACTCCTTTATTTATTTATTTATTTTGTTTCATATTTTCTATAATTTTTTGTTTTTATTTACATCTTTGTTTTTTCTTATCTATTTATTTACTTACTTTTATCTTTATCTTTATTTTTATTTTCTTTTTTATTTTTCATTTATGTAGTTATTTATTTATGTATTTGGCTATTAGTCTCTTTAACCATGTTCTAAAACTTTTTTACCTGTGGATCTATTGGAAATAGCCCCTCTACTAGTTATATAAGGTTATTTAAATCATTATTTAGCCTACTTCATGTATTCCTTTTTATTAAGGTAATTTTATTATATTAATATCATTTTAGAATCTCATATTCAAGTCTATTTTATTTTTTATCAAAATTTAGTTTAGTTTTCTTAAATAAATGGTTTATTTTTACACTCACACTCGTTAATTTCAATTTTTATTTTCTAATAAATGTAAAACATATAATAGAGTTAGGTCATCATATAATTAAATAAAGTAGGGTGCTCAACACTTTTCTTATTCTATGATCAACCTTCAAACTTTTTACTCTTTATTTATGGCTTTATAGTTTCTTTTTTATTAATTTAATTATCTTTAATTTAACTAAGCTATCAACAAATTTCAAGGGAAGAAATAAATAAAGAATTGAGGGAGATGAAAAGTGGAAGGGTAGTAAGGCCAAATAAGATACCCGTCGAGGTATAGAGGAATTTAGGCAAAAAGAGTCTTACTTGGTTAGCCAAGCTTTTTAATGTGATCCTTAAGTCTGCCAAAATATCGAATGAATAGAGATGTAGTTTATTAATCTCTTTATACAAAAAATAAAAGGGACATCTAAAGTGATAACAACTATAGAGGTATTAAGTTACTTAGTCACAACATGAAGTTATGAGAGAAGGTGATTGAGAAGGAGTGAGAAAGGAAGCTTCCATCTTAGAAAACTTGTTTGGGTTCAAACCGAGAACATCCACAGCAGAAGCTTTACATCTCCTTAGAAGAGTAATGGAATATTACAGGGAAAGAGAACGTAACTTATATATGGTTTTCGTTGATTTGGAAAAGGCATATAATAGGGTATCTAGGATAATCATGTGGAGTAATTTAGAAGCTAAAGGTGTTCCTGTGACCTATATACAAGTCATTAGGGATATGTACGAAAGCGTAAAAACTAGAGTAAGGATGATAGGCAGGGATACATAGCATTTTTCTATCGATATTGGGCTACAACAAGGTTCTTCTTTGAGCCCTTTTCTGTTTGTGATAGTGATAGGTGAGTTAACTAAGAATATCTAAGAGGATGTCCCTTGGTGTATATTGTTTGTTAATGACATTGTTTTAGTAGATGAGACAAACGAATGTGTCAATGTCAAACTTGAACTGTGGAGAGATGCGTTATAGCCAAAGGAATTTAAATTGAGTAGTACTAAGATTGAGTATATAGAATGTAACTTTTAGGGCCATAAGGTGGATACTAATGTGGAGCTAAAAATTGATTCATAAGTTATATCACAAAATGAGTGCTTTAAGTACGTAGGATCTATCATCTAGAGAAATGAAGAGATTGATAAGGACATAGTCCACCATATCATATCAGGATGGATTAAATGGATAAATGCATCAAGAGTTTTATATGACAAAAAGATAACACTTAAACTTAAGGGCAAATTTTATCTTCTAGCAATTAGGTCGGCCATGTTTTAAGGGGTGGAGTGTTGGTCTATCAAATAGGTGCATAGTCATAAGCTAATGGTAATGGAGATAAAGATGTCTCGTTAGATATGCAACCTCAATAGAAGAGATAAGGTCAGGAAAATAGTGATGAGGGACAAATTAAAGATGATTAATATTAATAAAAAATTCAGAGAGACAAGACTTAGGTGGTTTGGATATGTTAAGAGGAGACACTCAGACACTTCAGTGAGAAAATACAAAAAGATCATACGTAGAGACTATAAGAGGAGAAAAGGAAGGCCTAAAAAGAATTGGAAGGAGGTGATCAAGAATGATATGACTCGACTGGAACTTTCCGAAGATATGACTTGCAATAAAAAACTTTGGTGTACTAAGATACAGATAGAGGATCCCTCTTAATGGGATTCATGTCAGTTTTGTAGATCTCTTAGATTTAACATAATCTTTTAAATAAGTATTAATCTTTCTCCTACTTATTTATGTATTTATGTACCAACACCATCATCACTATCACCATGATGATGATGATGATGATGATGAAGATGATGATCATGTATTATTATTATTATTATTATTATTTGTTTACTTATTTATTCCTATTTCTTATGAGTCATTTAGAAACAACATTTTTACTAACTAGGGATAAGGTTGTATACACAAGGCCTTTTCAAACCCCACATCTATCATAATTTTATTGGGTTGTTGTTGATATTGTTGATGTTGATCTTCATTTAATTAAATTAGTGTGAGCTCCATTCATTCATTCTAAACTTCCTTTTATTTAAGATGCACTCTAAACTTAATTTACATTACATAATACATTCTTTTTTGTGTGCGTGTCCGTGTGCGTTCACATGCATTAAAAAAGTTTATTTAATTTAGCCTCATCATGCTTACTACATATACTGTATATTTATTATGTTAAGATTAAAATAATAGGTTTCACTACTCCTACCTACTACTCCTCTCACATCTATTGCTTCCTCTTTCTCCCTTTGTAACTATTTCTATTATTACTATTTTATTACTTTCTATTTAGAAATAAGTACGGTAACACTAATACTAGCTTAGACCATCTCAAACTCCAAAGCAAATAAATAAGTAACAATAGAGAAATAAAACTATGAAAACAAAAAATGACACTATAATGAAAAATATACCTAAAGGATGATAGTTATTTATAATGTAAAGTTAAACATGCTACACCTCTTTTATCGTTTATCAGTTTTCTTCTCACCTCCTAAGCCTTAAAGTTATCAAATGCCTCTCTGTAATAAAATATTGATCTTAAGAAATTTTTTTCATTAGTCTTTGTTAAGTATTTTTTTAATAGATGATATGAAACAGCATTAGATTAGCTTGTATATCTGGCAAGTAAGATGTAAATAAGACTATCATTTAAATAAAAGAAAATATTTTTAAGAAATTAAAATTAAATTGAATAAAGGTAAATAAAATACATGCTTAGCCTAAAGTAATTTACAAGCCAAAAGTAACAAATACAAATCTTATAGAGAATAGAAGTTGTTGAAGCGAATAAGCAATTATTGGAATAAATATTTGAAGAGCAGTCAGTTTAGTCGAGGATATGATCAGTGTTAAAGAAACCAATAAGAATATGAAAAGCAAACTAGAGTTAATCTGGGAGGGAGTAAGCTAGACTCTGCCTCCTTATAAAACTCATCTATCTGTTTGATTGTTCATGGATTGCGCAAGGATGCAATAGCCAATGTGTGTCAAATATAAAAGTACAAAAAGAAACTAATTACAACGCAAGCGACGACATCTCTGGCTTCAGCCTTGGCTGTCGACGGCCTCTATCCGCGGCCACCTTCATATGATCCACGAAAACTCCTCACAAACCTTTAACTTCCAACATTTTTCAAATCTAGCAAAGACCTAGTTCGTGTTGCTTTGTGCTCTCTGTTATCGTTTGTTCATCTTCTTCAGTAGCTGATCAGCGTACTAATAACATCTAACGGAACGATGACTACTCTCAACTCTACAGATACTGCACAACATACTGCTAAGAAAGTCATAATACGTGAACAGGACGAGGACCCCCCTCCCCCTGCATCCACGATCCCAAGCCAGCCCCTCAGCTACAATGCAGTGGTTTCAAATCCAGCTAACTCTGGATCTGGAACTGATGACCTGGACTAGCTAGAAGATAAAGCCATTGAAATCACTGGCGGCGACATATCTATTATACAAGGCAACTACGGACTGGGCATTGAATTATCTCCTACATTCAAAAGGAAACTTGACCAAGCCTGGGCAAACACAATCATCATCAAATTACTTGGTCGGAAAATCGGCTTCCATTTGCTCAAATCCAGCCTAGCTACATTGTGGAAACCTAAAGGCCCCATGAAATTAGTATATCTAGATAAGGAGTTTTACCTTATAAAATTCGTAGACGAGGATGATTTCCTTTGCACACTCACTCAAGGACTGTGTGTCATCACTAGCCATGCTCTCTCCGTGCAACTTTGGTTTCTTGAATTCCGTTTGTCTACAAGGCAAATCTCACATGTAGTGACTTGGATCCAATTCCCCAACTTATCTGTAGCGAGGTACCATCCGTCAATCCTCACGGCGCTTGGTAATTTGGTTGCCAAATTGATCAAAATTGATACCACAACGCAAAACACTCACCGTGGCACCGCTCAGATTTGAGGTCGAACTCGACAGAGAACTTATAAAGGTGGCCTATGAGGGACTCCCTCAAATCTGCTTCTCCTGTGGCCTCGTTGGCCATGGTAGTTCGACTTGTCCGTCCAGGCCAACCGAAACTCCCAACCCTGTGACTCCAGCTGAGGGATCAGCACTGACACCTTCCCCACCACGACCGAACCCCAAGTCTTCCCTCGCAACCATAAAATTAACAGGTCAACTCAACAACCACAACAATTCTCCATCCGACGAGCACAACACACCTGAGCTCGAGTCGTGGACATAAGTATAGCGGCATCCACACCGCCCTCCTCCCATGCCTACAACGCTCCACCAGGGTAAGACACCGACCTCTGCCCACGTGGGCCTGCCAGGATCGCGCTTTGCAGCACTAATAGGTTTCGAGCTGTTGGAGTTTACAACGACTATTTCCGTAACACCCGACCCAGCTCCCTTACCCGCCCACCAGATGACGCAGATGAGGAATCAAATGAGGACGAAATCGAAGAACCAAGCAGTGCCCAAGGAATCTCGAGTGAAACGGGCGTCATTTAAAGCCACCCATGGGCTGCTCTCCTTTGGCACACCAACGACGTCGCTGCACCCCTTCATGGATCTGATGGGTCAGCAACCAGAACTCCCCACCAAGGCCCCCGCCCGTGCCTTTCCCGTTTTAACCCCCCTAGCTCGCAGACAGGCCTTGCAGGCCAGAACCCGCATCAGACTGGCCCGTGCCCCCCAAGGCCTACTCCCCAGCCCTCCTCCCATGCATTGCCTAGTTCAAGACCGACCCATGTGGCCCTCTCGATTCCCTCACATGCCGACATCATAATTTTGGATAAGTCCTTATCATTGGCCATACCCGAGGCCTCGGAATGTCAGGCATGGAGATCAAACTCATTGTTGACGATCGGAATGAAGCCTCGATCTCGACCACTCAACCCCACATTTCACCCCAGTCGTGACCCCCTGACCCTGGTACTACAATTCCTCTAAACAACGACAATAAAGATGAATCTGATACGCAGATGGGGGATAATCCCCAAGATCATTCAATTACTCCAGATCGAGAGCTGACCGATTATGCTGGCCACTCTCGTGATGACTAGCTATCCCTCCCCAGCCCATTTTTATGTCCATTCTAATTTGGAACTGTCAAGGGGCTAGAGGACAGACCTTCAAGCCTATCATCAAAAACTATTGTCGCCTCTACAAACCGTTTCTTATCGTGTTGGTCGAACCCCGTATTAGTGGGGCCCGAGTGCTAAAAGTTATCAGGACTCTTAGGTTTGGCCACTCATTCAGAGTGGAAGTTGAAGGTTTTTCTGGGGGTATCTGGCTTCTGTGGAAAGAAGATATTGTTGTCCGAATTTTGCTTGCTCACCGTCAATTTGTCCATGCTAATATTGAGTGGCATCACCTGTCCTTTGATTTTACGGCAATTTATGCTAGCCTGACGCCCTCACTACAACATTACCTATGGCAATATTTGCGACATATAGCAAGCATCACACACAAACCTTCGCTACTAGGGGGCGACTTCAATGCCAAACTTGAAATTGGAGACAAGTGGGGTGGTTCCCGAACACATCATATCGTCAACCCTCACTTTAGGGATTCTGTGCATAGCTGCAATCTTCAGGATCTAGGACTTTCGAGGCCTAGATACACCTGAAGGAGAGGCCGAATCCTTGCTCATTTAGACCGAGCTTTTTGTTATAATAATTGGTATCCTTTCCCTACTACGATCCACCACTTACATTTCTTGAAATCCAATCATCGGCCGCTGCTTATTACTCTAAATAAGAGCCCCCATCCTCCACTTTTGATTAAGCCCTTTAGATTTAAGTCCACCTGGCTCACCCATAATTGCTTTGGACAATTTGTTGCAGCAAATTGGCATGTCACCAATTAGGATTTTAGTATGGCGCTCAACAGTTTCGCAGATAGATTAAAGATATGGTACTCTACCACTTTTGGTAATATTTTCCACCGAAAGAACTGTCTCTTGGCTAGAATGGCTAGCATCCAAAAGTGTATTGAGCACACTGACTCGCCCTCGATTAGTGACTTGGAGGAACACCTTCGAACTGAACTGGAACAAGTCCTGTGCCAAGAACTTTACTAGCATTAGCGCTCCAGAAGCCAATGGGGCCTCCAAGGCGACAGAATACTAAGTTCTGTCATGCAATCACTCGTGCCAGACAACGACAAACGCAAATTACTTCCTTAAAAGATGCAAATGGCACTGAGGTCTCAGATTCTGACAACATCTGACGATTAGTGTAACATTACATTGAGAATTTATATCATGCTGATATCCAGCAACCTATGGCCAGGCTGCTGCATGGACATTTTCCCCTACCTCCACAAGCATTTGCAGAACTTGGTAGTCCCCTCCTCTCCAATGAAATCAAACGAGCTTTCTTTAGTATGGCTCCAAATAAGGCTCTCGGATTTGATGGGTTTCCAGCTCTTTTTTACCAATCACAATGGGAAGTTGTTGGCCCTTCCTTGACTTATTCATCCAATGAGTCTTTCGCCACAAAATTTGAGAATCGGATCTTAATCACACTATTATGGTCCTTATCCCAAAGATCCCTTTGCCCTCTTCGATTACGCAATTTAGGCCCATTGTTTTATGTTCGGTACTCTACAAAGCCATTACTAAGATCATTGTGCACAGTCTCAAACCTTACCTTAATGATCTAGTTGCTCTGACTCAGTGCAGTTTCGTCCTTAGACGCTTGATCACAGATAACATTATAATCACCCAAGAAGTGATCCACACTATTAAACAGAAATCTGGGCGGAAAGGGTTTATGGCTTTAAAAGTGGATCTGGAAAAAGCCTACGATAGGTTGTCATGGGATTTCATACACCATACTCTCTTTGACGTAAGACTGCCAAATTCTATGATTAACCTAATCATGAAGTGCATTACCAGTGTTTCCATTCAAGTAAACTGGCATGGAGACCTGAGTCCCACCTTTCGCACATCCAGGGGCATTTGTCAAGACGACCCTCTCTCCCCCTATATATTCGTCCTATGTATGGAACGATTAGGGCATATGATCTCTCAAGCGGTGACCTAAGGATGATGGCAACCTATTAAACTTAGTAAAAATGGACTGCCACTGTCGTACTTGTTCTTTGCCGATGACCTTATACTTTTCTCTAAAAGCTCTTTACACCAGGTGGGGGTGTTAAGTCAAGAGGACTTCACGATGATCAATTTTGATGACAATCAAATAATAATAATGTTAGAAACAAATGAACGTTTTGAAAATTTTGTTAAGTGTGCAAACGAAGTATAGAACATAGACGCATAAGAGAACACGGACACAGAAGAAAATTTAGACGTAAAGTCAATACAGACGAAAGTCAATATAGACGAAAGATAAAGTAGTCGCAAGACAAAGTAGACGCAAATCAATGCAGACACAAAAATATAGATGCAAGAAAAAGTAGACGCAAGTTAATGCAGATGCAAAAATATAGATGCAAAGACAAAATACAGACGCAAAGACAAAATACAGACGCAAGATAATATAGTAGCACGTCAGACAGTTACTTAGTTAGAGTTAGTTACAGAACTCAACTAAATGACGGTTATTAAGAATCAAGAAGCGGTTATCAATGATCAAAAAGCAATTAGAGACTTAGGCTATAAATACTAGTCTTAGTCGAAGCTTTCGAGCGAATGAATCTTACGAGTCTTATAATTTTGAGAAATCAGTGATCTTTAAGTGCTTACTCAAAAAAGAGAAATTCTGTAATGTAATACTGAGAGAACTAAACCTACTATAACAATAACTCACAATATCTTTTTCTAGTGAGAGAAAGAAAGGCAAATAGCCTAGAGAGACTAAGATAGCTGAAAGAATACTTTGTAAGAGACCTGAAGAGGCTCTGGAAGGAAGAAAGAATACTTGTAATTGTTTGGAGTATGGTGAAACACTTAGATAAACTTTGAGGACTGGACGTATCTCACGGTTTAGGGTGAACTAGTATAAAAATCGCAGTGTCTACTTTCTATCCTTTTACTTCAGTTTATTTTGATGTTAAACAATAAGATAGAAGATATTTTGTGATTTAACTACATCATAACTTTCATATAATCCTTAGGATATCTTTTTAACAAGAAAGAGAAGTTCTTAGCAAGCTTTGAATTAACAAAAAAAGGATACACCATTCAACCCCCCCTTCTGTGTATCGAGTTTCTTATACGTAAAGTCTATACTAACGAGTGATTTACTTCAATTGGTATCAGAGCTCGGTTTCCAAGAACCACCTTTACAAAGTCTGGACAAAGATCCATGGAAGAATCACATGTTTTTATAGCTAAAGGTGCCTCCGTCATAAGACCTCCTACGTTCAATGGTGAAGATTATCATTATTGGAAGGACAGGATGCGGCTCTTCATAGAATCCACACATTTTGATGTTTGGGATATCATCGAGAATGGACCATACGAACCAGTTGGTGATGAAGGAAATGTCATTCCTCGCAACAGATGGTCAGCTGATCACAAAGCCAGATTTTAACTAAATTAAAAGGCCAAGTTCTTTCTGAGTTGTGCGTTGAGCAGAAGTGAATATAATAAAATTCATGGATGTGAGACTGCGAAGGAGATGTGGGACACTCTATCCATCGCACATGAAGGCACAAACTAGGTGAAAGAG
>JAOSBN010000009.1:14606383-14617476 GCA_027563595.1 Erythroxylum suave
CATAAAGTAGCCAATAAATGAGACTCTTCTCATTTATCTTTAAGATGGCTATATGAAAAGACTATTAACCTAAATATAACCTTCCAATTTCAGTTTTGGAAGATGGAAGAAGCAATATGGTCAATCCAATGCATATCTTTCTTCTTTAATCCAATGAATGCTAACAGGTTATACGTCAACATTAAAAGATAACCATTGGACCATTTAATGGTAAGTTCATAACTCCATTTAATGACGATAAACCATAATAAAGATCATCTTTATTTAGCAATTTAATATCAAATGTGCAGCTGCACAATCAGTCTGTTAAAACCGAAATTGTTATGCCTTTCTTTAAAAAATTTGTTTTAATATAATTAATTTAATCAATTACATTAAACCATAGTCTAGCCAATTTCTAAATGAACATTAGGCTTCTAATTAACCATTAATTAGTGCAAGCCCAACTTTAGATTATGGGCTTCTAAAACGTCCATTTATAATTCTTACTTAGCTTTATAACCTTCCTCGAACCCAAGTGGAGGATTTTATTAAACTTTGATAATTCAAGCTTCAATAAGCCTAGAATTTATTTAATCTCATTAGAATTAGTTCTAGCTTATTAACTAAATGTCATTCCACTAAAGACAATTATTTGAACTCTTAAACTATTAAATATTATGAGAACACATATTTTATGTCCAATTGCAAACCCTATTTAGAATCTTATTATAACCATCTGCACAACAAAGGGCAAAATTACCGTTTTGGCCTTATGTTTGTTTTTCCTTCTGAAACTCTTGTTTCTCTTTATATGGTGATTAACAAACAAGATCTCATCTTGGTGTTAAGACTTTATAGGTGGCTAGTCCATTAAACTACTGGCGCCAATTTAATCACCAAATCCCCTTAAAACATCTAGAAGTAATGATATCACCATAAACTCTTTATTTGAGTGAATGTTCCCAGATATTGAATTAATATTTCCAACATGCAGACACTGGATTAATACTCTGTAAAAATCCATTCTGATCATATAAAAAATTACAATGAAACACATGCGAGTTCACAACTCATCAGCGTTGTGGTTCATAATAAGTGAATGGTTAAGTTGTATGTTTTAAGATTAAACTAGGGACTCACTTTATTCTTTAAAACATACTTGATTCCAAATTCTTTTAATAATCTCATTATCGATATTCAACTACTATCATGATATGAAACTCATCATTCCCTTGAAGTAAACTCCTTTACTTACATGGAGATAAATCACAACATTACAGTCTAAACCATAATTAAGCAACCAACTTGATTATTCAATTGTAAATCCATTAATTTAGATTCTAATAATATACATGTTTCCCATACATCTCTACGTATATGTATATTACTTATAAAAGAATCTTTGTACCTTATGACTAGATATATATTGCCTATTAAAACCAAACTCTTTTATTTTATTAATAATAAATATTTCCTTTTGTAAAACTGTAACTGAAGAAGATTAAGGTACATGTAAATACACTTGCTTTCCAGGGCCCTATATTTACATAACTCCAACAAGATGGTCTTTATTATGGTTTATCATCATTAAATGGAGTTATGAGCTTACCTTTAAATGGTTTAATGGTTATCTTTTAATGTTAGCGTATAACCTATTAGCATTCATTGGATTAAAGAGGAAAGATGTGTATTGGATGCACTCTCTTCCTTCTTCCATCTTCAAAAACTAAAATTGGTAGGTCATATTTAGGTTAATAGCCTTTTCATATAACCATCTTAAAGATAAATGAGAAGAGTCTCATTTATTGGCTACTTTATGATTGATTACGGTAAGAAGTGATGCATTGGATGCTATTCTCATCTTCCATTCCACGCTTAATCGAAATTGAGGGTGTAAGAAGGTGTTCTTGCATGGTTTGACTCTCTCTCTCCTTTCATGCATGAGTAAGCCAAAATTTGCATGAGAAGAGTCTCATTTTTTATTTATTCTTTTCTAAGAAACTCCTTTAAACATTTCTTCTCCTTGCCCACCAAAGGATTTTCTTATCCAAGTTGTCCTAGAAGAATAAGACGTAAATCAAATAGGTTGAGGATACATCAACAAGGAGAGGATAGATTGACAAAAAAAGGATCAAAAGCAAAGGCTTTGGATACAAGAAGAAGGAGAGGATAGCCTAGCAAGAAATTAAAGCTATAGCAAAGGAGTCAGTAATATCACTATCTTGTTTATATTTATTATTATCCTTATACCATATCATGTATAGATTGACATGATGATTTAGATATATTTTTTCACTAAAAATAAGATTTCTAAAAAATTTTAAAATCTACCGTTTCTCAAAATATGACATGCTTTCTTTTCCCAATCTAACACCAGGCCAGCCATTGAGGTGAGATTCTAGAGCAGCAAAGAAGGTTATTCCTCCATGAATACCAAGGGCTCATACACAAGCAAAGGTGTTTACCATGACAAGAGATGGGTTGTAGCTGCATCCAATGTTGTTAGTGTTATGGCTCGATTATTTGTTTCAAAGGTATATTGAATGTTTAATTCTGGCTCCACACATTCTTTTGTTTCTACCATCATGACATTACATGGTGTTAGTTTAGTGCCATATAGAGATTGTGAGCTCTTTATTGATGGCGTTTGACTGGTAGTGGACTTAATGTCTTTAGATTTAAAGGGCCTAGAAGTTATACTTGGAATGCATACCTTGGAAAAGTATCAAACAAAGTTAAACTGTAGCTTTAAACAGATAGAATTTGATCTTGGCATGGGTGACATGGTGACTTTTAAGGGAGACAGAAAAACACCATCACCAATAATTATTTCAGCTTTGCTAGCTAACAAGATGATGAGAAAAGCATGTGAATCCTTCTTGGCACACGTTATGGACATCGAGGTGAATGAAGGAAAGTTAGTAGATTATCCAATTGTGAGAGAATTTCCAGATGCGTTTCCAGAAGATTTATCTTGGTTGCCTCCAGTAAGGGAAATTCAATTCACCAATGATGTGATTCCATGTATCGCACCTATTTCCATACCACAGTATAGAATGGCTCTAGCTAAGCTGAAGGAGCTTAAGGAGCAGTTGGGAGAATTGTTAGAGAAGGGGTAAGTAAGGCCAAGTTCATTGCTATAGGGAGTGTTAATTCTATTTGTTAAGAAGAAAGGTGGAACATGGCGTATGTGCATAAATTACCAGAAGCTCAATAAGGTGACCATCAAGCAAAACTATCCTCTAAATTGATGATTTGTTCGACCAGCTACAAGGAGCAAAGTTCTTCTCCAAAATTGATCTCAGGTCAAGATATCAACAGCTTAGAATCAAGGAATCTAATGTACACAAGACAACATTTGGTCTACGTTATAAACATTATGAGTTCCTATTCATTCCATTTAGATTGACCAATGCTCCAGTTGCGTTGATGGATCTCATAAATAGGGTCTTTAAGGAATATCTGGACCAATTTGTCATAATATTTATAGATGACATTCTGGTTTATTCCAAGAGTAAGGAGGAACATAAGGAATATCTGAGAATAGTATTGCAAACACTAAGGGAGAAGGAGCTTTATTCCAAATTTAGCAAGTGTGAATTTTCGGTTCATAACGCGGTATTCCTTGGACTTGTAATTTCGAAGGATGGGTACATTTCAATTCAAGAAAAATTGAAGCAATGGTGAAATGGCATGCACCAGAGACAGCGATAGCAGTGAGAAGCTTTCTGGGTCTAGCAGGATATTATATAAGGTTTGTTAAAGGATCCTCCATGATAGCGGCTCCAACGACCAAGTTATTAAGGAAAAATTAGTAGTTTATCTAGAGTGATAAATGTCAGAAGTGTTTTGAGGAGCTTAACCACAGATTGACAAGTGCTCCGATTTTGACCTTGGCCATGAGCGATGAGGGCTATACAGTTTATAATGATTCTTTAACAAAGCTTTTGGGTTATGTGTTGATGCAAGGAGATAAGGTAATAGCTTATTCCTCGTGGTAGCTAAAGCCTTATCAATTGAATTACCCGACCTATGATTTATGATTAGCATCAATAATTTTTTCCTTGAAAATTTGGGGACATTATCTGTATGAAGTTTAGATGAGGATTTTTATAGATCATAAAAGTTTCTAGTATTTATATGAGCCAGAAAAAGTTAAATTTGAGACAGAGAACGTGGTTAAAGTTCCTTAAGAATTGTGACTTGTTGATTAAATACTAGCCAAGCAAGGCAAACGTAGTGGTTGAGGCCTTGAGTAGGAAACCTCTGTAGCCCATATTCAGATGATTTATCTACCATTATTGGAAGAGATGGCTAAGCCTAGATTAAACTTGAAACAGGATGAACCTAATTACTTTATTACTAATTTTAGAGTGAGACTAATACTCAGAGAGAAAGTTAAGGAGTTACAAGAACAAGATGAAAATTTGAACATGTTCCGAGAAGAAACTAAGAATGGCAAGCAATCTGAAGTGAAAGTAAGGGATGATGGACTTATAGTTGTATGTAATAGACTTTATGTTCCAAATGTCAACAAGGTAAAGGATGAGATACTCAACAAGGCACACAATGCACCTTATTCCACACACCCAGGTAGTATTAGGATGTATAGAAATTTGAAAGAGCATTTTTGGTAGAAAAGCATGAAGAAAGATGTAGTAGAATATGAAAGCAAGTGGTTGGTGTGTTAGCAAGTCAAGGCTGAACACCAAGCACATTAAGGTAAGTTAAGGCCATTGTCCATTCCTGAGTGGAAGTGACAAAGGATAACCATGGATTTTCTAATAGGTTTGTCCAAGACCAGTAGGAAGCACGATGCCATATGGGTTATTCAGATCGTTTGACAAAGTCAACCTATTTTCTAGAAATTTAAACAAACTAATTCCCTACGTGTTTTAGCAAAGAAGTATATTGATGAGATAGTGAGACTACACGGGATTCCAGATTTCATAGTTTTTGACAAAGATCCTTGGTTTACTTTTAGATGTTGGGAAAGTATGCAAGAAGCTTTGAGGACTAAGTTAAACTTTAGCACTACTTTCCATCCCCATAAATATGGTTAATCTGAGAGGACCATTTAAACCCTTGAAGGAATGCTCAGGGCTTATGTGATGGATTTCAAAGGTTCTTAGGACAAGCACTTGCCATTTGTCAAATTTGTTTACAATAATTCGTGCCTCACAAGCATTCAAATAGCTCCTTATAAAGCACTGTATAGAAGAAGATGTAGAACTCCTATACGTCGAGATGAAGAAGGAGAAAGGAAATTAATAGGACTAGAGTTACTCCAGATGACAGTTGACAAGGTCAATCTAATTAATCAAAGGCTTAAAATAGCTCAAGATAGAATGAAGAGCTGATGGACACCGAAAGGAAATGGAGTATGAAGTTGGTGAGAAAGTCTTTCTTAAATCATCTACTTGGAAAAGGGGTCATGAGGTTTAGTAAGAAGGGAAAATTGAGCCCAAGATACGTTGGTCCTTACAAGATTGTAGAGAAGATTGGACTACTACCTCCAAAATTATCATAGATACATGATGTCTTTCATGTTTCCATCTTAAGAAGTTATAGATCATGTCCCTCCCACATCGTTTACACCACTGAGGTTTAGTTGAGAAATGATTTGACTTGTGAGGAGACTTTAGTGGAGATTTAGGACACTAAGGAAAAAGTCCTCAGGAACAAGACAATTCAACTGGTTAAAGTCTGGTGGAAACATCATTCTAAGGAAGAGGCCATGTGGGAGCCTTGGGAGACCATGAACAAGAAGTATCCACATCTTTTCAATGACTCAGGTAAGAATTTCAAGGGTGAAATTCTTTTAAGAGGGGAAGAAATGTTGGTCCCAGAATTTTTTTGTTGAGTTAAGCATGATATTTTATAGAATAATCATGGAATTTGAATTTTTTCCCTAGAATAAATTATGAGGTCATGATAGAATAATTATTGAGTTTAATTATTTATTACAGTGTTAGTAGGATTTTATTTCACTGGTTAGTGAAATTACACCAGTAAGAATGTATGGAGGGTAATTATGGCATGTCACTTAAGTATAAAAGTCATGAAGCATTAAAACAAAGGTAAAGTGGACATTTAGCACTTATTAAGGGTTGAATTGGAAGACGAAAAATGCTGTCTTGTATATCAGAAGGAGAAAAACGTGAATTAAGGGAGAGAATCAAGTAAAAATAAAAAAATAGAAAAAAGGAGAGAGAGAGTCAACCATGAGAGACAAAGAAAGAAGACAAAGCTAGTGCTTCATCTTTCCTTAGTTTTTAAGAGTGATTTTGAGGGTATTCAAAAAGAGAAAATGAAAGAGGAAAAGAAGAGCTTCCAATTGAGCCAAATATCTCTTTATTTGGTAGAGATTCAAAGTAAGCCCAATTTTAATCCTTTGGATTTTTGGAAGGTTTTTGGCTTATGAAGCGTAGGAAATGCCTGGTTTAGGTGTTCTAGAATCATGTTTTAGTGATTATGCTTTTTGGGTTCTCAATTTGTATTCCTATTGAATTGGATTTTTTGCCAATGTTAAAGGGAATCAAGATAGTCAAGAGGAGCAAGAGGAAGGGTATTTTTAAGCAAGAAATCTAGGTGGGTTACATGTTTATAATTGAGTTATTGAGCCATGATTATTTTTCTGAATCTAAAGATTTAAACAATTTCATTTGTTTTATAAATGTTGCACTTTTCCTTCTTGAATGATTGAAGTATTTGCTATATGTTTGGTAAATGTATCTTAATGATAACTTATGAAATGATGATTGAAATTGTATTTGAAATATATCATGCTTATCGAAATCATATTTTCAAAATGAGCCTTTCACGCAATATGTTGACAAGTCAGGAAACTCAAGTTTGTATGTGGGTTTGTGGTGGTCCATCATGTTATGTCACTTGCATGTTGACCATGTTAAAGACTTCTCCTGCCTACCCACTAGTGGCATAGAGCTCCTTCACAGATTCCCTCATGTTTACCAAAGATTCGCAAGAATTCCCTCATGTTTACTGGACATTTACAAGAACTACCTCATATTTATCAAAGTTTCGTAAGAACTCCCTTGTATATGTAGACTGCCCAAACCACTATGAGTGCTTATGTTGTTTATGATTTGTTTGATAAGTTTGCGTATTTGAGAAAGAGATGTTATTTATGATTTGTTTGACAAGCTTGAGAATTTGAGAAATACATGTTCTACGGTTTCAAAGCATTTTACTACGATAATGCCTATTTTCAATGGTTTTGCTTATTTCTCTGCTATAAACTTATTACCCACGAGCTTTTAGTTCACCCCCCTTCATCCCCATCCTTAGGTGATGAGCAAGAGATCAAGTGATCAAGAGTCAAGGCATCACTCTAAGTCTGCATATTTATTTTATTTAAGTTAGTATAGGAAAACTCAATGCTTTAGCCTATTGCTCATTCATATATGTTTTGTATTTGTGTATTATGAGAGTAATGATGTATTTGGGTCTTGAAATGCCCATTAAAGCATTATAAACCTCTTTTCTTTTGAAGTTAATGAAATATATGTAATGTTTTCTCATAATTTTCTAAGTTTTTACATTTCTTTTTCAAGCATTCATAGGGTTAAAATCTGTTTTTGACTTCAGGGGAAAAACTGTATTAATCTAGGCTGATTTGGACAAGGTTATCTTCTTAGAAGTTGTAGTTTATCCCTTTAGCTTTCCAACGATATAAAGAATTTATTTTTTGGAGATTAGATTTGAAGATATGATTGTTTCAAGTTAGTGACGCGGCATAGGGTGCATGTTGGACACTTTATTGGCTTTTCTAATTTGATCTAATAGAAAAAGAATACTATGGTATCTTGAAATGTGAATAATTAGTATGACAAGCTAGAGATGAAATGGAGGTGATAAAGGGAGTTGAACATCTGTAGAAATTCATAATGAATGTGTATAAGTTTGAATGTTATGTTTTTGGTTTGATGACCAAACATAGATTATGATTTGGTTGTAAATGATATTTGGCTTAAATGGAAGTGATAATGAAGGGGAAATGAAGAGTAAAATGAGTTAGAAATGATAGATATGCATAATAGGGGTCATAGGTAACTATTAGGAGTTAGAAATATGACATTTGGCCCATAAATGTTTGTTGGGTGGACCTTCACTGGAATTTTAGTGCTTCAGCTCAATTCATATATGTTTTGAGGGACATATGTCTGCTAAGTGGACATTCCCAAGATATTTTTATAAATGTACAATTTTAACCCTTTAGATAGCAAAATATCTCTTTAAGGTCTTCATGGAAATTGTAGAAGCCAAATTCCTTTTTAGAACATGCTTAAATTACCCTAATCCGACATCTATAGTAAAAGTTATGCCAATTGTCTCAAATCACATAAATATATATATTATGGACTTATCAATGCTTTCCTATGATACATTTAGGCTTGAATGGAGCTTGAATTGTACTTAGTTTAATGTGGAAATAAGAGATAAAAATGAGTGATACATTAGGGTGACAATTGAGGATATAAACATAAGAATGAAATTTTCAACATAAAGTGTTCAAATATGAATATTTTGGATGTTATAAGACTGAAGATGAACATATGTTAGCTAATGAGAGTCTATTAAAAGAACACTACAAAGTGATGTGCTCTTGTTTGACTCACGAGTTAGACTCCACAATTGGGGCCTAATATGTAATGAAGGGACTTATCCAGTCCACAACTCCTTAGGCATTTTAGGCACTAATTTGGATGAAGCAAAGTTAAGAAGATATGGCATATCCCATGAATGATTCTGGAAGGCTAGCATAGGACATCATTAATCTTACCATTTCTAATAGAGTCCTATTCCTCCTCCCAGCTACACCATTCTATTGAGGAATTCTGGGAGTTGACAAGTTAGAAACAATTCCAATGTCAATTAGGAATTACTGGAACTCTCCAGATAAGTACTCACCACCTCAATCCGATTGAAGTTATTTTAATGGCTTGCCTAACTACTTCTCAACTTTAGCTTTGAATTCTTTGAACCTTTCAAAGGATTCACTCTTTTTGTGCATCAAATACACATAGCCATGTCTAGAGTAATTGTCTATAAAAGTTATGAAGTATTCATAACCTCTTCTAGCTTGTATCTTCAAGGGCCCACACACATTAGTGTGTACTAGGTCTAACATAGATTCAAATCTTTTTCCTTTAGAAGGAAATGAGACCTTGGTCATCTTTCCTTTAATAAAGGACTCATAGGTGGGTAATGCACCTTTGTTCAAGACCATAAGGATCCCATTCTCTGCTAACTTGTCAAGTCTTTTCTAATTGAGATGACCCATATTTAAGTTCCATAGATATTTTGAATTAATACTAAAGTCATTAGATTTTGTTGGTTTTGTTAATACTATGGTGTTTAGTGAGCCTATCATAGGTTATATAAAGAACAATCCCTGTTTAATTACTGCATTATGAATAAAATCCTTATTCTCATATATTGAAACAACATTCTCAAAATATAAGGAATAACTAGATTTTATTAAATAAAAAGTAGAAATCATGCTTCTTACAACCATTGGGATGTAATATACACCCTCTAAATATAACCTATGACCACTAGGAAATTCTAAAATAACTACTCCCACTGCTTCTACTGCAACATAGGATCCATCCACCATCTTGACTTGAAACTGGCCTTTAGGTAGTCTTTTCCTTTACTGGAACCACTGCATAGAATTGCAAACATGGTTAATGGGTCCTGAACCTAATATCCAGGAATCAGATGAATCTGCCACATTTCTAGTTCTTAGCAAACTTAGGAAACACATACCTTGTTGGGTCTTCTCACCAGTTCCTCTTCCAGTGGCCCTTCTCACCACAATGGAAACATTTTCCCTTGATGTTCTCTTTGGCCTTTTTTTTCATGGGTTAGGCCTTGACCCCTATTTAAGCCTTCCCTTTCTTTTCACCCTTCTTCTTTTTCTTGTCCTTACCTTTAGGCTTAGGAGAAGATTCCACATGAGCCTCTGGCCCATTGGCCCTGATATTTAACATCCTCTCTATGTTTTGGAGGGTATTCATCAACTCACTCAAGGTGTACTCCTTAGTGTTGAGCTCATAGTCCAACTTAAACATCTAAAAAGAAAATTTTAAGCCATTTATGATCATGATCATCTATGCTTAGGCATCCATTTCTGCCCCAAGTAACTCAGCTTTAGTAACCGCAAAGATTACCTTAAGCATGTAATCCTGCACCAGTTCACCAGGCTTTTGTTTAAGATTATGAAAGGTTTCGATATCTTTCACCCTTACGAACCTAGTCCTCACACCAAACATCTCATGTAAGTGAGAGACCATTGAACCGGCATTTTACATGTCTGTAAGTTACTTCTGTAAGATTATGCAGTCTTATCAGCATTCTGCCATTACTTATGTTGTTGGACTTGATTTAGAGTTGAATTGTCGCTCGGAGGTACAGGCTCATTATTCGTTAATACCAATGAAATTTGTTCATATTTGAGAACAATATCGAGGGTACATCTCCATTCATTAAATTTCTCTCCGTTTTCCAATTTGTTATTAGTCAAGAGCATTGTAAGTGGATCCATATTGTGGTATTTATATTTGAAAATATAAATTATTAAAAAATGAGAATACTAGTAAAAAATATTAGAACTTTGTATAAAATCATGATACATATATAAATGATGATAGATTTCATAAAAAAAATTTATATGATGGTTATTTTTCTTATCTTATCCACTAAAAGAAAAAATAGGACCCTCCCACTTAAAAAGCTACCAAGCATCTTCATACCTAACTCTTTAAGAAGTGTCATAATTTAGTCCATGCATTTATCAATAGGGTTATGGTGGGCAGGTTATTGATAAACCATGTTGACTATACAACCATTTGATTGATCCACTAAAGGTAATTGCAAACCATGTCTCGGTGGGAGGTCACATTTGCTACCAATGAGTAGACTTATTGTTGGGCCCCAAAAATTTTTTTATTCATATTATTGATTTTATCGTTTTATTATTTTTAGAGTTGAGTGGGGTATTGAATGTAGAAGTTGGAATTTCAAATAAAGAGTTAGAATTAAGTTAGCTTAAGGAGTTAAGCTAGCTTGAAGGAGTAAAGCCA
>JAOSBN010000009.1:14638871-14651879 GCA_027563595.1 Erythroxylum suave
CTCTTCCTTTTTGATTTTCTCTCCTTCTTTCCTTCATCCACGTGTTTGGTCTTCTTATCTACAAGACAACCTTTTCCACTTACCATTATACCCTTTATGGGTGAGGAAAGTCCACTTTACCCTTCCTTTAATGCCTTAGTGCTTCTAACTTTAAGTAATCCACCCAAAATACCTTATGCATTCTTAATTCTTCAATTTAACTTACACCATACTATACTCTAGCTGAATCTTAATTCTTCCATTTAATACTTTCAATTTCCATCACTCCATGAAATATATCCTCCTAGACTTGACATGATAAGTAAACTTCCAATTAAAAATAATTTGTCCAACAAGATCACAAAACTCATCCAATGCATGCTTACTAAAATGATTACAAAAATAATTTGGGGTCCAACATTTTTCCCCTTCTAAAAAAAAATTCCGTCCTCGAAATTATTACCTGAGTCATTGAAAAGATATGGATACTTCTCCTTTGAGGCTTCCAAAGGTTCCCAAATGGCCTCTTCTACAGAATGGTCTCTCCACAGGACTTTTAGTAGTTGCATTGTCTTGTTCCTGAGGACCTTCTCCTTGGTGTCCAAAGTCTCCACTAGAATCTCCTCATAACTTAGATCATCTGTCAACTGAACCTCATTTGTCTGAATGATGTGAGATGGATCTGATCTATATCTCCTCATCATGGAAACATGGAAGACATCATGAATCTGTGATAACTCTGGTGGCAATGCCAACCTATAGGTTAACCGCCCAATCCTCTCAAGAATTTCATAAGGACCCACATATCTTTAACTTAACTTGCCCTTCTTGCTAAATCTCATGACTCCTTTCCAAGGAGATGTCTTAAGAAAGACTTCTCACTGACTTCATACTCCATCTCCTTTCAGTGTGCATTAGTATAACTCTTTATTCTATCTTAAGCTGCCTCAAGCCTTTGCTTAACTAACTTGACCTTGTCAACTATCATCTGAACCAATTCTTGTCCTATTAGCTTCCTTTCTCCTTCTTCATCCTAGCATATAGGAGTTCTACATCTCCTTCCATACCGAGCTTTATATGGAGCCATCTGAATGCTCGAATGGTATGAATTGTTATAAGCAAATTCGACCAATGGCAAAAGCTCATCCCAAGCTCCTTTGATGTCTATCACACGTGCCCTGAGCATTCCCTCAAGTGTCCGAATGGTCCTCTCAGATTGCCCATTAGTCTGAGGGTGAAAAGTAGTACTAAAACTCAACTTGGTTCCTAGAGCCTCTTGTAATCTTCCCCAAAATGTCGAAGTAAATCGAGGATCCCTGTGAGAAACTATGGAATCTGGAATCCTATGTAATCTTACTATCTCATCAATAAACTTCTTTGCTAGAACATACAGAGAATCAGTTTGTTTAATTGCAAGAAAATGGGCTGACTTCGTTAACTGATCAACAATAACCCATTTGGCATCATGCTTCCTACTTGTCTTAGGCAAATCCATCAAAAAGTTCATAGTCACCCTTTGCCACTTCCATTCAGGAATGGACAATGGCATTAACTTTCCTGAACGTGCCTAGTGTTCAGCCTTGACTTACAGACACACTAGACACTTACTCACATATTCTGCTACATCTTTCTTCATGCCTTTCCACTAGAAATGCTCTTTTAAATCTCTGTACATCCTAGTGTTACCTGGGTGCGTAGCATAAGGCACATTATGTGCCTCGTCCAATATCCCATCCTTCACTTTCTTGACATTTAGGATACAAAGTCGGTTTCCTACAACCATGAGTCCATCATCCCTTAGTACCACTTCAGATTTCTTTCCATTCTTAATTTCTTCCTGGAGTTTACTTAGTTCTGCATCCTATGCTTGTAGCTCCTTTACTTTCTCCCTGAGTATCAACCTTACTATGAAATTAGCCACAATACAATATGGTTCCTCCTGCTTCAAGCTTATCTTACGCTTAGCCATTTCTTCCAATAAAGGTAGATAAACTGTCTGAACATGGGATATTGAGGACTTCCTACTCAAAGCATCTACCACTACATTTGCCTTTCCTGGATGATTCTCAATTAACAAATCATAATCCTTAAGCAACTTAATCCACCTTCTCTGTCTCAAATTTAGTTCCTTTTGACTTAGTAAGTACTTAAGAGTGTTATGATCAATAAAAATCCTCATCTAAACTCTATATAAGTAATGTCTCCAAATCTTCAAGGAAAAAAACACTGCTGCCAATTCCAAATCATGGGTCGGATAATTCAATTCATAAGGCTTCAATTGCCTTAAAGCATAAGCTATCACCTTGTCTCCTTACATCAATACACAACCCAAACCCTTCTTTGAAGCATCACTGTACACCGTATAGCCCTCATCTCCAGTAGGCAACATCAAAACTGGAGCACTTGTTAATCTTCTATTGAGCTCCTCAAAGCTTTTCTGACATTCCTCGCTCTCAACAAATTTCTTATTCTTCCTTAATAACTTAGCCATCGGTGCATGTATCATAGAGAACCATTCCACAAACCTCCTATAATATCCTACCAAACCCAGAAAACTCCTCACTTCTGTCATTGTCTTTGATACATGCCAATTTACCACTGCTTCAATCTTCCTTGGATGCACATGTACCCCATTCTCAGAAATTACATGTCCAAGGAATACTACCTCATACAGCCAAAACTCACACTTGCTGAACTTAGCATACAGCTCCTTCTCCCTCAGTGTCTACAACACTATCCTAAGATGCTTCTCATATTCCCCTTCACTCTTGGAATAGACCAGAATGTCATCTATAAACACTATGACAAACTAATCCAAATACTCCTTGAATACCTTATTCATAAGATCCATGAACGCAACTGGAGCATTGATCAAACCAAATGGCATGACTAGGAACTCGTAATGCCCACACCGAGTCCTAAAAGCTGTCTTACTTACATCAGACTCCTTAATTCTAAACTGATGATAACCTGACCTGAGATCAATCTTGGAAAAGGCCCTTGCTCCTTGCAGCTAGTCAAACAGATCATCAATCCGAGGCAGAGGATACTTATTCTTAACGGTCATCTTGTTAAGTCTCCGGTAATCAATACACATCCATTATGTTCCATCCTTCTTCTTGACAAATAGAACAGGCGCCCCCCAAGGTGACGAACTTGGTCTTATGTACCCCTTCTGTAACAGTTCCTCCAACTGTTCCTTAAGCTCCTCAACTCAGCTGGAGCCATCTTATGTGGTGGTATGGAAATAGGTACGGTTCCAGGAATCAAGTCAATGGCAAACTCGATTTCCCTCATCGGTGGCAAACTTGGTAAGTTCTCTAGGAACACATAAGGAAATTCCCTTATAATTGGAAAATCCTCTAACCTCCTTTCATTAACATCAATATTCACCACATGTGTTAAGAAGGCTTCACACCCCTTTACCATCATCCTGTCAGCTAGCAAAGCAGAAATAATTCTTGTTGCTGGAGCTCCCTTGTCTCCTTCTCACCATTGCCTAGATTGAACTCCACTTTCTCAAGGCCACAATCCAACTTCGCCTGATACTTCTCCACAACATCCATTCCTAGTATAACATCCAAGCCTTTTAGGTCTAGAGGTAGTAAGTCCACCACCAGTCTAGCACCATCAATGAAGAGCTCACAACCTCTATATACTTGACTTATTATCACATTCCTCCCTAAGGGAGTACTAACAATCAAAGGGTTATCCAAAGGCATCAAATCAACATCATGTAATGTCATGCTTGCTGAAGCAAAAGAATGTGTGGAACTAGAATCAAGCAAAACATACACTTCAGAATTGAGTAACTGAGCCATACTCGTGACATCTTCAGGTGCAGCTACAGCTTCCTCCCTTGTCATAGCAAACACTCTTGCCTAACCCTAAGCTTGACCCCTTGGCCTACCTGGAGGTATAGCCTTCTTTATATCTCCAAAACTGCCCACCTCTATAGCTGGTCTGGTTCCCACTGTTTCAGCCCTCCTTGGAGCTTGTGGCCGTGATCCCTCTTGCCTTATTACTTGGGGACAATCCCTAATTATATGTACCTTCTCTCCACATCGAAAGCATGCTCCAAGTAACTTGAAACACTCTCCCCTATGCATTTTGTCACAATGCTCACACTGGGGGTTCATGTTCCTGCTCCTTCCCATACTGGTATTGCCTTCTGTTGTTGAGGCTTGCACTGATACTGTTCTTGCTTACTTGGCCTTGCCAAAAGCACCAGCCCCCACCTTACTTTGTGTATGGAAGCTTGTCATACTACTCTTAAGCGTTGGAGCACTCCTCCCCTTCTTGGAAAACTGCTCCCTGTTCTTCCTCTTGCTGCTCACTTCATTCTTTATGTTCTCCAGTTTTTCAGCCTGGAGTGCAGCATCTACCAACTGCTAGTAGTCATAGAAATTGTGGATCAAGACTTTCTCCTTGATCCCCAAATGAAGACCTCCCTCAAACTTGCAACATTTGTCTTCTTCATTCGCCACAATGTTTGCTGCATATCGGGAAAGCTGGGTGAACTTCAGCTCATACTTACTCACACTCATATCCCTTTGTATAAGGTTCAGAAATTCCCTAGCCTTCTCTTAAATGTAGACTCTCGAGAAGTATTTCCTATGAAAAGCTTCCACAAAATCTCTCTATGTCAACACCGAAGGCACAACCTGATTGTGGGGCACTGATTCCCACCAGTGGAGTGCATCCCCCTACAACAAATTGACTGCATAATCTAGCTTCTCCTCATTCGAGCACTTCATTTGAATTAGAACCCTCTCGGTCCTCTTCAACCATGCCTTAGACTCTTCGGGATTTGTAGTCCCATTGAAGTCCAGAGTTCCATACTTGCGAAGCTTATCATATTGTCCAGTCCTTTCCACTGGAGCTTGCATCGGGACCTGAGATCCTTGGCCCATGGTTTATGAGAAAGCATGAGCAAAGGCCTGAAAGAATCGTGGATCCATGGAATGTGTTTGAGGCATAGGAGGAGGTGGTGGAGGCACCTCATGTTGCACACTAGGTGCCTTAGCATCTAGAACAGAATGTGTCGCCGCATCTTGTGGGACATAAGACTCATCAGTGCTCCTTTGGTGAGAGTTAGCTCGAGTCAAAGCTCCTCAAGTTCTTTTTCGAGGCGTTATACTCACTCCTTCAATATAAACCAATAAAAATATTTAGTTCATGTACAACAGTTCAAATTGTGCAAAAACAGTTTAATTCGTATAAGTCAATTTTCAAATCATGAACACAATTCAAAACAATGCAAGTTGTTCATTTAAAACTATGCATGTACACTTCACATCTTAACCCATCCAATTCGTGCTTCAGATACTCCTAAACGTGGTCTTACACTTGACCTCAACCTAGTTGGTCTGATACCACAAGTGTTAGGACCCCACCCTTATGAGACATGTGTCTAACGTCTTAAGTGACATCTGGATGCACATACCACAAGGGTGGAGTGCCCTCACCAGGACAATCCTCAAACTTCAAATTTCATCTTGACCTCTTCTTATTTACTTCATTCTTAAAGCTCGCCATCTTTAATGTGGAATTTCATCTCATCCTCTTCTTAACATTTTGTCCCTTGACTTGTACTTAGAGCCTAAGTCTCTAATTGCTTCTTGATCCTTGATAATCATTTCTTAATCCTTGATTAGAGAATTCTGTGTTTAATTCCAACTAAGTGACTATTCAATAATACTAACTTAACTTCTTCTTGTGTCGTCCATGGTTGGCCCATCGTCTGTGTTTACTTATGGTCTATGGTCTATTGTCTGGGTTTTATCGTCTATAGTTGACTTTTATCAGTTGGGTTGACCACCTATCGTCTGTGTTCTATCGCTTGTCTTTCTATCGTCTGTCTTTAACTTTCTTGTCGTCTGTGCTTGACTTCCTATTGTCTGTGTCCTATTGTCTTTCTTCCTATCGTTTGTCTTTTATCATCTGTCTTTTTATCTTCTATCATCTGTCTTTCTATAGTCTCCGTTATGATGTGTCATCATAGACGATTCCTTACTCTATGTTTCTTGTGTTTGTGTTATGACGTCATCATAGATGATACTCTTCCTTTATATTTTTCCTTTGTGTCTGTATTTCTTACATCATTGTTCCTTTCGTCTATGTTTCTTGCGTCCCTCTGTCATTTGCGTCTGTGTATGACATCATCACAGACGATACTCTTCCTTTATATTTTTCTTTGCGTTTGTATGTGACATCATCACAGATGATAAACTTCGTCGGTGTTTCCTTCTGGCAATCTACCCTACTTAATGCAGACTTAAATCCTTTCAACCACCATTCATTCATTCCATTCTAAGGACAGATTACACAAAGCATAAACATCAACAGCTTCCCTAAAGCCTCCTACTCATTTAATCATCACATGCAATGTGAAATCTTAACAGTGATTATCATCAAACCCAAAAGACATTTCATTGATAATAATAGGCAGAAGTCTATTCCATTTATGTTAATGAGTAGAAGTCATTACAAAGCTTTAATAAACATTTCAAGGTATAATACGTCCATAGGGTTTAAGAACTAAAATATAAAATACACTTGAAATATGGCTAAAGCCTTGAATTCCCAAAAATCTAACTTAAGAATACAAAAGAAATTAAGTAGATTTAAGTGATTCCTTGACTCTTGGCTTACTCACTTTCTTGCTCTGTGCCTGAATGGGACAGAATTTGGAGGGGGTGAGCTTAAAGCTCGTAGGTAACAGATTTATAATCAAGACACAAGCCAAAAACCATTTGCAAAATTCATTGCATTTTACATTTTGGAAAATCGTAGCAAATTTGCTTGAAAAATCATCCAATGCTTATTTCATAAAATTTTCAATTTATCAAACAATTCATGAACAAAACATGTATGCATCAACTTGTTATCACATAAGCATGTGAAAATGGTTTGGGTGGATCCAAAATAGAATGTACTACACATTTCTCATAAAAGTCCTGTGTAGCCGTGAACAGAACATACTAGTGCAATTCCACTTAATGGTCTTGCGTAGCTGTGAACTTAGGGGAGTCCATGAAGGAGCTCCATGCCACTAGTGGGTAGCCAGGAGAAGTCTTTAGATAAGTGCACTTGACTTAACTTAGGGGACCACCACAAACCCACATAATCATGAATTTCACATCTTGTAAACTCATGGCCTCAAAGGCATTTCTTAAAAACTTGCTTTCACATACATGCAATATTTCGAAGACATGATTTCATAAACTTGCATCTTTTAAAAACGAAACATTTTTAGAACGTTTTCATAAATCATCACACAATTTATGCATCAAATAAATGCAACATTTATAACACAATTGAAAGCACTTTAAAACTTTCTTTGTTTCGAAGAAAGCATTAAGTCTTATCACTTAGTCATAAAAGTGTCACCCACCTGAAATCCTTACTTATACACTTGCTTCAGGATTTTCATAAGGATGTCTTTCCCCTTGCTCCTTCGGCCTCTCTTGATCCCCTCCTCGAGTTCCTTCATAAAGGACACAGTTCCCATTCAATAGAAATTCAGATTTGATAACCCATACGACACATTTACTAAAATAGATCCTAGAATACTTAGACCCATACATTTCTTAAGCTTTATGCACCAAACACCCTTCAAAACTCCAAAAGGTTTAAAATCAATCTTACCTTGAATCTTCACCAAATAATGAGATTCTTAGCTCTAAAAAAAGCTCTTCCCTTCCTCTTTCTTTTGCCCTTCTTGAGTAACATCAAACTCTCTCTTTAAAAGTAAGAAAAATTGTGACCTAGTTCAAAGCTCTATTCTTTTTAACTTCACTAAAACCTCTCTTCTTCTTTCTCTCTCTTCCTTTTTGATTTTCTCTCCCTCTTTCCTTCATCCACGTGTTTGGTCTTCTTATCTATAAGATAACCTTTTCGTCTTCCCATTCTACCCTTTATGGGTGGGGAAAGTCCACCTTACCCTTCCTTTAATGCCTTAGTGCTTCTAACTTTAAGTAATCCACCCAAAATATCCTTATGCATTCTCAATTCTTCAATTTAACTTACAGCATACTATACTCTAACCGAATCTTAATTCTTCCATTTAATACTTCTAATTTCCATTACTCTATGAAATAAATCCTCTTAGACTTGACATAATAAGTAAACTTCCAATTAAAAATAATTTTTCCAATAAGATCACAAAACTCATCCAATGCATGCTTACTAAAATGATTACAAAAAAAATATGGGGCCCAACACTTGCAGCTGATTCTGGAAGTGATTCAGTTGTCAATTCCCTCCATAACTCAAGTTGGGGTGATCCCTCCAACCCGGGTTATATGTCTACAAGTATGGGTTGTATTGGTTCGGGAAGTTCCCTCCTACAGCTTTCAGGTGCTCTATACTCCATTCTTGCAAAGCTGGGCACTCGTCAGTTGGATGACTTGTGTTTGAACATATCCCACATACTTTAACTTGTGCCTGTCCAACTGCGATCTGTCTCACAAAAAAAGTTAGTTCATCTAAATGATGTTCAATGGATGAAGTGCTTACCTCACTTACTCGTTGAACATCATTATGAGTGTCGAATTGTTGGGCGTTAATGGCCATCCGCTCAAATAATATCCTAGCTTTAATAGGAGTCTTCTTTCAAAGTGCCCTACCACTTGCCGCATCAACCAAACTCCTCTCCATTGGTAGTAATCCTTTATAAAAATATTAGATGAGAAGTTAATCTAGTATGTTGTGATGTGGGCAACTGGCACATAACTTCTTAAATCACTCCTAGTATTCGTAAAGAGACTCCCCATTTTGTTGCTTAATACCGAGTTAATCGTTAGATGCTACTTACAAACATCAAAAGTAATGATTACGGATTACAATCTCTTTTTAGAAATAGGTTCAAAATAAACAATCAAAATAAAATATTAAGATCATTTATCCTAAAACCATCCAAATCAATACCAACAGCATAACAATCCGAAAAGAGATAACAACTTTAAAATGACAGAAATAGCTTAACCGTGATTTGGCATTGATATTCCCATGGAACCGGCATCGAGAAGTTAGCCTTTCATTTCTATTTTCATGATCCAACCACAAATCATATCACCCATTAGCTTCGGAAATCTCAAACTTACTCTCATCTATATAATGTTCATGATTGTACAATTAACCTCTTCTCTCCCAGCTCGATCTAGCAGCTCCCACGTTAGTGCTTCGTTCCTCCCATATATCTCTATGTTCTGCCGTTGTAACTTGCCAAATCAAATAAAAATTGATCATCTTGAAACCCTCTCCTCCATTGCATTTTTATAACACAAGAGCTGTGCTTTTCCAACATTTTTCTTAAACACTGCGTATGCTGCATTTAAACGCAGCATATGCTGCTTACACAACAGCGGTAACGCTGTGTAATGCAGCGTTAGCGCATGCGTTAAATGCATGCGCTACTGAGTTTCACGCAGCATAGTTTTTTTTAACATTTTCTTTTCAATTTGTTTTAGAAAATCTTGTCTTTTTAGTCTAAAAAATATGTCAATATATCCAACCTAACTATCAACACAAATTGAACATTTTATCTTAAAATGGGATTGAAATCACATGTAAATACATAAGAAAATATAAGATTATTCAATCCTATCAAATAGCTACCCATCAAGTCTTAGCACCAAGATGAGATTTTCTGTGTTAATCGCCATATAGAGTAAAATGAGAGATTTAGAAAGAAAATCCAATATAAGGGCGAAACGGTAATTTATTATTTATTGAGTGGATGGCTATAATATGATTCATAATAAAGTTTGCAAATGGACATCTTATTTGAAACATCTATTCTCATAATACTTGGTAATTCAAGAGTTCAACCAATAGTCTTTAGTGAAATGACATTTTATTAATAAGTTAAAATTAATTTTAATGAGAATAAATTAATTCCGGGTTTATTGGAGCTTGAATTATATAAGTCCAATTAGATTCCCCATTTGGCTTCTAGGAAGGTTATCAAGTAAAGTAAGAAATATAAATAGAAGTTTTAAAACCCATGATTGAATGTTGGGCTTACTTTAATTACTAGCCCAAATGAACATTTAATATGGGGCTTAATTTTGGTTTGATTTGATTAATTAGATTAATAAATTAAAATAAAGTTATTAAAAAAAAGGAGGGCATATTTTGGTTTTTTTATACCTAAATGTGCAGCTGAGCATTTAGAATTGAATTGCTAAATTAAAGATGGATTTTATCATGCTTTATCATCATTAAATGGAGTAATGATCTTATCATTAAATGGTTTAATAGTTGTCTTTTAATGATGGCATGTAATGTAGCCTTTTAGCATTCATTTCATTAAAGAAAGGAAGAGGTGTATTTAATGTATTTTAATTTTCATCATTCTTTGAAGGTCTCATTTAGGTTATTAGTCCATTCATATAGCCATCTTAAAAAAATTATAAGAGTCTCGTTTATTGGCTTCTTTATGATTGATTAAAGAATGAAGTGATGCATTAGATGCACATCACATCTTTCTTTCATAATAACCGAAATTGACAAGGAAAGAAAGAAGTGTTCTTGCATTTTGTTTTTTAACTCACTCTCTCCTCTCATGCATGCATAGCTGAAACTTGTATGAAAAGAGTCTCATTTTTGGCTTCTTTCTTCTAAGAAAAATCTCCACAAAATATTTCTTCTCCTTTCCTGGCAAAGGATCTTGTTGACCAAGTTGTCCAAGAAGAAAAAATGGTAGATCGGATTGGTTGGGATACAACGAAAAAGGAAAGGATACAAAAGCGAGGAGTCAAAGCTATAGCAAAGAGTCAGTAATTTTCTACCACATTGTTCTTATGTAAATTTTTTTCCTTATATCATATCATGTATAGCTGAAACATGTTGATTTGGCTATATTATTTCCACTAAATTTTTTATTTCAAAAAAGTTTTGAAATCTACTATTTAACCAAATCTTACATGCTTTCACTTTTTAGCCAACATGAAGATGAGGTCGCTCTTAGGGTGATGATTGGGTACAACTATTAGTATTTAAATGTAATTGGGTAACCAATAAAGGATTCACCACTCCTGAAAGAAGGAGATGATACCCACAATCTCTTGTCGGGATCATTACTTGGGAGTCTCTGGCCAGAGCAGTTATGTGAGAGTCTTCAATAACACAGAGTAATGAGATCCCTGGACAAAAGCTAACATCATTTGGACTAGATGTGACATAGTCAATCTAGTGGGAGTCGACTCTGAGCTAAATGGGGTATAGTATGGTAAAAGGATAAATTGCATGGTAATTGTCTATGGAAAGGTTCACAAGTTGGATAATTAACTATCGAAGAATTCGTGAGTTAATCCACATGTAATTCGACAAATGGGCATTATGAAACCCTTCATGATTTGCTTAAATTAAGAGTTAATTCAAGTGCCTAAAATAACTGGGAACCTAAAGGTCTAAGCATAAAAGATCGAATGAAAAACATAGTGTGCATGTCCAATTTTAAGTAGGCCACAATCGTGACTCATAAGCCACGATTGTGACTCATAGTCGACGATCGTGGCCAAAATTGAGCCCATTTTTTAGAAGTGCACTTCTTACACACTCAAGTGAGAGGTTAAAGGTTCTAGAAGAGTTCTAGAGCGAGAGAGAGGTATCAAGAACCTTGTTCTTGCAATTCATGTAATTGTTGCATGAATTAAAGTGTATGCAATAAGAATCTTGAGCTGTCATCCATCATCTTGAGAATCTACGAGAACTCATCTAGTTTGGTGCTCTAATTACCCTTATACATTGTTTCTTCATCTTCTTTGCCTGTTCTTAGGAGATCATGGAAGGGTTTGGTGTTTGCAACAAACCAAACATAGAGAAGAAATAAGATAGGAGGAGAAACAAAAGGTAAAAGTTTTGTTGTTTCATTTTCTTTACACATCCTTGAATGCATGTATGATTTTGTGATTTTTCGGTTGTCATGGTGTTGGAACCTTGATTCCAACACTTTTGCTGCACAAGTTTGCATGTGATTCATGCAATCATGGCTAACCTTACATGAATGAATGTGGACAATTATTGAACTATGATGACATGATGATATGCCATTTATGTGTACATATGATAATATGACTGGGAATAAGGATTAAATTATTCTAAAAAGATTATATGAAATGTGTGAAGTTCATGATGTATTATTGGTATGAGGTATACTATGATTTTTGTTAGTATTTGAGATGTTGTGTTCTGATATGAGTGAGCACATCGATGATGGTTGACTTACTAAGTTTCAAAACACTTTAAAATTGCATCGTTGATTTTTAGGTAAGAGAGAGGAGACTTAGTTTCTAAGACATGCTTGAAGAAGTATTGTACTTGCATTTTAGACTCAAGAAATGGCTCAAAGGTCTAGTTAGCTAAGACTAAGAATTTAGATAAAACGTTTTTTTTTAGTTTCTTAATCCATGTAGAATATGTTGTAAAGAGCATTACAATCTCATATGCTTTTGATACAGTGTGTATATGGATTACGTAGTGTAAAGCAACATTGTAAATTATGTTTCGTAAATGGGATGAGGAATTGATCTTAAAATATTTTTAATTTATTTATGATGCCATATCAAGTGATTATGATTGCTCTAACATGCCCTTTTCAAAGGACATGTTCTTGAATGTCCTCTGGATGTTTAGGTATATACGCTTTGGCAGTGGGGTGTTACAATATTTAAATGAGTTTACACATCTAAGTTTACTCATAGTACGACCTAAAAAAGTTATTGTCTCGATGTTCGAGCAATATTTGGATGTTGACGATTACCTTAGCCATCTATCATCATGCAATATACACATAGTTCATAAATCACTAATTTGTTTAATCATATGAATATACAATTATGAATAGGTATATGTGTCATGTTTCAGTGCATGCCCAATTGACTTTCCGGGTATGTACTCTTATGCATAGATCTTGACTACTCAATTTGTGCTTATACACCCTAAGACCTGTTAAGTCAGAATTTTGACTTCACGTATAAAGTGATTTTGATGACAAACAAAGATAAGACAGAATGAAAAGCA
>JAOSBN010000009.1:14651979-14662211 GCA_027563595.1 Erythroxylum suave
TTGTTTGTTTTGTGTGAATTTTGGTATTGATCAACTACTGAATGTCTATATAAATGTGATTGATTGTGTTGGTTTCTAGATAGGAGGTCCAATGATTGTGATGCTTGGTTGAGATACTGAAGTGTTGCTTGTATGTAAATGAGACGAACTAAGTGTACACAATTTGATGATAAATGTGTTTTGAATGAGCAATTGCATGTAAGTGAAAATGTGATTCTCAACTTAAATGTTGAATGCTGGACCAAGGTCTGATGACATATGAAAGTGAATGAGTAAAGTGAAATAAAGTGACTGATTGATCATATGTGACTGATGCATTTCATTACATGAATGCATGAAATATAATGGCAGTTGTGACTGGAGTAGCCACCAAAAAAGGAGCTTAAAGCTCAGAAACTGTGATAAGAGCCTTCGGCTCGATTGTGAATGTACCCGGTATCCACTGAGGGATATAGGACATCATCAAATATAGCCCGGTATCCACTAAGGGATATGGGCTAGATAAAAAAGCACCTGGTCACAAGAAAGAAATAAATGGAAAGTGGGTCTCATACACACTGCATATGCATAATAGGAATGATTAAATGGTATTGAGTTCAAAAATGTGAAATGTTGTGAACGTGATTGTGTGTTATATGACTGGGTGAGCCATCGATCATGTTCACTCATTAAGTTCGCAAAAACTCACTGAAAATTTGCAATTATTTTTCAGGATCAGAAGAATACCCCATTAGGCCAACAGGAGTATACCTACAGCATAAGTGAAGGATAGAGGTCGGGATTAGCTCGCGTCTGCATTTATGTTTTTCCTATTTTGTATAAAAATGTATATTATGAAACTATTGTAAAAATGATTTCTGTTGTAATGTAAAGGCATTATGACTAAAGTGTATTGTATTTGTGAAAGGGCCCAAATGGCTATTGATAACCTTGTTGATTGTATTATGTTGATTGGAAATGTCATGAAGGAAAATGGGCCTAAATTGGTTATAAGTTTCCACATATTGTGTTTGTGATTCAGAAAAAGAAATTTGTACCGATTTCTGAATGATTGAATGCTTTAGCATGGCACCCTCACGGGGCACGAAATCGGATATCACCCACGATGACGGGTTTGGGTCCTACAGTGTCAATAGCCATTATATTGGGATGAAGAGGGTTTGAGAATGGTTGAAGACCCGGAGTTGATACAAGACACAGTAGATAAGGTGAAATTGATTTGAAGCTAAATTACGGCGGCTTAACATAGATAGAAGAGTTATGTGGATCAACACCGATGGGATATGGAGAAAAATGTGGGAGACAAAGTATTCCTTAGAGTGTCACCTTGGAGGGGAGTTCTGAGATTCGGTAAAAAGGGTAAGTTGAGCCCTAAGTACATTGTTCCTTATGAGATCATTGAGAGGATAGGACCTTTGGCCTATAAGATGGCCTTACTAAATGAGATGTCTCAATTGCATAATGTGTTTCCTGTGAGTATGCTCCAAAGATACCAATTGGATCTGACACATGTGATACCTGCTCAGGAGATTGAGGTTGCTAGTAACTTAAGCTATGATGAGGAGCTGATCAAGATTGTGGGATCACAGATCAAGCAGTTGAGGAACAGAGTCATTCCATTGGTAAAAGTCCTTTGGAGGAACCACTCAACTGAGGAAGCAAATTGGGAAACGAAGGAGCATATTAGGAGACAATATCCCCACCTGTTCGAGCAAACAGGTAAGAATTTCAAGGATGAAATTTCTTTTAAGAAGGGCGGAGTTATAACATCCCGTTACCTTTGGGAGGTTAGAATAGTAAATATGAGGAATTAATGAGAGCTTAGAAATGCATTTTTCATGCTCATACATTATATGATATGCTCATATTCATGAATATTGAATTTTTGAACATGAAAATAATTGTACATGCATTCATAGACATTCCAGGTATAACTGATTTATAATTGAATTGTGAATATGCTTTTGTGGAGAATTGTGGTTTTTATATGTTGAAAATTTGATTTGGAGAATGTATTTAGTTGTTTAGAATTTTTGGAGATTTTTAGAAAATTTCTAAAAATTTGGGTAAATTTTGGACTAGGAAAAATGCCAAGTGGGAAGAAAATTGGAAAATAGCTGTAGAATTAAGAATCAAATGGCAGTGAAAAATTTTACTAATGACTTTGGGAATTAATGACATATGTTATTGAAATTTGGAGACAATTGGACTAGAAATTGGAGTTAAATGGACTAGTTTTTAAAGAAGGGTCCAAATGGAACCATAGGATGGTGACAAGTGTCACCAACACTTGTCACTCATCCCTCACTCACGAATACTCCCATTTTAAGTGAATTTTGGTCTTTCATTTTTGCTCTTCTCTACCTCACGAAGCTTCATCTTCTTCACTTCTTCATGTTTTTATTCCCTCCACCAAAACTCCTACTAACCTCCATCGAATTGATTTTTGGCCAAAGTATCATACTAGTCACTTAAATAGCTTGCTACCTTTTTCTTACTACTGAAAGACCCAACCTAATCCATCTTTAGAAGATAAGATCATGTGAATGCTTGGGAATTAGGGTTGACTAAGATTTTGAAGAAAAATCAAGCAAGTTATGTCTTAAATATCATGGGTATGGTTAAATGAAGCTAGAATGATGAGTACATTAAGATTGATGACTCGATTATGTGAGTTTTTTGTGTGTGTGTCGTGGGTGTGAAAATTTGGAAAAAAAATTGAAGATGATGGATTGGAAAATATTCACTGCATATACTTCAGTGTTTTAGCCATAACTTCTTCTAGAGTTGTTTAATTGAGCTGATTCTTTATCTAGATTAAACTAGATATGGCTATATTTTTCATCAAGACACCAAATTTTAATTCTTCTTAAGAATCTCAAAATTTGATATGAAGTCTGAGAATTTCTAGGAATGAATAGTAAGAGAGTTAAAATTTTGATCTGAAAGTTCCATGAATTTATTGTGATGATTTTGATGGATTTTGACAAAATGGCTTTCATGAAAGTTGTATATCATTCTTTTAACTTTCCATTGATGTAAATGTTGGAATTTTTGGAGTTCTGGACAAAAAGTTATGGAGGTTTGAAGTAGAGATTTTGGTAAAGAAGAATAAGAATTGCATGATAGCGACTTTGAAGTTTTCAAGGGTGTTGAACATCCGATGGTTTTTTGGAAATATCTTTTTCTTCTGACTTCCAAATGAGATGATATTTAATTAGGAATAAACTAACGATATAGGGCTACATTTTGTATGAAGATATCGATTTCAAATTTTGTCTTTAAAATTTTCCAATTTTGAATTGAAGTTCAGTGCTGGGTGTAGGAAAAAGTGCAGAAAATGGATGATGAATGCGCAGATATGTGTTTGTTCTGTTATTAGTGTTTATGATCAATCATGCACTATAATTTGGTTAAGGATGGTGTTGAGTTGAAATGGGGTTATAATAATGGATAAATGATGATCATTGAACTAGAAATGATAGATTAAGCATGAGGAATTGAATGTTGTAAGTAAAGAGTTAAAAATTTGATCTGAAACTTCCATGAGTTTTCTGTACTGATATAAAGAGTTTTTCACAAAGTTGACTTTATGGAAGTTGTATATCTTTCTTTAATCTTTCCATTGATATAAAGTTTGTAAATTTTTGAGTTTTGGATCGAAAGTTATGGAGGTTTGAAGTTGACATGGCGGTGGAGAAGATGAAGTAGAGTATGCTAACTTTTCTGGTTTGACCAAAGGGTTGACTCAGCCTGAACAGCTTTCTTTCTTTTGACCATAACTTCTCTAGATCTTCAAATGATCTGATTCTTGCAACAATAGATTCCTAACACACTTTTCTATCCCTCAATAAACTTTTGTGGCATTCTGAATTGAATTGCAAAATATTGATCAAATCAAAGTGCGGAATCTGTTGGAACAGTGAATTAGGATTTTCTTGCCGAGCACCCTTCTGTATTTTGATTATATATGGATCTATAGGATTCCCAATGAGAAGCTTTTTAATTTTGAGTAAACTATAGATATAGACTTACAAATTGTCTTAGGAAGCCAAACTGTGATTCAGTCTCTAAGATGTTTAATTTCTTGATGGAAGTAGTGTATAGTATATTGTTTTTGAATATGAGCAGCCCGAAAATGTTTGTGGCATATCTTCCAAATTACTGATCCAAATTGAGTGATTTTGGTGTCAATAGAAACATAAGACATAGAGGAACACTTTTCTAGAAGATAGTATGACCAAATTACATCAATTCTTTCTAACTGAATGTGAACAGTAGACCCGAAAGTGTGACTTGGAAAAATCTGAACTGATTCAATGAGAAATGAATTGTGAATTTAATGATGTTAGTGAGGCATAAACCTAAGTAGAAATTATAATTAGATGAGTTTTGATATGACAATGATTTTGTGGTGAAATTTATGGGAAGATACCCGGCATTGTCATGAACATGCATTGTACATAATTCATTTCATACATGTGCATTATTAAACACTCATAATTTTGCAAATTGTGATATATATGTATATTGTTTAATATAGAGGAGCAATTAGAACGTCAACTTCTAGATGTTGCCGGAACTTCCAGGCATTAGCTTCGGGAGAAACTAGTGAGTAACCTAGATGGTCTCACTTTTTGTTTAAATTCTGCTTTGAAATGGTTGAACGAATGCGATTGATTGTGTTGGTTTCCGGATAGGAGGTCCGATGATTGTGATGCTTAGTTGAGATATTGAAGTATTGCTTGTATGTAATTGAGATGAACTAAGTGTACATAATTGGATGATAAATGTGTTTTGAATGAGCATTTGCATGTAAGTGAAAATATGATTCTCAACTTAATGTTGAATGCTAGACTAAGGTCCGATGATATGAGATTGTGATTAAGTGGGATCGTGCAAGTGTGATTGATGCATTTCATTTCATGAATGCATAAAACGTAATGGCAGTAGTGACTAGAGTAGCCACTGATTAGAGCTTAAAGCTCAACGAATGAATAAGAGCCTCGAGCTTAAAAGTGATTTAGAGCCTCAGGCTCAATGTTTAATGAGCCTTATATGGGAAATTTATTAATGAGCCCGGTATCCAAAAATGGATACGGGACAGTTTAGGCACTCGGTCACAACAACATAATAATTGGAAAAGAGTCTCATGAGCATTCCATATGCATTTGCTTAAGTATGTTTAATTGATTGAAATGCAATTTGCTTGCTTAAGTGAAAATGTGATATGAAATCAATTATGTGAAAATGTGACTATATGTTATGTGAAATGATGTGTTGCATGAATTGAGTGAACCATTGATGATGGTTACCTCATTGAGTTTGCAAAACTCACCAAAATTGCAACGTTGTCTTTTCAGGACGAAGAGAAGACTCTAGCTACTGAGAGGCTCTACCAGCTGTGTAGATTGTGATTTGGCAAGAGAATTCATGGCTCAAAGGCCAGTCAACTAGGATTTTTGGACAGATTAGATAGACTTTGTATATTTTCCTCTTTCATGTAGCACTTTTGTACTAGGTTGATGATGTACATGTACTAAGTGTTGAAAGATACAATGTAGACTTTTGGTTTTGTGAAATGAAATGAGGAAAAAGTTGGTTTTAAAATATTGTGATTTTCTTATGATACTTTGTAAGTGAGTAATGATATGATGTTATGTGAAGTTAATGTAGTGATCGAACGTAGCTCGCCCTTATCATAGGATATGTACCAAAATAAACTCCGAGCATCCCGGTGTATACCCTGCGGTAAGGGGGCGCTACATTCTAAGTATTCAATTAACATGATGACTGCTAGTCTATAGGTCACCAACTCTTATTGGACAATCCTACACGAATTTCACCTCAGTCACTCTCTCGATTTGTTACAAGATGACAATTAAGAACAACAATCAGCAAAGACAATTGCATTCAATTCAATAAAATATAAGTTCTGACAAAATAGTTCAAAAGCAATCCCTAATATGAAATCAGCCTTACATGGTCTCCATAACATCATCAATAATTAAATAAACCATTTTTACAAAGAATAGAAGAGATTGAAACGACAGAAAATTGAATAGGAAGACTCCTCCTCTTCTTCGCCAAATCTAGAATTTTGGTGTTGATATGTTATTTTGCCCAATCTTGATCATAATCCTTGTCTTGAATCCTCCCTTAATGCTCCAAACATGTGTTATTTACTCAAGGATGGTGTTTCTACTGGTAGTTAGCGTCTCATCTTAAAGATGAGGCTTAATTATCTTTAAATAGACTAAAACCTTAGGTTTAATGAAGACTCAAAATTTACCTCAGATTAGAATTCCCACATTTGTAGGAATGTGCATGATTCCCACGAGCATGGGAATTGGTTACAGACACTACTCATTTCTTCTGTAATTCCCACATCCAGTGGGAATTTGCATGATTCCCATAAAAGTGGGAATTGGGCACAGAACCACTCTTCTTGTCTTCTCTTCTTTGATCGTTTGTTCAACCTCCAAGTTGCTCCCTCTTTTTTCCTACACAAAAATAGTCAATTCTTACCCTCAATTAGCATCAAACACACAAGAACAACAATGGAAATCAAACTTAATGAAAACATACAAAATAAATCCTAAACTAGAAAAATAAACAACAATTAAACTAGAAAACACATGCCAAATTCCTATAAAAACATAACCTAATGCACACCTATCAGTGGTCTTGGTAACTCCTCCGGAAAGACATCTGGAAATTCCCTGACCACAAGAATATCTTCAAATTTTCCTCCATCTACGTTCTTGTCTATCATATATGCCAAAAATGCCTCACATCCTTTCCTTATCATTTTTTCTATTGTTAGAGCTGAAATAATTTTAGGCAGGCTTGCTTTCTTGTCCCCTACAAACACTACCTTTTTATCTTGGTCAATCTCAAACTCTACTATCTTCTATTTGCAATTCAAATTGGCATTATACTTTTCTAAGGTATCCATACCCAAAATCACATCTAATCCCACCATCTTCAATGGCATTAACTCCACCACTAATTTTTCTTTGCCAATTTATATTTCACACTCTTCATAAATATAGTTCAATAATGACATATTGGCTAATTAAGGTACTGACCATCAAAGGGTTATCTAATGGACTCAAATTTTTACCATGCATAATCATACTTGAGGAAATAAACGAGTGGGTAGACCCCCGGATCAATTAAAGCAATAATATCATCATTAAATAACTTAACTATAATAGTCACAACCGTCGGAGCTGCTTCTGCCTCCTCTAATCATTAAATAACTTAACTATAACAGTCACAACCGTCAGAGCTGCTTCTGCTTCCCCCTAGTCATTGCAAATACTCTAGCTGGTGCTTACCCTCTTAGCATTCCTGGAGGATTTACTTTCTTGGCTCCATTAGGACTGCCCACTTTAGTTGTAGAATTCACTTCCACGATCTCAACCCTCTTTGAAGCTTGCATCTGAATTCTCTCCTGCTTGGCATACGGTAAACACTCTCTAGCCATGTGCCCTTTTCTGTACAATTGAAACAAGCTCCAATCAGCCGATAGTGATCCCCTTTATAGAATTTGCCACAATGAACACATTTAGGAATGGACGACCTATCCTCCTCTCCTCTTCTACTGCCTTCAACAGTTGACGCTTGAAGAGAAATAGTTCTTGTCGGTTTTGGCCTACTAGTTCCATTGCTCCTAGCCTCAGATGGTGTAGGGAAAGTCCTGACACTCCCTCCTGGCATAGGAGCACTACCTCCCCTCCTGAGTTATTCTTTTCCCTTCCTCTTTCTGTTCAGTGCACTATTTATATTTTCCATATTCTCAACCCTTAGAGTAGCTTCTACCAGTTGTTGAAAGTCACAGAAATTTTGCGCCACCACTATTTCTCTAATGGCCAAATGTAATCCTGTTTTAAGTCTTCAGCACTTAGCTGCTTCGCTCATCATCAGATCAGCTGCATATCTGGACAATTGTGTAAATTTGTGTTCATATTTACTTACCATCATCTCCCTTTGTGTGAGGCTAAAAACTCCCTTTGCTTCAACTGGATATAGAACTTGAACAAATATATTTCTTCTTATAGGTAACTTGGAAATCCTTCCATGTCAACACTGGTAGTTTTAACTGACTCCTTAGGACACTTTCCCACTATGCAAGGCATCTCCCTATAGCAAACTTGCGGCATACACTACCTTTTCATCATCTTAGCTCACAATCCATCTGTTCCAATATTCTTTCTGCCTTCGTCATCCATGTTTCGGTTTTTTCTAGATCAGTCGTCCCATAAAAATCTACCGCTCCATACATCCTCAGCTTATCAAATTGCCTTCCTTTCTTAGCTGAGGCTAGGGTAGAAGTTGATGACATCTGGCCTATGTCTTGGACAAAAGCCTGAGCAAAGGTTTGGAACAATCTGGGATCAAAAGGATTAGACATTTATTCATGAGGAAAAGGTGACTCAGGCATTTATGGTTGAAAGGGCTTGCTATCCTACCCTACAGTCACCTTAGCAATTGCTGGGGCTCTCGACTCATCAGTACTCCCCTCTCTTGGTGAAGAATCAGGTGCAATAGATCTTTGCAAAACTCCTTGTGTTCTTCTACAAGTTGGCATTTTACTCCTTCAAGAAAACATTACTATTTAACTTATATTTTATTTTAATCTTATTTCCTACATGTATGCATGATATACATGTCACTCAATGCAATCAATCAATTCAACAATGCAAACAATTCATCATATATTATAATTATTTATAGTACAACATATTCTAAGCCTAGGAATCCTTGAAAACCATGGGCTTCAGTACCAAAGATGTTGGGCCCAGGTCTCGGAACTTATTTCGTGGTTACAATACAAGGGGATTTGATGGAGGTCAAACAAAAAGAAGATTGAAAGAATCAAAGATGTAATGAAGAACTTGGGTGGGCTTAGGTGACTTTATTAATAAATAATTAAAAATAAAAAATAAAATAATTAAAGATGTACGGTCATGCACAGAAGATGCTCGGGTGTGCATTTTTACAATGCACAATCGTACGTTTAAGAACAAACTAGCTTTTGCACGATCATGCTCAAGCACGATCGTGCAATTCCATGAATAGTGTGGTGGTCGTGATCGTGCTTGTTCACAATCATGCAATTTTGACTCTGCGACTCCCACTTCTAATCTTCATAACTTCCAATTCCATTATCCAAAAAAATTTTAAACTTTATGTCTTTAGAAAGATAAGAGAATAAGCATCAACTTTCATGCAGAAAAGTTTATCTAATTTAGCCTATATCAATACAATTTAATCATTTAAAAACAAAACACAATTTCCTACCCAAAAATAGTGCTACAACCTCTACCTACACCAATCACACTATCTTGTGAAAGTGATATCTTTTTCGTTTGAAGTTAAAAAAATTACAAACTTTATACTCATAGAAACCTAAAAGAATGAGCTACAACTTTTATATAGATAATTTTGTCAAATTCTGCCTAAATCAATACAATTTATTCATTAACTTTAAGACGTAATTTCTATCTCCTTATTCCTCTACTACCTAATTGACATTCTCACAAAAACCAAAAGACCCTAATCCAACAAACACAACCCATACATATAAAACTCCTAACATAATAGACTCTCCTAAAATAATAATTTACTTAAGAAAAATCTATTGAAAAGCCATCAAACAACTCACAATTTTATTCCTAACCAAAAATGTCAACAGAGAAGAAAATTCTTGAACATTTACGAAGTAAACTTCACCAACTCTTTCATTCATTACTCAAACAAAACAGAGTTTCATCTCTTAAAAATGCAAGGTTTATACATAACTTCAATTACATATTAAGAAACAAAAACAGTAGCATAATCCAAAAACACAATATAAATGCCCATGCTTGATATGCTTCTAAGCTATCAAAAGTATCCGAGCTAACTTAGTTACAAAGGATAAATTTTTCTCTTGGAGTTTGCCAAAGTTTGCAAGGATTAATGATATGCTTGTTCTTAAATATACATATATATTGCATTTTAATCTTAGACAATCACATTATCCTCAAATCAAATCATTTAATCATTTAATCATCAAAACATAAAATTCAATTATGCTCCATGCTCAACAATTAAGGTGCAATGCACAAATATAATGGCTCGAGAGAATCCCATAGAATGAAAGATTTGCAGTAAAATCTTTCCCAAATCCACAATGATTTGAAGACAAGCATTTAAGCACACAACCATGTAAGAATTTCAGC
>JAOSBN010000009.1:14662311-14677383 GCA_027563595.1 Erythroxylum suave
TTGCAGTAAAATCTTTCCCAAATCCACAATGATTTGAAGACAAGCATTTAAGCACACAACCATGTAAGAATTTCAGCCCATTATCATAATAACCATAAACATATTACCAACCTATTTAATGATAGCTCCAAACTCAAGTTTGCCTCTCCTCTTGCTCTTTCCTTCGATTTTCTTGATTCCCTTCAAACAAACAAATTTTCGTTTAAACTACTATATGAACAACTAAACATCTAGCTAGAATAACTAAACATCTAGCTGAAAATCCATGAAAATGGATTTCTTTGTTCTCTTTTTTCTCTCTTCATTTTCAGCACATAAAACCTATTTTCTCTACTTGCTTCTCCTATCAAAACAAGAAGAGTGGATATAGGTTACCTAAAAAAAACTCAACTGAATCGTTTTCTCCTTCTTTTCTTTCTCCTTTTCTTTCTTTCCTTTTTCTTCTTTTTTGTTTCGATTTTTTGCTTCTTTTCTTTTAGTTTCTTCTACAACTTTCTCTTTTTTTCTTTCTTACTTCTACACGACTCTCATGCACTCTTCTTTTCTTATGAATTTTAAGAAAACTTCCACTCTTTCCAATCTTACCCTTCCATATTTAAGCTAGTGCCTACTTACTCCTTAACTTAATTCTAACATTTCAATTTAATCCATGTAAACATATATAAATGAAATATATTCATAACTAACTCCAAAAATTTCTAAATTCAAAAATTCAAATTTCTGCTCATGCTTACTAATTTAATAGAATAAGTTCTAAGAAAAATTTTACGGTCCAACAGTTATCTGCCCGACTATGTTTCTTTACATTGTGCTAAAGTTACCACAAGTACAGGTAATAACTCTTCTCCATTTCTGAGTTCTCTTCTAGCGATTAGGGTATTTCAAAATTTTCCTTTTCAATAGACACTATTCTAAGATTCCCCTCTGTGGTGAGACTCGAAAGGGATGAAACTTTACTCAGGTAAGCTTCTTCGGTGTGGGTTCCTCCTTTGTAGATGAGTCTTCACTTATAACTTCAATTTGTTGGTGACAGGGACTTAGTGTCAATACTTCCAGAATAAAGCTTCTAGGAGGGAGTTTTTCAGAGAAGCCTGTTCTTTCCACCAGGTATTCCATACATTTATTTTCCCGCTGGTAGATTGATTTGCCTTACTGCTTGATTGATGCTTATTTAACTATTTTGCACTGGCCCCTTGATTGTATGTATAGTTCTAGTTCTGTGTAGCTAGCATTTAGGAAGAAACATCAAGGACTAGACTCTCCATGTGAGAGCCATTCCTCCGCTATAGTTGAGGTTTAACTGATGTATTATTAGTTGTTCTCTAATGCTAGCCTAGGTGAGATCAGTAAGACAAATTTGAGAGATTGATTTCTCTTTGAATCTTCTATTATTCCTCTCATTCCATATTTCTTGAGCACATGTAGCAACCGAGATCAATAGGATGACCCTATCATATTTAGAAATATATAGGTGAGGTAATTCCAGTATGATATCAGAGAATCTGCTATAATTTAATCCATTGATACAAAGGGTAGAGATTTTAGACCAGATCTCATTAGAGAAAGCACACTCGAAAAAGAGATGATCTTTAGTTTCATCCTCAATATTACATAGAATACGCCTTTTTGAGGAGGATAAGATCTTCAGCCTATCTATAGTGCTGAGTCTATTCAACATAGCTAGTCAGAGAAAGAAACTGGCATTAGATCTGAGAATCTTATTCCAAATCATGGGGTACCATTCTACTCTATTTATGGACCCAACCCTCAGCTTTTTAGCCTCCTTTGTAGTTATAACCGAAACTAGAATACCATTGCATAGGTAAATATCACTCTCCCTAAGACTTCTCAACTGTGGAATTTACAAATTTCTGATTTCCTCCAATGTAACAACCAAACTCCATTACTAGCTATCTCATGTAGCTTTGTTTTCTTAGGGAACCTTTTCAATAAATTTCTTACTAACTAGTTTTGAATTAAAGCTTATTTCCCTATCCAATTGTTATACCATAAGGAGAGTCTTTCCCCTAACCCTAAGTGATGTTTGGTTGCACTTCATCCCTCATTCTTAGAATTTGGTTAAAGAACCAAGTATAACTATCTTTCATGCTTAGAGCCTAAAAACTCTTACCTTTCAGTATGTAGATATGTATCCATTTGATCCACATTGCCTGTTTATACTCCAAACCTAAACCTCCTTCTTCCTTTAGTTGACAGTTAGATTTCCAAATGACGTTTGCTATACCTTTCTCATCATTTCCTTTTCCCTATAGAAACTACTTCATCATCTTTTCAATTTTTTTAATGAGCCCTTTAGAGAGAAATAGATGGGAACACCAGTAGGTTTACATAGATAGTATAACTAATTTCAGAAGCTGTAATTTCCCCCCATAGGAAAGGTATCTATTTGTCCATAAGCTGAATCTTTTTTGGATTTTCTATATTAAAAGGATGCATTCGTAGAACCTAAGTATGCATGATGAAATAGGAATTCCCAAATATAGAAGAGGAGGATCCTTAACTTCCATTCCCGTAGCTAGAGACAAGGCATTTGACAAATGAGAAGCACTTTTGGCGAGGATGAAATAACTTTTACTGAGGTTGATACATAGACCCAATATCTCCTTGAAAGTTTTGAGTGCATCTATCAATAAAGGGATTGAGTGAACATTTTCCCTACTTAGTAGGATTATATCATCTATAAAACGTAAGCTAGTTCGAGAGAGTTTCTTACACTTTGAGTGATATCTAAAACTGGAATCAATTGAAGTGTTATGCTTCAGCATTTGAGTAAGGACCTCCATGCATATTAGGAATAGATATGGAGACAGAGACTCCCCTTGCCTGAGTCCTTTCTTTCCTTTAAACAACTTCGTAAGGTACCCATTTATTAATAAACCATAGGATGCAGTAGTAATGCATTCTTGAATCCACCTTCAGAAGTTGAGGGTGGAATTCATGACCTCTAAGGTTCTGAGTAGAAAAATCTAGTAAACACTATCAAAAGATTTCTGTAAGTCCATTTGATAGAAACGTTTAGAGGGCTTTTCTTACCGTTATAGCCTTTTAAAAGCTACACTAGAAGGATATTATGCCCAATGTCCCTATTGTTTATAAAGGCTCAAAAAGATAGAAACTCTTTCAGCCTATTTACCAAAATCTTAGCAATGATCTTGTAGAGGAAATTTGTACAAGAAATAGGTCTAGAGATTTTAGGGATAAAATGTAGAAGTCTTATTAATCTCCTTAAGCAGTGCTCCCTCTAGAAAGAATTCATGTATAGCCTCCTTAGCTAGCCCCTCCACATTATTTCAGGATTTCTGGTAGAAAATCACATTCAATCCCTCAGGGCTAGGTGCCTCATATCCATTCACATCAAACACAACCTTCTTCATTTCCTGATCTGTCACTAGTCTAATTAGTATAGAAGCATCATTATTAGGGATTCTTACTTAAATATACTGCTTTAGGTCAATTCCATATCCTAGAGGGGCTCCATCTAAACCTAGGAGATTTATGTAGTGATTCATAATATCCTTTTAGATTCCATTTTGACAATACACTACTTTTCCAGCTTTAGATTTGATGGAAGTGATTCTATTTACATAACTAAATTAAAGGAGAACTTAGTACTTCGATCCCCTTCCTTTAACCAATTAATTATGGCCCTCTGCTTTAACAAAGAGCATTGATTGTCTACCAATTGGAAGTAGTACTTGAGGGCTTTTTTTTTTTTACTATGGCTAGAGTCCCATCTGTGGGGTTTTTAGCCAACGATTTTTGAATAGCTGAAAGTTTGTCTCTAGTAGTTTTTGTCTCTTTAGAAAGATTCTAACCTTTCTTTGAGTTTAGGATCTTCAATTCCCTTTTAATATATTTGAGCTTTTGTAGGCATATGTACTGCTTTCTCCCGTAAAAGTCACACTCTAATCCTTTCCTTATTACTGTTTGATATCCCTCCATTTTTACCAAAAAAATTTTGAACCTAAAAGGATGGTGGATTCTAGTATTTGTAAACAAATTTCCAATCCACATTGGCGTATGGTTCGAAATTCCAGGTTCTAGAAATTGTGTTGAGCTTCCTGAGAAAATATTGAGCCATTTCACATTAACCATTACTTTATCCAATTTCTTCTTAATGTGCCAAATAAAACTTTGCTTGTTTTTCCAAGTGAATCTATGACCCTCAAAATTAAGATCCATAATTTCCACTTCCTGCATAGAGTCAAGCATATCCTAAGAGTAGTTGAGTAAATTACAATTTCCTTCCACTTCTGATCTAAAAAGTGGTGTTGAAATCACCACTAACTAGTCATGCAACATTTATTGTAGCCTTTATTCTTCATAGAAACTTCCATAGATCAGTTCTTTGGAAAATAGTGTTCAAACCATAAACAAAAGTTGTTAAAACATGACAATTTTCTATTTTGAAAGAGTTCAGTATGGATAAATTGTTGATTCAAACTGTAGACAAAAGTTGCTAAAAAATGACAATTTTCCCTTTTGAAATAGAGTTCAGTGTGGATAAATTACTGACTAGATTCTAGAGCTTTGATATCTAAAAATTCCCCATCATATGCAATAATAATCATTCTATAAGCATGGCTTTGGTGGTTTGTAAGAAACTACCATTTGTTACCCAAACAACAGAGTTTATTCAAATTAACTTCTCTAATTTTGATTTCCAAAAAGCAAAAGACCAGAGGTTTCTTCTATATGACAAAATGTAACATCCCATTACTCGCATTCAGGCTAAAATAGTAAATATGAGTGATCAATGAGAGCTTAGAAATGCATTTTTTTCATGCTCATATATAATGTCATACATGTACATATGAATAGTGAAGTTGTTGCACATGAAAATAATTGTACATGCATTCATGGATAATTCTGAGTATATTTTGGACTGAGTTGTGATATTATTGGAAATTTTGAGAATTTTAAATTTTTATATTGGAATATTATTGATTAGTGGAATTGTTGAATTTGTGAATTTTGGTGAATTTTGGAATACTTTTTAGAAATTATAGATTATTATGGAACATATGAAAAAGGAATCAAAAGAAGATTGGAGATAGTTATTTTGTAAAGATGAGACTAAAGGAATTAGTTAAGAAAGAAACTTAGTTTAGGCTTACGTGTTAAGAAAGTGACAAGTGTCACTTAGGTAAGTTGCTTCTGTAACCTTGTAGAAATAAGTTATAGATATCTAAAAGTTAAAAAGGGGTTTGAGTAACATGTCTTAAGTGTCTTTTTCTAGCCCCTTTCTTCAAAATTCCTTTCACTACACAGAGTTTTCCATCAAACACCTTCTGAGGAATTTCTTTGCTTTTCCTCATCCCACACCTCTATCACCATTGTTAATTGTCTTTCCTACCTAAGAAAAACTAGAAGTTGGTCGGTTCACACAGTGAACACGTGATTTTGCATGGAGTTAGGGCTTGAAGATAGTTGAAGCTTTTGGTGTTTTCAACAAGTAATGAATAATCCCTTTAGAGTTGTGGATTCATGAAATAATTTGATGAATTATTGTTAGTTGCATGGATCCTGGCATTTACGTGTATGTACATATATATATATTTCACGGTCTATATTATGCAAGTAATAGCTGTCCTAGGGAATTTGTTTGGTGTCTTGGAGTTGTAATCTTCTTATTAATGATTGTGAAAGCTTTAATAGGATACGTACTACCTTGGGGTCGGATGAGCTTTTGGGGAGCTATAATATATATATATATATAGATATTCATGAATACTATGGATGAGATTAAAACAATTAATTTAGTTATAGTGTTATTTAGTTTTTGATGGATTTTTAATGATCTGATGCTGTGGAAATAGTTTTTGGAGTTGAAATAGCAATGTAATGGTGTATAGGATTAGTGTAGAAAATTAGATATCGAAAGGTGATATGTGCTCTGTTCTTTACTGTGCAAGTTTATATATACATTTGTTGTACGTGAGTTGATGAAAACTTAGAGATGATCAAGGAAATGGTTTTTGAGTTGAAGAGCAATTGTAAAATGATGGTTTGAGATGGGACTGAGTGTTTAAATGGAAGTTGAGAGGAAGAATAGTGATTGAGAATGAAAGTTGAAAATGCAGAAAAATAACCAAGTATGAATAGGATGAATATGAATTTTTGACTTTTGATGGTTTTTTATTAAACTTTTATATTTTGGAGTGATATGAACTTTTGGTGAATGAGCTTAATAAAATGGAGTAGAAAAACTAAAAATAAAATTTTGAAGTGTTGGATTTTGGAAAATGGAAGTCATCTGGAAATTTATAAGAATAGATGGTTAGAGAGTTGAAATTTTGAGAGAGTTAGAGTGTAAAACATTAGTCGGGTCTGCAGTGCATATTCTTCAACATTTTTGTCTTTATCTATCACCTTGTTACTCTTGCACTCACACCCATGAGTTTATTCTCACAGGTGTGACTTTCTTCACTCACACTTGTGAGTTCATTGCAAGTGGCGATGTTTAATTGTCTTGTCATGCTACAATGTTCCTTAACAATTTTCTCTTGTACAAGCTGAACCGTCTTGCTTCTTTCGACCATAACTTTTTCACCTGATATTAAAATGGCTTATTCCTTGGACCAATAGATTCATAATACATTGAATTACCTCTAAAAAAAATCACAGCTTTCTGAATTGATTTCGTTGGTGAATTTAAGATGGAAATGTAACTATGCTGAAGTATGATAATTGATAGGATTAATTTACTGAACATGCTTCTATGTTTTGATTATATCTAGACCTATAGGATTTTAAATGAGATGATTTTTTATTTGGAGTAGACTAGAGAAATAGTGATACAAATAATATGAAGAAATCAAAATGTGATTCAGTCTCTAAGATGTTAAATTTTTGGATGGAAGTTGTGCATAGTGTACTGTTTTGGACAAGAGCATTCCGAAAATGTTTGAAGTGTATCTTCCAAATTACTAAACCAAATCAAGTGATTTTGGTGTCAATAGGAACATAAGATATAGAGGAACACTCTTTAAGAAGAAAGTATGACCAAATTACATCAGTTTCACCTTCTGATTGAACGTAAACAGTAGATCTGAAAGTGTGTCTTAGAAAAATCTGAAATGAGTCAATAAGAAATGAATTGAGATTTTGATGGTTTTAGTGAGATCCGAACCTAAGTAGAAATTGTACTTAGATGAGTTTCGATATGAGAATGACTTTGTGATGAAATTGATGGATAAATACTCGAGATTTTCATTAACATGCATTATGCCTATTTCATTTCATACATGTGCATTTTTAAACACTTATGATTGTGCAAATTGTGATATATGTGTATGGTGTTTGATATAGAGGAGCAACTAGAACGTCAACCTCTAGAAGTTGTCGAAATTTCCAGGCATTAGCATCGGGCGCAACTTTTGAGTAACCTAGATGGTCTTACTTAATTACTTGTTTGCTTAAATTTTGTTATAAATGTTTGAATGAATGTGTTCTAATTGTTGATTTCGGACAATGAAGGTCCGATGACTGTGATTATGGAATGGAATATTGAAGTGTTACTTGTATGTGAATGTACAAGACTATGTGCTTCATAATATGGTTGATTGGGATAGATGCATTCCATACATGAATGCACAATAAGGTAATGGCAATTGTAACTAGAGTAGCCATCGATCAGAGCTTAAAGCTCAAAGTGTGAAAAAGAGACTCGAGCTTAGAAAGTGATTAAGAGCCTAAGGCTCACTATGTAAAATGATCCTTGTATCCCCATCGGATAAGGGATAGTTATCAATGAACCCGTTCTCCAAAATGGATACGGGATAATTTAGGCACCCAGTCACAACAACGTAACAATTGGAAAAGAGTCTCATGAGCATTCCATATGCGTTTGTTTAAGTATGTTGATTGATTGAAATGCAAAATTGCTTATGCTTAAGTGAAAATGTGATACGAAATCAATTATGCGAAATTGTGAATATATGTTATGTGAAATGATGTGTTACACCAATTGAGTGAACCATCAATGATGGTTACCTCATTAAGTTCTCAAAACTCACCAAAATTGCAACGTTGTCTTTTCAGGACCGAGAGACAACTCTAGCTACTAAGAGGCTCTACCAACCGTGTAGATTGTGATTTGGTAAGAGAAGTCATGGATCAAAGGTCAGTCAGCTAGGATTTTTAGATAGATTAGATAGACTTTGTATATTTTCCTTTTTCATGTAGTACTTTTGTACTAGGTTCTGATGATGTACATGTAGTAAGTGTTGAAAGATACAATGTAGGCTTTCGGTTTTGCAAAATGAAATGAGGAAAAAGTTGGATTTAAAATATTGTGATTTTCTTATAATGCTTTATAAGTGAGTGATGATATGACGCCATGTGAAGTGAATGTAGTGATTGAACGTAGCTCGCCTTTATCGTAGGAAATATACTGAAATGACCTTTGGGTATCCCGGTGTGTACGTTACGGTAAGGGGGTGCTACACAAAATCCCTTAAAGCGTTGAGCTTGGAGGGGTTATTTATTCCATGAACGTTCCATATGATCAAGGTTATATGAGGTTACTTTTCCCTTTGGAGCCTTTTCTACTACTCCGATTACTTTTCTTAGAGATAACTTGCTCAAACTGCTCCTCTTGAGAAACTCCATTATGAAGATTAGCCTTCTGTATACTGTTTTCAGCTTCTATAGGTTATAGAGCTCCTTCACTTAAATTAACTCCATTAGTTGCCAGAATAGTTTGTCCCTTATTAATTAGATTATTGTTTGGTTCACTGGGAAGATTCAAACTTGCTCCTTCCTTTTATAGTGAAATTGGGCTCTTCTCCACCTGATTGCACTTCCTCTTTACAGAAGAAACTTGTTCTGCTTGAACTAATTCATAGTTTCTAGATTCTTATTGTTCCTACTCACCTTCTTTGCTATCCTCTAGAAAATTTTCTTCCATCCCCATCACCTCCCAATAATCCTCTCTTCTAAAGATTTTTCCTATAGGTTTCCATTCTTTTCCTTGAGCCTTAAGAGATGGTTTCCATTGGTTAGTAACCAGAACTTTTTCCTATTTAAGAGAATGTTCATTAGCCAAATGTAAAATAGGAATGTTGTCTTTCATTTCCTTTAAACTATCGATACTCACACATAATCATGCAAATCCAACCCTTTTCCTCAATGCAGTGTTTCCATCCATACATATTAGTTTCCCGAAGTAACTGGATAACACACTCAATCCCTTAGTACTCCAATATTCTAAGGGAATGTTGTGGATGTTCACCCATAAAGGAAAATTCTTTATTCTAATCTTTTCTAGTTCCATTCTCGGTTGCCCAATTTGAAGAAATTATGGGAGTTGAGAGATATGCCAAGGGCCTTCTTCAATTAACTTTTGAGCTTCCGATTTTGATGAGAAAGAGAAAATCAAATTGTCCTCCTCAGTTATCATTACTTCCATAAGACCTCTTCCTTTCCAATTTCCTTGTTCCCATGCTTTTTTCACAGGCAAAGCAGGCCTTTTGTCCATAAAAAATCCAACTAGGATGGCTCCCCTTGACTTAGCTCCTTCCTGCAGGATTTTGAGACTAGGAGCAACTATTAGTTTCCTATCAATCTCCACGGGAGGACTAAAAACCAAAGATGAATATAAGTTGTCTCCAACGACTTGCTTCCATGTTTTCCTAGTACCATTGACAATGTCGCCTACTGTAGGGGCTGAAAGTTAGGGTGAAGTGGTAGGGGTAGAGGGAGGGATCATTGAAGAGTTAGAAAGGGAAGGAAGATTGATTTTAAGAAGCAAGACGCGTTGAGGGAGGGGGTTCGGGAAGAGATTATTTTAGAGTAATAGTAGAAAGCTAGTCTCCATTTAAGATTTGGAAACCAACAGGGCATGAAGGAAAAAACAAAGAGCTAGATCTGTAGAGTTCAGATGGAGGATGGAATGGTTTAGATCTGGGTTACGGTTATGGTTTGGTGCGAGGAAGAGGTGGTAAGAGAGAAGTTAGAGTTTCTGGCTCATGATTAGTGATTACTTAGTATTTTCATGGTATTTTTACTCGAGTGTGAGAGTTAAACACTATAAGAGTTGTGAAGCATTTAAGGACAAGGTTTTATTGGTCAATGATCATGTAAGAATGACGAGTCTCGCTTAAATTGACCTAAATGAGATTATTGTGCAAAGAAGTAGGTGTGACTTCAATATAAGTTCGATGTCTAGAAAAACCTTTGTAACATTAACCATATGTCTTTGTTAAAGAAATACACTTGGTCAGTCGGGCCATGACTCATCCATACCCTAATGTGATGATTCATGTTAAGGAGTCTAACACCTGTCAACAAATGTGACCCATCCTGTAAATACATACAACAAATTCCTTCATTCATTCCAAATGATTTGTGAGTAACTTGGTCTATTGCCTTATCTTTTGTTCCTAACTAAGTCATTAGCATGGCCAATAAAATAAATTTTTTAACTTTCAATTTCTGCATATACGTGTTTTTTTTACTGCATATGTATGATTGAGAGGCCTTTACTTATGCACAAATTACTTATTTATAGACAACACCTATAACCATACAAAAACAAAGACATCTTTAAAAAAATCTTTTATATTAAAAATTTTAGGAAAAAGTACATTTAACTCCCTTACGTTTTATCTCTTGATACGTTATGACCCTCTTTATTTTAAAATTAGACTTATTGCCCCCTTTAATCACCAATCAAAGGAGCTTATAATTCAAAAGGACATTTTTATCCCTTATATTATAATGACATCACCACAACTGTCATATTGCATTTTTTGGACAAAAATACCCTTTTAGCCTTTTGTTGGTTAAAATACAATAAACCCGTATATTTTTTGTAGCACCCCACTTCCAACAGATATGTACCTGACATCTATGGGTGATATTCGAGTCTGTGACCCACTAGAGTGGCGTGTTAGAGCAGTCCATCAGTTAAAACTTAGTATAAATTTTTTTTGAAAACCACAAAAATAATATGTTGAAATCGATAACTAATTCGGGCCTACTTTATTAGAAAACTTTTTCAATCATAGCAATACATTCAACAAAATTTTCAAAAGCCATTTGGGCCCTTTCGCAAAAACAAGACACTTTAGTCATAAAGTCTTAACATTACAACATAAGTCATGTACACCTTTTTACAAAACTTTCAGATTACATAATTCAATACAAAAGTTGCAGAATATACAATTCTATACAAAAAGAAAGAAATACAATGCAAACACAAACTGATCCTAATCTCTATCCCTTACTTGTATGCTATAGGGATACTCTCTCATTTGCCTAACAGGGTATTCTTCTGATCCTGAAAAATATTTGCAAATTTTGGGTGAGTTTTGTGATCTCAATGAGTGACCATCATTGATGGCTCACCTAGTCACAGAACACATAAATCACATTCACATCATTTCACATTTCACATTCAATATAATTTAATCATTAATATTATGCAAATGCAGTGCGCATGGGACCCACTTTTCATTTATTACTTTGTTGTGACCAAGTGCCTAAGTTGTCCCGTATCCATTAGATACTGGGCTCATTAAACGTTGAGCATGAGGCTCTGAATCACTTTATGAGCTTGAGGCTCTTTTCATATTTTGTGCTTTAGGCTCTGAATCACTTTCTAAGCTCGAGGCTCTTTTCACACTTTGGGCTTCAAGCTCTGATCGGTGGCTACTCTAATCACAACCCTCATTATCTGATCATGCATTCATGTATGGAATGCATCTCACATTTTCAATCAATTATATCAATGAAGCACATAGTTCATCACATTCACATTCAAGCAGCACTTCAATATCCCATTCACATTTCACAATCATTAGACCTTCTGTCCAGAATTCAACACAATCAATCACATTCATATAAGCATCTAGTAGTCAATCAATACAAAAATTCAAACAAAACAAACAATAAAATGAGACCATCTAGGTCTACTCATAGTACACTCCAGATTAGCATTTGCTTTCAAATTCTGGGAATGCCTGAATGCAAACATTTAGCCTGCACAACCCATTTATGCAAAATACACATTGCACACACATTAGTAATGGCATAATAACAAGCATTTATTCATACACAACTGTGTATATGGACTATGTACAATGCGTAATCAATGACAATCTTGGTACTTTACCAATTTCATAACTTAATCACTTATCATTTCTTTGAATCACAACCTCAATCCTTTGGTACTTTGATAACAATAACTCATCCACAATTTTTTTTCCATAACCACCATATGTGACTAGTGAAGAGGAAAACAGAGTATATATATCACTATTAACTTTCTGCTTAAAACTCAATATTTCCTCTTTATTCCTACTTCATCTTAACTCACAAGTCACATCCAAATAAAAAATCTATCATTTTTCAAAATCATCAAAACAGAAAATTGCTCTCACATTTTCTGCATTTCTTCACTTTCATTTTTCTGCATTTTCACATTTTAATATTCACTTCATTTTCTTTAATTCTTCCTCTAATTATCATTTTAATCATTCTTTCTCATCTCTAGACATCACTATACACCTATCCCTTAACTATAAATTCAATTTTTAAACAACTCTAAAACACTCCCAAAACTTACGTGTGTGTGTGTGTGTGTATATATACAATGAAAACATCACATAACGGAGCATTTACATATCCATTTCTCCAATTTCTTTTACATTAATCTCCTACCCATTTTAGTTGATCTTTCAACTTCAAAAGTCATTTCTACAACACCTCATAACATTTTAATCATCCACTCTGAAGAATCAACATGTATGGCACACTCAGAAAAATTTCCTCAGTTATTTTCTAGCAAATATGAATACCACTGTTTCCTAACCATTTTACAGTGAACTCACATTGCATGCTTCAGATCATACAAAAATACATAATCATAAAAAGCTTACTTGTTTAAAGCTTCAATATCTGCAATAATCACGTAACCCTAATCCCTTATGTAACTACATACATCAACTTGAAAGTTGACAAAGGGTTCGGTTTTTCTTAGGTAGAAGAAAGAAATAACAAAGTATGAGTGGTAATGGATAGGAGAAACCAAGATTTTTCTCTGTTGGGGATTTTACGAGAAACTCTGTGTTTAAGAAAAACCAGAGAAAGAAATTTCGAGAAGGATAAAAACAAGGACAGTAGCTTGTTTTTCAAGGTTATTAAAACTTAACTTTAAAGCTTGGACACTTGTCCATTTCTTAACCACATATCCACTTCCCGTTATTAAAACTCACTTAAGTATGATTTATACTTAAGTTTATCACTTAATAAAACCAGTGAAATCGCAAGTCATAACCTATTAAATCACTTCCATATTTTTTCATTAAAACATCATTTTGGGTCAACCTTGCATGTTATTTCTTACCCCGAAATTGAAGTCCTTTTGTAACACTTTCTTCTAGAAACATGTTCTCTTATGTCTTATATTTCCATTTTTCCCCTTTTTAGCTCGACATTCTACACTTTTTATCGCACTAGATTTGATAACTTCAAAGTCTCATATTTCTTCTTTGCAAATAGCACTGGAGCTCCCCAAGGTGAAACACTAGGGCTGATAAAACCCTTTTCCAGCAACTATTGAAGTTGAGCCTTCAACTCCTTCAGTTCTACGTGTGTAAACCTATATAAGGAATAGATATAGGAGCAGCACCTAGAACTAGATCAATTGTGAACTCCGTTTCCCGATCTGGGGGTAAACCAGGTAGCTCATCGGGAAACATATCCAGGAACTCCCTAACCACGAGAATGTCCTGTACACTCTGCTCTGCTCTAGTATTAATGATGTGGGCCAAATAATCCTCACCTCCTCCCTGCATCAACCTCAGTGCACTCATGAAGGATATCATCCTAGCTGGTACTGCTTGACTAACTCCTTTAGATACTGCCCTCGGCTAACCAGGAGATTCCAGTACTACCTCCTTAGTATAGCAGTTCATGATAGCCCTATAAACAGTGAGCCAATCCATACCTATAATAACTTCTATGTCTTTCAACTATAGTATAATCAAGTCTGCCACCAACTTTGCTTGATCAATCCTAATCAAGCACCCTTTACAGACCTCTCCTATGATAGTAGTACTACCTAAAGGTGTACTCACCTCTAGCCCATACTCTAGCAACTCCCTATCACAATTAAACCTACATGCCAAATGTGGTGTGATAAAGGAGTGTGCGGATCTTGGATCTAACAGTGCAAAAGCCTCAAAATCATAAATGAGAAGCGCACCTACAACCACTTCTGGTGAGTCTTGAGCCTCCCGCCTGGTCATAGCATAGACCCGGGCCTGGGATTGAAGTCGGCTACCCTGCCCCTCAATCCTCATAGAAGAACTCCTAGAGCTCACTCTGCCTCTACCTTGGCCTATCTATCTAGGTCCACTTCCTCTGCTCTGCTGGACCGTAGCATCACTCCCAAATTGTGCACTCACACCAAACTAAGCTCCCAAAGTAGCAGGACAATCCCTGATCTGGTGGTCAGAGGAGCCGCATTTAAGGCAAGCTCCAGTTACCCTCCAACACTCACCACCATGCCTCCTCTCATAATGCTCACATATTAGAAACCGATTTTGTATTGCACCCCTTCCACTGCCAATCTGTGAAGATATACCCCTCTACCCAGATCCTGACTGCCTGGATTCACCTGAGGGTTTGAAGTCTCTGTTCTAGCACTTACTAAATCTTCTCCCAGAACTGCTCTGACTCTCACTAGACCTCTTCATACTGGATCCTTGCCCAGCCTCTACTTGTCTCTCTCTCAGTAGCTGTTCAATTTTGATCGAAGCATCTCTTAACTCAATGAAAGTACTCAGATCTGAAAAACACCAACCTTGTTCTAATCTCCATATTGAGTCCATTCTCAAACCTCCTACAATTGTCTTCTTCAGTAGGGATCAAAGAAATAGTATAACCCATCAACTCATTAAACTGGACCTCATATTTGGCCACTAACATCCTACCCTGCTTCAATTCCAAGAACTCCTTCATCTGTATGTCCAAATAGATCTTAGGCATGTAATTATCTCTGAAGACCCTCAGAAAGTCTTCCTACTTCAATTGGCAAGGCCT
>JAOSBN010000009.1:14677483-14691879 GCA_027563595.1 Erythroxylum suave
ATGTAACCTAGTCCAAAACTCTATTCTTTCTCAACTTCACCGAAACCTCTCTTCTTCTTTCTCTCTTTTTCTTCTTCCTTCCTTCATTTACATTTTAGTCTTCTAATTTACAAGAAAACCGTTTCCTCTTCCCATTCTACCCTTAATGGGTGAGAAAAATCCACCTTACCCTTCCTTTAATGCCTTAGTGATTCTAACCTTAAGTAAAAAAAAATTAACCCCCAAAATTCACTTATTCAAACCTCATAATTATTTAAATCATGCTTAACTAAAAAAAACATTTGGGGACCAACATGCCGTTATCCAATATTCAAGATGTTGAGGTCTTCGATGTTTAGGGTCTTCACTTCACAGGTCCATTTCCACCTTCAATGGGGAATATGTATATTTTGGTGGAAGTTGATTATGTCCCATGATCGGCCGAAGTAAGAGCATCCCTGACAAATGCTAGGAAGGTGGTACAAAATTTCATTCAATGACCATTTAATTGGTTCAGAGTACCACGAACTAATAAGTGATAGAGGTGCACATTTTTGCAACAAATCTTTTGATGCCCTCCTCAAAAGATATAGAGTACACCATCGAATGGCCACACCCTACCATCTACAGATGAGCGGACAAGTGGAAGTTATAAACTTAGAGCTGAAACGAATTCTAGAAAAGACAGTAAATAACTCTCGAAAGGATTGGGCAACAAGATTTGATGATGGGCTTATCAGACAACTTTTAAAACCCCCACTGGAACAACTCTATACAAACTTGTGTATGGGAAAGCTTGTCATCTACCCTTAGAATTAGAACATAGAGCATACTGGGCAATTAAAGCTTTAAATTTTGACTGGAAGAAGGCCGACAAAAAAAGACTTTTATAACTAGATGAGCTAGAAGAGTTTCGCTTTATTGCTTATGAGAATGCTAAACTTTGCAAGGAAAAGGTTAAGAAATGATATGATGCCCATCTCGAGAAGAAGAAATTCAAGGAAGGAGACACTGTCTTACTATATAACTCCTGATTGAGGCTATTTCCAGGGAAGTTAAAATCTAGATGGAGTGGCCCATTCACAGTTGTCCAAGTTTTCGATCATGGAACTCTCAAATTATAAAATGCAAATAAGGAGACTTTTAAGTTCAACAGGCATTGTTGCAAGCTGTATTTCAGAGGAGCACTTCCTAACGAGAAGGAAGTGATCTCCCTATCTCTGATTAATTAATATGACTTCCTATATGAGACAGTTGAGATCAGGACCATAAACTAGCAGATGATTTGAATTTGGTTGCAGTTGTTATTCATAGTGAGTGTTATTCAAATAAAAGAATAATGATTGATTTTGAAGCTCAAGGGATTCAATTACCACCCTCGACACCATCACCACCTCCGTACCCATAGGATCCAACTCTAACCAAGATTATTTTGATTTTGTTTACCATTTAGTTATTTCTATTTTTTGTTAGTTTTTTCTTTTGTCCTAGTTTATTCCTTTTATCTGCTCGTTGTGACATAATTTCTTGACCCTATTTTGGCTATGTGTTATGTTTTTGTTGTTTCATACTCACATTGAGGTTGTTCAAGTGCGGGGAGGAATTCTGTGTTTTTTTGTGTATGTAAGTTTGCACGATAGTATTAGGCTGTATTGTGAATTGTATGAACATACCAATAGCTTAGATTGAGCGGATAATTGTTAATTTTGGGCACAGTCTATTAGGTTGTGAATGATCATTAGCCTGCGAAATTAATACATTAGGGCCTTGGATAAATATACAACTTAATTAAGACTTAGTGTAAATTGTCACATTCATTTATAATTTGAGGTCCTCTAGCTTAAGTAGCTTAACTAGTATTTTTCATGGAAGCGAAAAGCGAAAAGCAACAAAGAAGATAATTAAAAATAAAAAAAGATGTGTGTTAATAATCACTATTATGCTGGCCTTCGGGTTATGAATAGAGTAGTAACCAGTTGAAAACTTGATATAGCTGAGTAACTGGATCAACATGCATCACAAATGTATGCCTTCGTGTAAAAAGGCTATAATGACTCTTCAACCAAGTTGCTAATAAATGATTTGGTCAAGTAGTCGGATCGACATTCATCACAAATGTTTGCCTCCTAGCAAAAGGCTAAGTCCTGGTAAAAAAAAAGTTTTGATTCAAAACCTACTAGACTTGTAATAAGCTTGAATTTTCATGAAATTATACTTAAGAATAGTTACAAAAGCCTAAGGGACCGAAAAATTATTAATGTATGTGTACAATTGAGAAGGGCAATTAAGTTAACATCTAGGTCTTAACGTAGTTGTATATTTAGCTCAAGGTCCATAACAACATATTCTGCTTGTTAATGATTTGCCATAATTTGAATAGTTGTGTCCAAAGTTAAAATTATTTCATGAAAATTAGAGCCATCGTTGCATTACTGCATTTTGTGTGTTTGTTATATTATTTATGTGCTATTGTTTTGTTTGCTTGAGGAGAAGCAAATAGTTAAGTGTGGGGGTATTGATAGTTATGTTTTGTATGATGTTTTAGAGCTTAAATTGTTATGCATTTAGTGTTAAAGTGAGTGTGGAGCATGCATTTAGAACTTAATTAGGATATTTTTTGTAATTAAGTATGTTTATGGGCTAGTTGCAAATTTGAGCTTAAATTGTATAATTTTGAGGTACCTTGATGTGTGTGCTAATGTGGCAGGACAAATAGGGAAGAATGGTGAAGATTTAAAGAGTTTCAGACTTAAGGACATAGGCCACGATCGTGTATATAAGCCACGGTCGTGACAGAGAAGGAAGAAAAAGAAGTAGTTAGGCCACGATCGTGACAGAAAGCGTCAAGTTAGGCCATGATTGTGCACTCCAAGCCATGCTAGTGACAAAAAGGGTAAGGTGTTGGATACGATTGTGACATGAAGGGCCACGATCATGCCCTACATCGGACTAGTGCTTAAACTCAATTTTTGGGTTATTTTGCTAGATCGTTTCGACCTCGAGTTTGACCTAGGGCTGCCTTAAAATAAATAACACACTAAAAGATAGCCGCCAGCAGTCATTAGAGAGAGAAAAGACTTAAGAAAAAAGTTAATAGACAACTTAGAACTAATTTAGGTTTTGGTCCAATTGTAAATTGAGAGATCATAATTTCCATAATTTGAATTAGAGATTATTAATTAGGGTTAAGAATTATAACTCAAGAGAGAGAAATTCACCCTAAGATCATCTATATCCATCAAGTTAGTGGTTGGATAATCAGTTAACTTCATTTAATTTCGAATTAAATCTGCCTTTTCTCCTTTGATCATTTCTAGGTTGATTTTGGGTTGGGTGTGAGTTGCTATTTTGTTTATTCTTGTTGCACTTTAATTTCTCAAATTTAATTATCAATTGATTTAATTTTTACATTAGTTATTTAATTAGGTTAGTTGTAAATTTAGCTACCTTAGCCTTTAGGATTGGTTTCTTTCCTCATAGGATTGACATCTTAGGTACTACGCGAATGACCTGTGCGCTTGCAGCAATTACCAAGGTTACTAATAGTAAAACTTAACGCGTGTAACCTTGAGCAAACACTAGCAACCAAAGGAAAGGAAAAGGTTAAGCCCTTAAGGTTTAAAGGTAAGAAAACCAAATTCTCTCCACAAATGCATACTGATCAAACTAGTATTGCTAAGGGTCTGCAGAATGTTAAAAGTATGAGATGCTTCTTCTATAAGATAAAGGGACACAAAATGTCCGATTGCTAAAAGTATAAAACCTAAAAAAGAAAATGAACTCTCAGGGGTTCATATATAGGAGAAAGCCAACAGAAGAGGAGGAGAAATTGATAGATGGCAATGATGAAGACAAATAATGTAACGTATGTTTAAACCTCGATACAGGGTTTATTCCTATATTACAGGAAACATTTTATATACTATCTTTTTAATGGAATATTACAAGAAACATTTTATATACTGTCTTTTTGACAGAATATGATCTCTGTATCATTGTTAGACAAAGAAGGTTATCATTTTTATCATTAATGCTTTAGTGCAAAATGTATTGGCATTGCTTTCTTGTCATATGGATTATATAAAGTGTGTCTTAACCCTCATAAAATGTTGCATCTTCATATATTGATAAACCTATTACTTGAAAGAGACCTTTGATTAAGGAAAAGTAATACATGTTGTAACATAAACATTTAGGCCATATTTCTAGAGAGCGAGTTAAGAGATTGATAAAGGATAACAGTCTCCCAACTTTAGATTTTGAGGGTAACATGTATTGACTACTACGGAGGTAAGTTGACCAAAATAAAGAAAAATGAGTCAACTCAAGCATTTAACTTATAAGATCTTGTATCTACGGATATTAGTGGACCTTATATAGTTACTTGATGCAATTTTAGATGTTTTCTGACATTCATTGATGATTATTACCTCTATAATTATGTGTTCTTACTTAAGCAAAAGTTTGAAGTTCTTAAGAAATTCAAGATCTTTAAGGTTGAGTTTGAGAACCAATTAGGAAAATCTATCAAGATTGTCAGATCTGACCATAAGGGAGATTATTATGACAACCATAGGGTTTTAGGATAAGAAAATGGTTAGTTTTCCAAATATATGGAATCTTATGAATTAGTACCTCAGTTCACTATGTCAAGTAGTCTTAAGCAAAATGGTATGTCCAAAAGGTGTAATCACACTTTAAAGGACATAAAGAGGTTAATAAGTAGGACTTACCTACCCTATTATCTTTATGGTAAAGTCATCATCTCATTGTATATACTTAATAACGTCTCAAGCAAGTCAGTATCAAAGATGCCTTTTGAGATCTGGAAAGTGTGGAAGCCAAGCCTTGCACGTATTTGTGTATGGGGCTCCCTTACTGAGGTATGCTTATATAATCATTATGAAAGTACATTACATGCTTGTTCTACTTGTTGCTATTTGGTTGGATATCATGACCACTCTAAATGCTACAAATTTTAGTGTAGAGAAGGTGTTAGCTTTTTGGACTATCAGATAGCTCTGCAACTATCAGTATGCAATAATATTTACCATCATTTTGCACTGAAACACTAAGACCTATATGAACATCAAAATCAAATCGATACTAGATTATACCTTTTGTAGCGTAAATAGCAAAGAAGCTCATCGTGTCAGAAGAGCACATCAAATATCATGCCTCTACTTGTGTCCACGCCCTCGTAAGACCGAACCGATGCTTTTGGTATGCTAGCACCACTCTTGAGACCTCTCTCTCTCTCTCAGTTAAGGAGGACGATGACACTAGGTTTCTTTTTAAGCAGATGAGTCATACTCAAATCAAGTCATATTATACATCTATATATATAGTAAAACCCTAAGGCCGAAAAACCCAAAACTTATTAAAGCCCAATGAAAGTTCAATCTTTTAGTGTGCGACCCTGTAGGCTTATTTAATATTAGTAATAGGCCCAAGCTTCTTTTAGGCCTACAAGTTATAAATGATCTCTAGAAAGACATTATAACTACCTAATATTAAATAAGGTCGAAGCCCAACATTACTTGAATCACAATTGATAAATTATAGTACATCCTATAATTGGTTCATGGGGCATACACTAACAAAAGGAGAGTCTAGAATTGTGGAATTATAAACAATTAAGTTTTTGAAATATGATGTTTTTGATAAGGGTGGTCCTTTACACCCGTCAAACGATAGCAAGACAGATACTATATTTATTTCGTATTCGCCACTCATATAGTCAGATCCAGTTGATCAAGGTCTTAAAAACTGTGTTAGTATAGGTACAGGAACCTATTCCTATACAAGAAAAGTTTCTTGAGGTACAAGAACCAGTGAAGTTGCGAAGATATACTAGAGTGAGATGACCTTTTAGTCCAACGAATTACATAGTCTATTTGGGCGAATAGGATTATGATGTTGGACATGTCACATATCTAGTTACTTTTTCATAAGCCGTTTCTATGCATATTTATAATGGGGCATAATGAATGACAAGATGCAATCCATAAAACATAACAAGGTATATGAGTTAGTTGATTTGCCTCAACATTGCAATCTCGATAGTTGTAGATGACTGTTTAAAACCAAACAGGATATGCAGGGTAAAGTTTACGATATGGAGCTATATCAAATGGATTCTAAAAGCGCTTTCCTGACCACCTTTGTGAGGAGGTCTATGGATTTCAGAATTAAGAAATTCTTAACAAGTTTGTAGACTAAGAAAATCAATATATGATTTGAAATAAGCTTATAGACAGTGATACCTTAAATTTGATGAGGTTATGACCTCCTTTGGCATCGTGGATAATAAAGTTGAAAGATGCTCTCACTATAAGATCAATCGAAGAAAGATTATCTTTCTACTTTTGTAGGTAGATGATATTCCGTTCGTATCTAATGACTTGACTAGGTTGCATAAGGTTAAGGAACTTTTAGCCAAGAATTTTGATATAAAGGACCTTGATGAAGCATCTTTTGTCCTAAGTATTCAAATCTTGACACTCATTAGACCTCTTGCAAAGTGTATACGTTGAGCAAGTGCTGCAAAAGTTTAATATGTCTGATTATAAACATGTTGTAGCACCTATCTCTTATAGTGAGAGATACTATTTGGCACAATGTCCAAAAAATGATGTAGAGAGAGAGGCTATAAGAAATGTTCCATACTATAGTATGATTGATAGCCTAATGTATACCCAAGTATGCACTAGGCTGGACATTGTATTTGTTATTGGATTGTTAGGTCGATATTTGGCTGACCTAACGATAGACCATTGAAATGCAGTTAAACAAGTATTGAGATACTTAAAGGGAACTAAAGATTATATTTTGACATTTATAGGGGTCAACAATCTAAGCCTCATAGGGTATATAGATTTGGATTTTGCTATGTGTCTAGATGGCAGAAAGTTCACTTCATTACATTTTTATTTAACAGATGTTGTAGTATTGTGGAAGAGTGTCAATCAGACACTAATGACTTCCTGGACTATGCATATAGAGTTTGTGGCATGCTATGTATTGGCCCCCTCAATTTTTCTTAATGAATAAGCATAATTTAAATAAATTATGAGGTCTTTAAGGGATTATTTTATTTGGAGTTAAATTATTATGTCAAGTTTAGGAGGATATATAGCATGAAATTCTTGGACATCTGAGCTGAAAGTTATGATCCTTAGAAAGGAAGAAGTATCTTCTGCCTTTTTGCTTCTTTTATGTTTTGCTTCTTTTATGTTTTCGTATCATCTGTGATGACATCAAACACAGATGCAAGGTAAAGACGCATCGTCTATGATGACATCATAACACAGACGCAAGGAAAATACAGACATAAGGAATCGTCTGTGTTTTACCTATCGTCCGTGTTCTGTTTATCATATATGTTTGACCTCTTATAGTCTGTGTTTTACCTCTTATCGTCTGTGTTTGACTTTGCTTCCATCTGTCTATTTCCTATCATCTATCTTTTGGCGCTTCGTGTGTGTTTTAAACTTCTTCTGCCTTTCTGCTTCGTCTACTTTCTGAAGTAGACGAATTTCGTCTGCCTATTTGCTTTGTCTGCTTCTGGCATTTATCTGCTTTGGCATTTGTCTGCTTATTGTTTCGTCTACTTCTGGCATTCGTCTACTTTTGCATTCATCTGCTTATTAATCCGTCTACTTCTTGCCTTCGTTTTCTTTTGGATTCGTCTACTTATTGCTTCTTCTACTTATTGCATTCGTCTGTTTTTTGCCCAAGTGACTGAGACTTCTTCTTCTATATACTGTTCATTTTGTATCGTCTGGTTCATCTTTGACCCTTTAGATGATAGAATTAATTCCTAAGGTCTGCAAGAAACTTATAAACCTTTAAGTCCTCTTTGAAATCATCCTAAGATGATCTTAATCCAGCCTCTCTAGTGAAAATTATGCCATTTGTCCTGAGACAAGTTCAGTATGATTGAGGACAAAAATATGTTTGATTCTTTTGGCCATAACTTCTTCTCTAGATACTCGAATGACTTAATTCTTCAACCATTGGACACGTAAAACAATAGAGAAGATTTTTCTAGAATAAAATGTTATGTCAGAATGTTTAAGAGTGTTTTTGGCAAGACACTTAAGTATAAAAGACATAAGGCATAAATGGAAGGACAAATAGGACATTTCTCAATCACTAAAGGCATAATTGGAAGAAGAAATGTTGTCTTGCTTATAAATGAAGAAGAAAAACGTGAATGTAAGGATAAGCAGTAGAAAATAACGAAAATGAGAGAGAAAGAGAAAGAGAGTTTGATGGTTTGAGAGGAAAGAAGAGAGTGAATTAGGGTTTGACTTTTCTTAGTCCTCAAGAAAGATTTTGAAGTTGTCAAAGGAGAGAAAAAGGAAAAGGAAGAAAAGAGTTTCTATTTGAGCTAAGGATCCCTTCATTTGGTAAAGAATGAAGGTAAAATCATTTTGAGACTTTTGTATTTTTGAAAGGATTTTAGTCCATGGAGTTTGGAAAATGCTTGGGTAAGTATTCTAAAACCAATATTAGTGATTGTGCTTGAGAGATTTTCAATTGAAAACCCTATTAAGTGGGATTTATGTTATTGTATAAAGGGATCAAAGAGGCATCAGGAACAAGAGAAGAAGCATGTTTAAGCAAGGCTATAAGCAAAGAAATCAAGGTGGGTTTCATGTTTATAATAGAGTAAAGAGCCATTAATGTCTTCTTCCAAATCAATAAAATTGAAATGATTTCAATTACTTCATAAGTATTACATTTATTGTTTCTTGAATGAAATGAGAAATTGTTATACTTTTGTTACAGGTTTTGTTTATGATTTGGATTATTGATTTATTATTGTTTCTTGAATGAAATGAGAAATTGTTATACTTTTGTTACATGTTTTGTTTATGATTTGGATTATTGATTTATGAAAAGACTTTGAAAATGATTCTTTTGGAAAAGATACATGTTTATGAAATCAAGTTTTCAAGAAAATGTGCCATTTTAGGCAACAAGTGTACAAGATTTTGAAATACATGTGTTAAGTGGGTAATTTATTTATAGTTGTTGTGTGAATGGGCAAATTCTTGCATATATGTGTGCGTGTACAACTTACTTGATAGTGAATTATGTGATTGTTGAAAATGCGTGTGATTTATGAATTTTGATCAAGTTATGCCATTGAAGCATGTCATGGCATTTTGTTTAAATGAAAAGATAGACAAGCATGAAAGTCTGAGCATATGATCAAATGAATGTGTGCTTTTGTTTAAACAAGAGTGGAACCACTCTATTCATCACGTGCACGTTGACAAGAGCTTTCTCCCAGCTACCTGCTTGTGGCATATAAGCTCCAAAAAAGGACTCATTCTGTTCATGGTGTAAACTTCGATTTCTCCATTCTGATTCCATAGAATCCTCGAGCCATTTGTTGTGCATTTTCATTTTGATGTGTTAAGTTAGGATGCAAATTTGGATTGTTATGAAATGTGAATTGAAATTGTGAATTGCTGTGATGTGTTTTACAATTCAATAAGAATTTTTATGAAAATAAATGTTTTAAATGGTTTTGCTTGTTATTAGTTATAAATTGTTACCCACAAACTTTCAAGCTCACCCCCTTCTTGTTCCCACCTCCAGGTGATGAGCAAGAGATGGAGTGAAAGAGAGTCAAGACCTAACTCCGATTATGCATATTTTTGTATTATAAGCTAGATTTTGTAATCATGAGGCTTTAGTTGTATTTCAAGTATTGTTAATTCAAATATCTTATGTATTTCGGGATGTTGAGACATTAGTGTATTATGGTTTGATATGTCACTTCAGCTTTGTAAAGAACTCTTATCTTTTGATGTAAATGAATTATAAATCACGTATGGATGATGTTGGGTAGAAATATGAATTTGTGTAAGGATAAGGTTGAGATGATGAATTTTGATCATGAATTGTTGTAAGTATTATATTAAAGAGTATGATGAAGTAAAGATGTGAGAGACTTATGATATTCCGAAATAGGGTCCAACAGTTATGGTATCAGAGCAAGAAGATGAACTGATAATAATTAAGGTGTTCTCTAATTATATGATATATGAATTCCGATTAAGAGTTGAGTTCCAGAAACGGCGCCCAACACTATAAGGTTACTTCATAAGTGGTTGATTTCTGAGTTGTCTGCAGTTGATTCGATGGCTAAACCCATTCAGTTGTATTGTGATAATTTTTCTACTATGGTGCTCAGTAACAACAATAAGAATATCACAGGGTTTAAGCATTTGGAGGTTAAGTATTTGACTATAAATGAGTTGAAATAGAAAGGTGACATTGAGGTGGAGCATTTAAGGACTGAGGAGATGGTTGTTGATCCTTTGACTAAAGGACTTCTCCCATATGTTTCTGAGAGACATGTATACAATATGGGTATGTTGAAGTCCTTGGACACTGTTAGTTAGAGATCACTTTGTTTGTTCCTTGTACATTTTTATGTTCTTCATCTATTATGACAATATGTATTATTAATAAATATGATCATCATTTTGCTCTAAGTCTATGCATGTTGTTGTATGTTGTCATGATATAACAGAAAGTCTTAAGATTCGTGTCGATCTTAAGTATTTTGATAGGTACTTGGGCATATATACAGATTGACCTTGGGCCTATGTCATTACGACATATACAATTTAATAAGTATAAATCTATGGATTTGACATGACATAGGAGGATATAAATGTTTAATCCCATAAAGGGATTTCTCTAATGCGGTTTAGTATTCAGTGAGAGAAAAAAGATTTCTCTAATGCTATTTAGCATAAAGTTTAGAGAAATTGAGACCTTCAAATGGAAAGAGGATGCATTTCAAATAATACAAGTATCAGCATAGTTTCCACGCTCCATTTTCTCATTGATGTTAGTAAGGTATGAGATATACATGATTGTATTGGATTTGTGTCACACATGACACATGCAATTGATATTTTCCAGTATCAAAAGCCTTACGAGATGGAATGATGGACTTTTTTATCTTTGGATCAAATGGATTTTTAAAACTTGGTTGGCCTATACAGTGATTTGCTTAACTGTTTTTACTAGTTTTTATCATTATTACAACTCCTATAATTAATTATTATCCAAGGGAGAGAATGTTGGAAAGTTTCCTTAAGGATGGACAACAATTAATTATGATTTTAATGGCTTTAATAAAATCACGATTAAGCAGATCAGAATTAATCTGGATAAAGATAATAAATTTGCCCAAATAAAGGATTTGAATTAATAGGCTGAAATCTAGCGAAGAAAATAGGCCACCAATTAGTATGGACTGGACCTATATTGGGCTTATGATGGGGAGACCCTACATAGAAGCTATATAAATATAAGGTTAAGGTCTCCTGTAGTTGCTTAAGGAAATCGTGAACGTTCAGAAACTCTAACATGTTCAGTGGTTCACATGTTGAGAAAGCTACAAAAGGGAGTTAAACGAGAGGGGGTGAGCAACTCTTGTAAAGGTTGTTATGGAAACAAGGTCGTTTTGCCTTGAAAAGCTGGTTAAATCATAAAACTGAAATTAGATATTTTTTGCATTTTCTTTATTTCTTCCCTTTCATGGTTGATCTTAGATGCATAACTAAGGCTCGTGTTACACATTACACTTGGAACCAACCCTCACCATATACACAGTCTCGATGGATAATAATAACATCTGTGAATAAGAAGTTTACCAATTATGGTCTAATTGGATCCATTGTTCGTGAAGAAGGTCAGGTTTACCTTTTGGTTTCATCTGGCTTAGATAGCAGGAACATATATGTATGGAAGAATTTGAAAGAGTTCACAAGGTTTAAGTCCAACAGTGGGTTAGTTAAAGCCATTGTTATACATGGTAACAAGATTTTCACCAGATGGCTTATTTCGATGTATGCATGCATAAGTTGTTCCACTTGCAGTTTAATGGTGATAAGAGCATCATCTCTAAATAGTTCAAAAGCATGACTGTTGAACCTATTATGTTAAAAGTAAGGCTATGGTTTAACTATAATCTATAGTGGATGTAGTCTCTATTATGCATATGTTAGAGGAGAGATTTACAGGTTGGATCACAGTCGTTGGTTTATGGAGTTGACGGAGATTATTAGGTAAGAATTGGTTTTTATGTCAAAGATGAGTGAATTAGCATTGCACCGTATCTTGTAAGATTGGTTGTTATACTTTAGTCTATGCTTAGTGGGTATGAAATGGCTCTAGGTCCACATTTGGGGCATTGGTAAGCAGAGAAGACAGAGGTGGCAGACGATAGTAGGATCACTGATGTTAAGAGTGAAGGGAGCAGCTAGATTAATTTGTTTGGTCGATAAAAATTTTAAATTTTAAATTAAAAACATGAGTAACATTGTCACGTGATAAGTGTGGGACCCACGTATATAGTAAAATATTAAAAATGTGTGCCTGGTTATCGCTACATTGGCAAAAATCTGATAGCGCCAAATTGTCATAATTTCTTGGTTAGTTTAGGGATACATTTTGACATTTGTACTCTCTGAAATGTTAAAATTGTCGAATAATGCAAATTAGACAACAACATTTGAGTTAGTACTAAAATTTGTTGTCTCAAATGATTTTGGTAAAAAAGGCATGCAAATTAGACAACAACTTTTAGTAGTAACTCAAATGTTGTTATCTCAAATTAGGAAGGGGTTTAAAGAACACCTCGAGTTTCCTTGCCCTAATTGATTTACTTGTATCCTTTTCAATCCCTAACTAGTTATTTTTGATAGTTTCATCTAGTCAACTAGTAATGAAACTTTTTTTGTGAAACGGAAGTAGATACTAAGCTAGTAATGGAAATTTTGTAGATAGATAGCAATTGAAATATTGTTATCGAAAGGAATTTTGTGTATTTAATGGTTTATAAAGTACATATACATTCAATAATAAAAAGCATAAGTACATTTATAAGTACAATCATACTAGTCATACTAAATTTTAAATTTTACGACGATATAAAAGATGAATAATGAAAAACAACCAAAATAAATGCTAAATTCAATTTCAATAACATAAATTTTAATTCTTTTTTCTCTCAACTCAACATCATAATGATTTGCTTCATAATCTTCAATTGCACATCATCTTTATTTAGTCCATATATACTTCTTATTCTTTTATCATCCATCTTTAATGCAGATATTTCATTCTTTAATTTTTTTTAATTAGATAGATTGGTCTCTTAGGAAATTTTTATCATAACATTGAAAAAATTCATATTTACCAATGGGATATTGGGACATCCCAAAAATCTTTAACCTAGATTACTATCGCTCCATAATGTCCTCAAACAAGAATTTAGTCCATAATAACAAAACACTTTGTCAACATTATTAGAATTAGAGCTGCTAGATGTTGGGAACTCCATCTACAAAATTATAACAATTCCTTACATTATGAAGTTTACATAAATGAGTTGAGTTAAACGTAGGTCTTGCAGATTTAGGCACCAAAAAGTGCTACTGAAATAAGCATAATGGAAACCTTAGTTTTTAGTAAGTGATGGAGAACCATAGGCATGTGAAAGACAAGAAGAGAAACATACATGGTGTGATCCACCTCAAGGAAGCCTAGGACATGGCTTGCTTGCAAAAGGAGGCTTAGGAGTTGAAATTGGATCAGATTTGAAGTTTAAATGTGCAAGGTAAGGGGCTGAACGAAATTTCCATATCAAAGGCCCAACATTCAAGTCTAATATTCCTAAAAATCCATTATAAGATGATAGAGGCCCAATGACAAGAGCTAGGGCCAAAGAAATGAAGCAAGCATTGAATTATTTTATCCAAGACCTTTAAAAGATAGAGCCTATGTGGTTGAGTCAGATTTTATCTCATAAAGGTCCAAGAGGTACTATCTTACTCTTTGAAGCCCAACATGAAGTGTCTAAAGGCCCATATATAGTCCAATTAGGAGAACTCACTTAAAATACCATGTAACAATTATGTGCCACTTCAAATAAGGAGAAGGAGGTGATCTATAAGGTCTAATATGTTCATATCATGTTTTAATTAGTTTCTTTTTTTTTTCCCTGAAATAGGGTCATCCAGTCAACACCTTTCTAAGTCTATTTTGTTTCCTTTTATGGATTGATTTGTTTCCTTCTATGTAGTTTCGTCTTTAGGACATTAAATTATAAAGTTTTTCTATAAATAGGCACCCTCTATATACTTTGAAGGGGATTTTTCATTCAGAATAATATTGACTATTATTGAGAGCATTCTTGCTTTCTTTATATTCTTTGAGAATACTTGACTTATTGAAGAAGTGGTCTTCCTTTATGGCATCGCAAGGTTAGAATTCTAAGAGATAAGTGCTCTTTTGACCAACATGTTAGTAGTGTGCCCTAGGCCAATGGATATTTGTGATTCATGTATTAACATTATGACTTGTTAATAATATATTAT
>JAOSBN010000009.1:14700057-14725706 GCA_027563595.1 Erythroxylum suave
GAATGACATGCGAATCTCAGGCTAGCACAGCATTGTTTTACATCCATGCTTCCAAAATTCCAGGCAATGATTTTCACGATGAGATCTCCAACACTGACCAATTCCAAACAATTCATGAAAGTACATGCATGAGGTACAAATTGAAACATTAAATGGCAAAGTTCCACACTTCAGAACTGGCATCAAAAAGAATTCAAAAGTCAAACTATACAATCGCAATCTTATGATATAGGGTATAGAAGATGCTGGTGCGCGTAAGCCCAAAAAGATAAATAAGTAAAACATCAGCTCTCTGAAACTTAATGACATTTGAAGCCATTGCAAACGGACAATACAATGATGAGAATCAACGCAATCAAGATGCCCAACACTATCAGCTTTACTTTCATATTCTGCAGCCACATCTTCCGCCTCATCTTGGTTCCTTGCTGCCTAAAGTCTTGGGCCTGTGACATGGTGAAGAAATTACAGAAATTACGAAACAAATGAAGGACAAAGCATTTCACCTTTCGAAAAAATCGTTCCAAAACTTGGACACAAATGGACAATAGGATTTGACTATATATTTATTATTAAAAAAAGGGAGGAAAAAGGTAACATTACAACATGAATCATCTACTATGTATAGATTGCTTCAAAATTTAATAAAATCAGTGATGAAAATGTACTGGATTTATGTTAGTCCACATGGCAAATGAATTGATGCAAACCTTATCATTTAATAATACATAGAACGACCACACAGATCCACCTTAACATGCATTTTATAGAGAATTGGAGCTTCATACAAATGAAAAGCAATATGACAATATGAATAAATTGTCAAATCAAAGATTTCAAATTTTCTTTGGACCAAAAAGAGACACGCCTTCATATCTACTTGTTAAATGATCAATATCTTCCGTCATGTCTCCACGATAATATTTCTCTGAATCACGGAAGCATACATACATCTATTAAACTTTACTTGAATCAATGAAACTGATGTAATCACACTCCAGCATAACCATAGACCTACTACTTTCACAATCAATTTCCAATAAAATATGGTACAAATAGCTCAAGCATTTCAAAAATGCAATAGGTTCAATCACTTACCTGAGAGCGAAGATTTTCTGTTTTGTCCACTAGAAGCTCAATTTTTTCCCCACGGTCAAGAACCTGCCAAGACAGTTCTATTAGTACTGCTGCATTGTGACATATGAATAGGCTGTCTTTATCACCACATGGAGAAGTAACAACAACAGAGGTAAGTTCCTAGCCTCAAAATTAAAAGATTTTTTAACTCCCTGGTAATTCTAGAAGATTGCTAACCTTCTCTATGTTCTCCATCATAACCCCTTTAACTTCTGAAACCTGAGCCTTAACTTTTGCCAGCTTGCTGACTTCCTCAGGGTGATCAACACAGTACTGCATCTGTTCCTTCAACTTGGACCTAAAATATTGATTTGCAATTAAAAGTGATTAATCAGGAAATCCATAAATTCCAAGTCCAACTCCGTGTCATGAAATTACCCAAACTCCTTGTTAAGGCTATTGGCAACTGCTGTTGCAGCTTTCCCACCACCATATTTCTTGGTAAAATCCTCCTTAACTCGCTCAAGGAAGGCAATTGGAACTTGTCGGCCAACAGACTCCACTGCAACCACACAATAAGCTGAAAAATGACAATATTTAGTTAAGAGTCCATGCTTGAACAAAAGAGAAACAATCAGTGGCACAAAAAGCTTGTCCAAGAAATCATGCAAGAAACTGAACCATAGAGGTCAAACAGCAAACATGATTATTCAAACAACATTTGACAAGACATATACCCTAAATTCATATAGAGGTCCATCCAGCTCAGTGAACATAATTGATTCTAGAAACCACAACTGACAAAAATTCATATACACGTCCTTCCAGCTTAGTTTCTATTGCATAATGACATCAAAATAGTGTGTGTTAATTTGTAATACAATACTCATAGACACGTCAACTTTTCAACCAAACAAAACCTCTTGCTACCATTTTGAAAACCCATGCATGATTTGATATCCTCATAGAAATCCCCAATTTCATTAAATAGATGCATATTAAGCAAGACTTTTCTCCTTGTAGGAAATCACTCATTCTAAAAACTGCAGAAACCTGGACTGCAATTGACCTATCATTTCCATGTTCAGTCAAAGCCTACAAATGGAAGTTGAAAAAATTGAAGATCAAATAGAAGAGACACATTGAAAATAGATTTACCATTGCTTAAATATATGATGTTTTAAACCCACGGGTAATCAAACCAATTCTACGTCATAACTTAAAGATTGACTAGTAATAAGAAACTGCAGGACCTAAACAATCCTCAGTTCTTCCCTTATATCTTCTACATGAGGTAACCACACAGTTTTATCACCATAAATTAGAGAAAATCAAGTAGTTTGTTAAACAAATTTACTCAACCGTATAACCTGGACTAGAAACTAGAAAGAACACCGTACCACGGTGTCACTAAACTGTTCCTTCTTCTTCAAATAAAAATACATGGTGCAACTCAAAACCCGCAATTTCGGCACCAAAACGTGAACAAAAAGCCTTCAGTTCAGTCCAATGATCAAAAAGTCTATTGGATCAGAAACTAAAACCAAAAAGAAAATCATAACTGTATGTCAACACCAAAAAAAAAAAGGACTTACAACACAAAAATCCTACTCATAGTCCACTCAATCATATAAACATCAAAATCTAAAATCAAAGTCAATAAACCGAGATCGGGACCTAAACAACACGGTCGATCACAGCGAACAAACAGATCGGAACAATTAAACGGTCAAAAATGCAGAAAGAAAAAGAGAGAAAACAGAATCTAAAGATCGAAGAAAGAGGATATATACTGAAGCCGTTATCGACGAGGTAGTTAAAGGTGTGGCCATCGCAGTTGTAGGTGAATTTGTTATTGGTGGCTGGAAGTTTCTGAAGGCACTGAGCGGCTATGCTAGTGAAGTTTCCGGTGAACTCCGTGTATTCGGCCAAGATCACCGTCCCCCGTGCCACAAAGCTGTAGATCAACGATTGCTGACCCATTTAAAAATAAACCCTAATCCTAGGAAAGAAACAATAGATCGGACTAGGAGAACAAGAGAACTGAGGTTTTGGTGCGTGAAATTGACGAAAATATAGAATGAGAGAGAGGGCGAGGGGGAGCTTTCGGCGACGCTTAGATAGAGGGCAAGGTACCGTAGCGTAAGAGTTGCTTGTGATTGGCTTTTAGCTAACCTCCAATTCATGGGTAATAACGGAAATGCCATGCAGTTTTCGTTTTTTTAATTTTATCCTTTCTCGAAGATTTGAACTCAACGAGGCGATGACGGAATGAATGAAGAAAATCGATTAACGTCAACGATAAGCTCCACGTCATTTTCCGACTTACGATTGTCAAGATCGTAATACCCTGTCTATTTTTAGCCATACATGCAATCTGTTTTTATTTTACAATCACACTAGATCTAAACTAGAAACTATGCACTGTTTTCAACATGAACATGCATAATTATATATGAAATATGGACTAGAATGAAATCAATTGATGATATTATATGTCAATGTTGGAATTAAAGGAAAAAGAAGGATCAAATGTGAAATTTGCCTAAAGTTGACATATGGTTCAACATGATTGAAGCATATGATCAAATATGATTGAAGCATGTGTGTAAGTCTAGAAATTTTCATGAAACGGGAGTAGAAGAGAGGAGAGAAGGACGACATTTTAGGGGTTTTAACTCATGATTTTCCTCTTTTCATTTCCTCTCCATTTCATCTTCTTAATCACATTATTTTGCATAGATGGAATTGTTTGATCTTAAAGGGGATCTTCTATAATTTTGCATATGAGGGGTTATTTCTTGGTTTCGTCTAGTCATTAACAACTTGACTATTTTTAGATAATACTAGATAAAAACAACACTCGTAAAGAATTCTATTGAAACCAAGAAATATAGGCCTGTCTACTATCCACACCAAAATAAATGGAGTTTTTTGAAAAACCTTCTAGTGGAGGAAGACCTCCTAAGGATAAGAGACATAAAGCTAAAGAGATTCCTTTTCAGAAGCGATTTATCCTTCCCGATTGCAGCATACAACTCTCCGTTATACTGTGATCTCCAAATGTGCTTGTTCCCCCTTCTTATGTCTTTTTGAATAACTCTAATGAGAAGAAAAAAAAGAAGGTATTAAGAGACCCTCCTGGCCCCACCTTAGACGCTTTAAGATGATTTTTCAAACCTGCTCCCATTTCGAGTCAAGAGATTGATAAATAGACACATCTTGTTACACTAATCGAGGCGTTCGTAGTGACTGAGGGGATTGAAGACCAAGAAGTGAGTTATTTATCAGCCAAGCATTCTTCTTACTACTAGATCCAATCTCCAATTGAAGTGGAGGGGTTCTTCAAAAAACAAAGAGCTAGGTCAACTATTCAATCAAATTATACAGAGCATGTTTGCCGTCTCTTCTCGAGAAAGAAGTGGGTTATTTCTTTGCAAATTTGTGCTCAATTTCATATGTGGCAATTCCGCCAAGATCTTTTCGTTAGTTGGAGGAATAATTTATATCTTAAATTCAACAGGAGTCTCAAATTCAAATCATTTTTTCGAAACATCCACAATCAAGCTAATCCTAAGTGAAAATTAAGGTAAAAGTTAATGGTTTTGTTTCCTCATCTTCATATTTTCTTGTTTTTCTTTTGAAAAGTTGGAATTGTAAGGTTGGAATTGTGATCAAGATATGTATTTTTGGTATTTCTAATTGGTGAATCAGACAAAGCTAAAAGGGAAAAGAAGGAAAGACATTAGAATAGCTAGTTCGCCAATTTCAAAGCTTATGAATAAACTTAGTTTAATTTCTGTTTGAGCATGTTTGAATGTGTACAAAGATTGATTTAGACATGGAATGGTTGCTAGAATAGTGTATTGGTGTTATTTTGCATGGGATTGGTTGAATATGGCAAGAGAGTAACGTTTAGTATAATTCTATCTCATGTACATTTGAACCAGTCCTATTGGCTATACCTCGACCTACAGACCTACAAATTGGGTGACTCCAATTAGGGATGAACCTTGAGACATAAAACTAAAAGTATCTAGAAGAGACACGAATCTAGTTCTAACTTCATGACATTGAAAATTATGACTTGATGTTGCCCTTATTTTGGAGCAACTTGAGATGTTTGGTACCTATTTCATGATTTAAAAGTCCAAATGGCCTGATTTTTGATTCTATGGAAACTAACATAAGGGAACAAATGTTTAGAAGACCTCAAAGCCTATGTTGAACTTTGCTATGTAAAAATTAAGGAACAAGTGGAGAATATTGTGTGATATGCATATAAATAAGCTATATACATGTAAATTTTGTTTAGCATGCATTATGTCCAATCTTAAATTTCAATGTTTAGTCACCCAATTTACATATGGTAAGTCATATTTCATTTATTTATAGGTGTTTGCAAAGTTTCATAAGCATTCAAAAAGGTTTATATATTTAAATGATGTATAGGAATTTATATATAGCAATTATGTGAATGACATAGAGAAACGCGACTGAACAAAACATATATAAAATAAATCATATGAATACATGTGAATTGTATACTTTTTTCTAATGGCGGTAAGTTATGACTTGTACGTATGAACTTAAAGACAGATTTCATGATTTCAAATGACTATCATGTGATTTGTCAATGTATTAATTATAAAATTGACAAATGATTAAAGGAAAATGTTACAATGCCTACTTCATTGTCTTAGTGATGGATAAATAGGCATGTCTATAAGGTTACAGTGTAGTTACTACAGTTTAACATCAATGGTGTCTTCATTTTGAGATTATAGTATCTCTACAGTTTGATGCCTTTAGGTATCTATAGTTTGATACCTTTAAGTATCTATAGTTTGATACTTTTGAGTATCTATGGTTTGATATCTTCAGATATCTAAAACTCCCATTATCCATACTCGCAGGAATGTACAGGCCTAATATAGAAAGTAAATTGTGTGATGACAATCCAAATAAATGAATAGAAGTGTAGGTCATGAATGTATGTACAGGAATTTAGTTGCTATATATATAGGCTATTATAGGTTCCACATAGGGAGTGTTATAGAGTCGCTCTTTGAAACGTTAAGTAGTCTCTGAATTAGTCTTCTAATTTTAAGTTTCATCCAATTCCCATCTTGCCTTGCTCTCAAGTCAGCCCTTCTAATTGACTAAATAGTATTCCACTTGCGCAATGGGTGTATGGGCTAGGTTTGGTTAGTCTTTTGGAGTTATCTCCAAAAAGGTTGTCACTTCCTCTAAGATATCTTAAACATTAACTTTTCATCATGCAATTTAATTATTGATTATCATACTAAAGAAATTCCTATGTTATGTTAATATCTTTCTCAATAATATTAATAATTAACCTTCAGTTGATTAACTGAAATCTCTTTCTAGTTAAAACCTCAAATATTGCATTACTCGATTTGTGAATTTCACTATTAGGTTTGACCTTAATCAAGAGGATTTATGTTGATCTATTTCTAGGTTTGCGCGTTAATCCTTTTGACTATGGTAAATTTATTCACATAAAAGGATTTCAGAATCTTAATCATATGAAATTAAACATTGGAGTAATATTTTGGATATAGTAGTTCAAGAATATAAAAGCATGATTGAATTGTATTAAATCAATCAATAAAAATGTATTGAATAAAAGCCTATATTATATTATTCATCCTTAATCCAGGTTCATCACACCTAGGCATTATATAGTTTAGTTCCTAAATATAGAAAGCAAATCCATCATCAAATATTCAAAAAAAATTTTAAATAAAAGAATTCATAATCTATATTCCCTTTTTATTTTTTTTAATGAAATCTCCTTGAAATTTGGATCAAAGGTTGCTCTCTATTAGATCTCATGACATAATCTTTGTATTTTCCTTCATCCTTCATTCAAAACTGCTTTTTCTTTGCTTTTCTAGTGTCTAACTTGACTTAAGTCACTTCTTCCTTCTTTAGCCTTCAATAAATTTTTTATAGCAAAAACTAGGGTTTCTAGAATATACATAATCAATTACACGGTTGTATAAGTGACCATGTATCTCAAAATACTCTTTAAATTGTCACTTTATATAGTCGCAAAAGCTTAAATAAGAAACATACAAAACCATGTATCTTCACACGGGTATAAACAACATCTTTGAAGCTTCACACTTTTACAATAACTTACATGATCCTTATAAATGGTTGTGTATCTCCAAATTTAATTCAATTCTTTTATTTTAAGCCTCAGTTTCACCCAAATTCTTCTCCTTTTGGTCTATAAAGGCAATTATCACCTAAAAACATACTTAAAGAAAAATAAGTAACAAAAATACTATATACTATTAAATAAAAAGCAAAATACACTAAATATGGGTAAATAAATATAGTTAATTAATTATTTATCAAACATCCCCACACTTAAGCTTTTGCTCGTCCTCAAGAAAATCATAATCCAAATCATCAAACTTAAAATCAATAATCCCTTATTAACCTCAACCTATCCATTCACACCTAAAATCATCATGTCATATCAATAAAATTAACAAACAATTGGATTCAAGTGATCTTAAAACTATCAATAACAATCATGTAGATAATATTTTTGAAATCAAAAGCACAAATTTTCACACTTTTACCAAGGATTTACTCAATGCATTCAAAGTGTTTAGGGTGGAAAGTGTGGGAACTCTCAAATTAATACATAGGCAGATTCTTAACTATAAACTTGCAATAACATCATATTTACACCACCGATTGACCTATTTCATGTTAGTTAATATTGTAATAATTTCCAGTGCACGACATAGCTATAGCTAGTACTAGTAAGTACAAATCGATTCTAAGAAGACTATGAATACTCATACTTACCCTTAATCTATCATCTAGCCTAAGGATTGATTTTAGATTTTTAATGAAAAGAAATTAAAAATAAAATAGGAAATAATAATGAACATAGAGATATTGGAATTCACTTAAAAAACTATCATTATCAGAAATTAGTATCTAGGTTTGAATTTCCCTAAACCCTTAACAGATTGATCTTTTATCTTGCAATTGTTTTTTTTTTGATGTATCGGACTGTGGAGACTCCTACAATATGCTAATAGCAGACATTAAATCTATTAATAACTAATCCTAAGGTGTCTAAACTGAATTACTTAGGATAAAATTTATAGGATTGCGTCACTGATTTATGAGTCCCTCTATTAGGTTTGACCTTAATTCAGAAGATTTATGACATCCTATCTCTAGGTTGCAATCAACTCCTTCTAATTATGGTACATCTATTCACACTAGGATCTCTTAATCTCTATGTATGAGATCAGATTATGATCTAATATTTTGGGTTATTAGAATATAAATAAAACGCGTAGTCATATCACAATATATCAAACAACCAATCGCATTAATAAAAGAATCAAATCATGTCAAAGTATTAACATAAGGTTCATCTAACCTAAATACTAACTACACGTTTAGTTATACATGATCAAATACAAAATCAAATATACAATGAAATAAAAACAAATCGAAAACACTAGAATCATAATTCTAAATCTCTCTGATTGTCTTCTATCAAATGTTCTTGCCATATAAAGGGTTGATCTTGTATTCTGATGGATCTTTCAATGATTTCTTTGTGTTTTTCACTTCTTTAGATCAAAATTGTCCCTTCTATAAATTCTTCACATCTCAGAACAATGGTAGTTGCTTCCCCCTTTTGATTTACCTTTAAAATATCAAATTTGTATGAAACCCATATTTTTTGGTTAGGCACGGTCATGCATTGGTCCGTGTATAATCATAATCTGCCAGGTATCACGAAAATGCACAGGCTTGCAAAAGTGAATGGTCGTGCACTCTTTCTAGATTGCTAATTTTTTGTTCTACGTAGTGTTTTTGGCCGAATTCTTCTCCTTTAAGTCCATGAAGGCAATTATCACTTATAAACACACTTAAAGTACATTAAGTACCAAATATATGATAAAGTATAAAATATCAAACAAGAATACATTAAATATATAGTCAATTAACCATCTATCAAATATCTCAACACTTAAGTATTTGCTTGTCCTCAAGGAAATCATAATCAAAATTATAGATTTACAGCATGAATCCATCATCAATGTCCATTCATATTATACAACATCGTAACTTATTGATTCAAATTAATAGGCAATCAAAATCAAAATGTCATTAAATTAACTTCCTAAGTAATCTTAATAATAATCACATCAACAACTGCATTGAAATCAGAAGACTTCATTTTCACACACTCACCAGATTCACTCAATGCGCTCAAGTGTTTAGGATGAAAAGTATTAAGAGTCTTAATTCATACATAGTAGAATCCTTAACATAAACTTGTAGTAAAATCACATCTCCTCCACTTATGTACAAACTAGAAACAAAAATCAAAAGTTCTTTTTGTAGGTTATAATGGGGCTTAAGTAAGGTATAATTGGGATAAAAGGGGTTTTAAGTGAAGGAAATTTACTCAAGAAATATTACATGACTTGTTTACGAAGCATACATAGGTCCTTTTTTAATACAACTATATTAGTACTACTTACTTTTACTTCTTTTTTTATATGTTCTTTTTTTGAACAATTCGAGCAGTCAATACCATAATTTAATAAATATTGGACCTTCCATTGAATTCAAGTCTTAGCAAACAAACAAATGAAGTAAATAACCTTCAAGGTTTAAAATGATAAACAAGTCTTCAAAGAAAAATAGGAATAAGATTAATATGTGGGTAAAATCAATAAAAAAGGCTAAGGCTCAACTTGATTATTGTTAAAGGTCAATTTAAAGGTATGGTAATTTCAAGGAAATAGGCTTAAACAAGTTGGTAAATCTAAGTGCCTTTATCATTTTAATGTTTCTAACTTCCATAAATATGGTCTCTATATGCATAATAAAGCAAGTTCTAAAATTACCCTACTATACATGAAATCACACGCATGAAAGAATAATAAGAGTTTAAAATTTTTTGAAAAATGGCTCTTTAGGCTCAAAAGCTCAAAAAAGAAGAAGGTATATATGTGTGTAAATTATATGCAATTTTCATTCAACTTGAAAATTTCAATGTTTATGAAAAATATGACTTAGAAAATTAATTCAATTCTAACCATCATCCTTTTGCACATTAATTAAAATTAATATTCAATAATAACATATAGTATTCAAGGACAAATTCAATTAATTCAAGACATTGGTTAAAAAATTTATAATTAGGACTATAATAAACTTGAAGAAATTAGTTTTAAAAATTCAGTAAATCCATCCTCACACTTAAAGTTGTACATTTTCCTCAATGTACACAATATAAGCATTTATGAAAAAGTGAGAGAGTTTAGTGGTACTTTCTTGACTATGACGATTTATATGATTCTGGTCCATTCAATATGAAACTAACATTCTTGCAAAATTTAAAAGAAAAGAATAAAAAGAAACAAAAGAAATAAGATAACAGAAAATAAAATCCTATACTAATATGAAAACAAAAACAAAATAATATGGAAATTGAAATAAAATTAAAAGTAACTTTTAGGTTGCCTCCTATATATTGCTTTTTTAACGTCGGTAGCTCGACATAACCTTTATGCTCAACTTTATCTTGGATTAATAATCAGCAACTTGTTTACACCCTTTTTTCCACAAATTGGTTTCATAGCCTATAAACAAGCCACTTATTGTAAGATAATAATATGAACATAATTTATCAAATTAATAAATCCAATTTTAAGCAATAATGCTCTTTTTAATAACAAACTGTTAATAAAATGAGGGATAATGAAACTCCCTGAATCATCAATTGACTTAAGCAGGTTGTCTTTGAAGAAGTGGGAACCCTCTATACTTAAGGTCACTACTAACACGTCGTTAGTAGTTTCCTTACTTGATTCCTCCACCAGTTCTTCCTCAATCTCTTTGTCCACTCTTCTTCTTCTTCTTAGATAAAAGTTTCTGGCTCATCTTCTTTAGTTATCTTTTGCTGTTTTTTTTTTCCTCTTCTTGAATGGAAATTTGTTTGTCTTCTTCATCAGGAAGCTCTTCTTATAATGTCACTCCAATCATGAAGCCAACCCTTGCCATTTCTTCTCTCTCGAATTCGCATTGCTCAACTTTCATGTTAACAAGGAGTTCCAATTTAATTTATCGGTAATACTTGCTTCCTCTTCCTCTTCTTCTTTTGATAACTATCTTTACTATTAAAGCTGATTGCCATTCCAAATTCATTGGGATTTGTTTCATTAGGACTAGGCAAAGTCCTTAGTTGTTCATCGAATAATATCTCCACTAGCTGATAGATTTGATTCACCATCTTCGGTATACATTCCTCTCTTTCCTAATGCCTTATGTTTGAATCTTAAATAAAATCAGTCATCACATATTTCAAAACAGCAATTACCTCCTCATCTTCTTGAAATGTATCTTCATTCATGAAATCAACTGTTGTCTCTTCTTCACTCTAAGAACGTTGGAAACTCAAATTATACTCATCATATGTAGGTGAAGAAAATCTCTTATCAAATTCACACTGTCTAACTACTCTCCCGATAAGGCATTCCATTAGTTTATTTGCAATACTTTCTTTTTCTTCTAGAAGCTCTTTCTGAAATAACCATCCATTCATGAAACCAACTTTTGTCTTTTTTTACTCTCAAATGCGCGTCAGTTAGCTTTCATTTCGGAAATGGCTTCCATTAATTTAAAATGCGCATCAGTTAGCTTTCATTTCGGAAATGGCTTCCATTAATTTATCTTCCAAAGTTGGCTCGCTACATGGAGATGCTTGGTGCCATAAATATCTAGTTGGAGCGTAATCGTTGCATCCATTAGAATAAGAGTTACTCCACACTAAATTGTAGATGTTCTCGTACACTGCACCATAAGGTTGATTATAAATTCTAAGTTGCTCCTATCTATGTGTTGGTGCTCGATATTCATGATTGTAGTGATAACTCCTATGAATGTCACGACACGACCTGAATTTCAGTTGAGCTTTTGAAAACATGTGAGCACACCTCACTCTCCCATATAATGATGTTATAGTTTGCAAAGACATATTCTGACTCCTATAAAAATATTGTCCACTCCATCCTTTCATTATGAGTTGTGGCTATGACAATGGATTACAATTCCTACAATAAACTACAACTCAAGATCAAACAGAAAAATTCAAAAGATAATTTAATTAGTAAGCCACAAATACAACAAGATGCAATAAATTAAAATAAATAAACAAAAATAAAAGAAAATAAATAAAAAAGAAAAATAAAATAAAATAAAATAAAAACAAAGATAAAACAAAATAAAATAAAAATGACTATAGTAATAACATTCAGGATTAATATCAAAGTCCTTAATAATGGTGCTAAAACTTGATTGACCTATCGCGTGTTAGCCAATAATGTACTAATCGCAAGTGCATGACATAGTTGTAGCTAATATCAGCAAGTTCGGGTTGATTCCACAAAGACTATGAGCACTAGCACTTACCCTTCTCTTATTATCTAGCCTAAGGATTGATTTTAAAATTTTTAATGAAAAGAAATTAAAACTAAAAAATAAAATAAAATATGAAATAATAATTACCACACAGATAGTGGAATTCACTTAGAAAGCTACTGTTATCAGAAATTAGTATCTAGGTTCGAAACCCCCTAAACCCTAAGCAGATTGATCTTTTATCATGCAATTATTTGGTTGATGTATTGATCCGTAAAGACTCCTATGGTATGCTAATAACTGACCTTGAGTTTACTAACAATTAATCCTAAGGACTCTAACCAAATGACTTCGGTTAAAATTTATAGGACCATGTGACCGATTTATGAGTCCTTCTATTAGGTTTGACTATAATCCTAAAGATTTATGTTATCCTATCTTTAGGGTTCAATCAACTCCTTTTTATTACGGTAGATCTATTCACACCATATTTTTCAATTGTTATGTATGAGATCTGATTATGATCTAATATCTTAGGTTATTAGAATATAAATGAAACGCATAATTAGATCACAATATAAACAATCAATCACATTAATAAAAGAATCAAATCATGTCAAAGTATCAACATAAGGTTTATCTAACCTAAATACTAACTGAACATTTAGTTACACATTATCAAACATACAATAAAAGAAAAATGAATTAAAAACAATGGAATCATAATTCTAAATCTCCTTGATTGTCTTCTATCGAATGCCCTTATGATGTAGAGGGTTGATCATATCATGTTTTTCACTTCTCTGGACCAAAATCATCCCTTTTGGATGTTCTCCACGTCTCAGAACAGTGCCAACCACTTCCTCCTTTTGATTTGCCTACAAAACATTGAATTTATATGAAAATCTATATTTTTGGGTTACGCACATTCTTGTGCACGACCGTGCATCGGATTGTGCATAATCAAAATCCGTTGAGTATCATGAAAGTGCATGGGTGTACAAAAAAGCATGGCCATGCACTCCTTCCAAATTGCTAATTTTCTGTTTTACCCCATTTTCACCCAAATTCTTCTCCTTTAAGTTGATGAAGGCAATTATCAGCTATAAACGCACTTGAAGTACATTAAGTACCAAATATACAACAAAAGTACAAAATATCAAGAAAAAATACATTAAATTTAGGGTAAAAATATAATCAATTAACCATCTACCAACCACTTATAAGTAAACTAGAAATAAAAATCAAAAGGTCTTGTTACAAGATTTTAATGAGGCTTAGGTAAAGTTACGATAAGGATAATAAAAGGGTGATCACATTGAAGGAAATTAAAAAAAGTAGATGAAACTTAGTTATTTACAGCATAGGTCCTTCAAACCATAATTCCATTGATGCAATAACTTTACATAACTTCTTTTTACTATGTTCACAACATATATTATTATTATTATTACTATCATATTTTTCGAGCATTTACCATATACCAATAATTAATGAAATATTGGACCTTTTAAAAATTCTTCGATATAGTTTAAGTTTCAAGCAATCAAATAAATGTAAATCCTTCAGGGTTAAAAAGTAATGAAAAAGCTTTCAAGAAAGATACGTTAAGGCTATTAATGTGGATATAATCAGTGAAAAAGCTAAGCCTCAAAAGTGGTTAATCCTAAGGGATAAAATATGATTGGTTAACAATCAAGAAAATAGGCCAAAAGGCTAAATCTAAACGTGTTTATCATTTCAATGTTTCTAATTGAACAAAATGTGGTCTCAATAAGGATAACAAAAATAAGTTCTAGAATTATTTAACTATTTATGGTAACAGATAATAAAGAATAAAAGAGCTTAAAATTGCAATACATTTGCTCTTAGACTCAAAAGCTCATATGCAATTTTCATTCAAATTAATTATCTCAATTATTAATAAAAATATTACTTATAAAAGCAAGTATATTCTAACTTTCATCCTTTTGCATACTAATTCAATTTAATAATCAATAATAGTATACAATATTTTGGACAAAGTTTAACTAAATGGAGATGCCAGTTAACAAGAATTAATTGAAAATTACAAAAAGCTTAAGAAATACCTTCCCTACACTTAAAATTGTACATTGTCCCAAATGTACACAACAAAAGCACAAATAAATACAATATTAACAAAAACATAAAAAGTGGAAAAGTTATTACTTGGTACTTTCTTGAATAATAAGATTTACGAAGTTCTAAATTCATTGAATAGTCCATTTGATACTATCTACAACAATCCTTGCAAAATATAAACAAAATAAGATAAGAAATAAAATTAGAACAATACACAAATAGTAATAAAAGAAAAGGAAAACCAAAATATAGCATCCAAACTATCTATCTGTCAATCAATCTCTTGATGAGTTTGGTATGTTAGACATCGGATGGTCCTCGAGTCTTGAAGCCTCATACTACCGCAGAGTCGAAAATGATATAGCTGCTCCAGATGATGGAGGTGGTATGGATATCCTAAAATGTCCCATCATCTGTACTAAAACATCTTCCATTCATCTATTAAGGCCTCGACTCTTCATCCTCTTTGGTAACACTACCTAGTGTACTCAAATAGTGCATTAGACTCCTAAGATCTACCCCATGTGCTTCTCCAACTGAGCTATCTCTAGCTAATGCTTAAGGTCTAGGTGGTGTCAACACCCTGGGCAATCTTACATTAACCTCCTCTTAAGCTGCTCCTCTCATTTAGGATGGCATTAACTCCTATCTCAATACCTCCTCTATTATATTGGGGAGAACCCCTGTCTACTCTCAGAGCTACTTGCTAGTTCAAAAATCCAGTCAGGAGATAAATATTTCCTAGTGGTCCATGCCTTTTACGTACCATATGTATGCACTTCATGATATCCAAATTAAGGGCAACTATGGTTCTAAGTTGACTAATCGGTTGTAGCCTCTCGAAGACTCTCATCATCTTTTCTAGTCATATAATATATGGACTGATGTAGATAATCCTTGTCTTCCTCTATTCTTTATGACACCAAAAGAATTCAGCTAAGGCATTCCCTAGGTGAATCAAAATCCACTCACTCATACTCTACAGGTAGTAGACATCCAAGTTACCGAAGACTTCAAAGCTATCACCCCGCTAACTCATTATATGTATCTAAGTGCAAGGTGTCGAAGGGTAGACGTTTTGAATTTCCTGTGATTGCACTCATCCTCCTTGCTGAAGGTGGATTATACTTCTCAAGGAAAAACCTCGTATAAAAAGTATAGCTGAAGGGCTATGTGTCCATATAAACCCCTAGTCATAAAGACCCATCATCACAAAGCAGTCCGTGTAACTCATCCTAATGATCTTCCTTAACATCCTAAATTGGATCATGTTTGGCTGGTTCCAATTGTAGTAACCTTTTTCTATAAAGCATACGGAGAGTACCTCGAGTGTAAGCTCTTAGTACCATGCTATAACACTGATCAAGTCTTGAACCTATACGGCTAAGTTGAACTACTCCAACGCCTCCCAATCTATATTTCTATAGGTTCCAAACCTCTTCTCCTTGAGCCTCTGGTATTGCTCTTTATGTGTCTTGGCATTGAAGTGTAACAGGTTGTGTTGCTCCAATGGATGTACTACATTTTCTCACTCTTATGGTTTAATAAGCTTCACTCAAGTTTCTAGATGTCCCTTCTTCTTTCCGCCTTTTTCTCGTTACCTCCTTAGCTCTTTATTGTCCAATCATTGTACCTGAAATTAAATTAAGTGTAAGAAAATAACAAATAAATGTACCAAAAAAAAATTTCCCCACAGTTGGTTCGTATGCCCATTAAAGTATGAAATTGTGAAAACAAATAACTAAACACATAATAAAACAAAAACAAATATATAAATAAATAAATAATTAAAAATAAAATATTTAGAAAATTAAACAAATAGCCAAATTAATAGCAAGATTAAAATTAAAAGAATTGCAACTAATAAATAAAATTAATCTAACAATGCAATTACAAATTTAAACCTAAAAGTGAAAGTAAAGTACCTAATCTAACAACTGCCCAACATTGACAAAATTAAGCATCTAATTCATGAAAAATGAAATTAAACAATATCAATTGACTAGAAAAAGAACAAATTAATCCTAACTACATCAAAATTCAACATTTAGTGAGCAAAATCGCATACCTAATTCAAAATTTCATCCAATTCTTATGTAATATATGAAATTAAACAATTAATTCATATGAAAAAGGATAAAATTCAACTTCTAAACCAAAATCAAGCACAAATGATAGGTTAGAGAAGGAGAAGGTACGATGGTGGGTGGCAAAAGGAATGGAGAAAATGTGAGAAAATGAAGAGAAATAAGGTTTTTAAAACCATTACGGACATACACGGTCAGTTACATGGTTAGGTAATTGACTGTGTAGGTTATAGATTCATGACAATACAAGGGACATAGGAGTGTGAGTTTTTGCGAACTTATGTGGTTAGATACACGTTTACATAATTAATCGTGTAAGTTATGCATGATCTTGTATATTAACTATATAGGTCTCTATGAACGTGTGTGTGAAAGATCATGAACTTACATGGTTAGATATATGGTCATATAGCTGACCATGTAAGTGGTGTACGGGCATGTTTATAGACCGTGTAGGTCTTTATGAATGTGTGAACATGTTGAATTAAAAATTACGTATGCATGGGCATATATGCTGACATATGTATGACTGTTTATACCATAAAAATTATTAAAAACTTGACAAAAATGTTTAATCAATGTCATAAGATTTATTACACACATACAATAACATGAAATGTTTGCATAGTTAAATAAGGATGCTCTACATCCTAACTTAAAACACATAAAAAATCAACAAAATCCTATACTAACACCAAAATGAAGAAAAAATGTGATGAAAACAAAGTCTTAGGTTGCCTCCCAAATAGGATTTGTTTAACATCGTTAGCTCAACATACCCTTTACATTTACCATTAACCTGGGTTTATAATTAGTAGCTTGCTTCTACCCATTTCTGCATATAGTGGTTTGGTAGCTTATGAATAAACCATAAGTTATAAGATAATATTAAATACATAATGTATCAAATTAATAAATCCAATTTACTCTATAATATCCCTTTCATTAACAAATTTGCAATAAACTGAGGAATAATAAAACTTTTTAAATCTTCAATTAACTCAGACAATTTGTCTTGTGGGAAGTGGTAACCATTTGTTCTTAAGGTAACTACCAATAATTCATTAATATTTTCCTTATTTGGCTTCTCCTCCTTTTCTTTCTCTATCACCTTTGTCCACTCTTCTAATTTTTTTCTTCGATAGAAGCTTTTGCATCGTCTTCAACCCTTATATTCGTTATTAAATGTTCTTATTTCTCTTCTCAAACAACATTTAGCTCCTCATCTTCTTCACTTATCTTCTCTATCATCTCTTCTACTATCCCTTATTAAATTGCAACTTCATTTATGAAGTTAAACTTTGTCTCCTCTTCACACTGAGGCATTAATAAGCTAAAATAATATATTGCATTATGCTCAATATATTCAAGGGAAGAAAATCTCTATTTGAATTTGTTGTGGCTAGCTTCACTTTTGGCAAAGTATTCCATAATATATTGGTAGCGCATCATAACACTGCACAAAATAACTAAACTTAAAACTATAGCTAGTGATAAGTCTAAGTAGATCCCACAGAAAGAGTGTGTAAAGATTTCGGAATGAAAAGAGTTGGTGTTTAAGTTATGGGAGGGGGTTTGGGTTGATTTCAAATAAGAAAATAAAGTGAAATTAAACTGATGAAATCAAATCAAAGCGAGAAGTGAAAATGATAAAATTGATAAATGAGTTTCAGAATTTGCTTCTTAGTTCAATCTTGGCCTACACATGAATAAGCATACTCCATTGTCATGTTATTCTCACACCTCTCATTAGAAACTATTAATCGTAGGTTAACAAAAAGTTTGTTAACCCCAATCTACCTTCAGTCATTCTCAATTAAAACAAGCTCTTTAACCAAACCTATTTATCAAACAACTTAGAATAAGCTCTCTAGATTTAATACGGTAGTTGTATTGTGAATTAGGAAAAACCAAAATAGTCTAGGTAACAACCACACAAGCTTGGGTCATTTAACCTAGGTTATGTTATCCCTAATGATTCAAAACCATTAGTTTCCACAAATGAATCTAAACAAAGCTATTACATATTGTATTTAAGATTTTAGCAATGGGTTTACATAAAAACAATCTAATAGAGCATTAAGATTGTTTTTTCCTAACACCTATTTCAATAAATGTAGGATAACATAAGCAATCCCTAAGAAAGAAAGAATACAATAATACACAATGGAGAGATAACCAAAATGTGTCTTTGGCTTCAATTTCACCTTAGAATCGAAATTGGGAAGCCTAGCCCTTCATAGGTCTCTAAAGAGTGCATGCTTTGCCCCTCATTTTCTCCCAAAACTAATCCAACTTTATTTTACTGTCAAAATGTTCTATTTATATGAAAATTTAGGTTTATATGCATATACACAGTTTGATACGTGTTATAAGTCATAAAAATGTGAAATTTGTGAAGATACATGGTTGGAGACACGGTTGTTTATCCAACTATGTAAGTCCAAAAGCAATATTCCAAATGTATACACAGTCGTATATCTCCCAAGTTTTGCTAAATTATTGTTCTTCTTGTGATTTCTTGTCCAATCCTCACCCTAATCCATCTCCTTCTTGTTCCATAAGGGTAATTAAGTTTAAACATCAAAATGTTGGCTCAAGGAAGGTGATTTTAACCATTTTAGCTTTTATACTTCCAAATTGTACCTAAAATCAAATATGAACTAAAATGAGTATCTTAAGAATTTCACAACAATAATCACTAAGTGTTAAGAAGTGAATATATAAACAATTAAGCACATATCAATTTTCCCCACACTTAGCTTTTAATTGTCCTTTGACAAAACAATAAAATCAAAGTCACAATCCAAAACCTATCCTCATTTTCCATATTTCCTAAGAATAGATAATCATAAGAAAAATATGAACAACTTTTGAAACCATGGTAAGAATTTAACATCAAAGTCTTCCAATCATGATCAATCAACAATCATCACCTTTAGAAATTGGGCAATCTAGTGGTAGACTTGGAACAAATGTGTTTAAATAAGATAGATCCATAGGTACACTCATACATCATTCATGATCAAGACATTCTACAACTTTGCATATCATTTCATTTCTCCACCATTAAGATTCACGTGCATAATCATGAATTAAAGGACTTTTTAGGGTTGCAATATGGGTAAAATTTAAGGTGAGATGTATTTGGATAGTATATTGTGAAAGCCATCAAACCTAGTTAAGCAAGAAAAACACTCAATGTAACATCAAGTGCAAAAATTAACATTCACTCAAAACTAGGTGCCATCAGTTATGATGAATGCAAAAACTATGTGAAATTCAAGCTCTCACACCACAATCCACACGAAGCATAAATCACTCATAATAATTGATGATTAACAATACATTATAACCATAAGTGGTAATCCTTCAAAACAACATATACCTCATATGTATCATACTCAAATTACTGATTTCATACAACTTTAGGAGGAAAAATTAATCATAGATAAATTTGCAAAACAATTGTATTTCCTCCTTGATACTTCTATTTAAAAATATTTTCCTTTCCTTTCTTTTCTTTTTGCTTTTATTTTCGTTTTCTCTTTCTCTTCTCTTTTTTCTTCCTTTCTTTCTTTTTTAATAAAAATTGAAAGAAGCTACATCAATATTGGAACTTATAAGACATAAAATAACATCCTAGCAATTATAACCAACCCACGTATATGCACACCCACCACACTGATACTTTTGTGCATCCACAATCATCAATAATAAAAATTGCTCCATTAGATTTAAGGCTCAGGTAGGACATTTGGTTAGGTTTAAGGCAAGTAATATGTTTAGCATAAAAAGAAAAGATAAATAAAGCTCAAGGGGGCTTAATAAATGGAAATTTCATATCAATAGGTAATCTATTTGGCTAATGTAACTTGTGAAACAAAGAATGCCTATATCATTTTCATGTTAATGCATGTGATAAAAATGTGTTCCTGAATAGAAAATCAAAGTAAAGTTAGGATGTCATAAGGCCACATATAAACCAAAGACAATGAGATTGATATGATGTGTCAGTCTATAAAGGCTTAAAATCTCACTAGCTTATGTCTACCATTAGTCATTACTCTTCTAAAGATAATGCATATTGACCAATCACAAGAGTAAACATACATGTTCATGTTGCCATGAATTTTTCTATTCAATTCACTCTCTAATTATAACTATATAGTCCTAGAAGCAATAGAAAAAGAGAAAATTGCTTGTTTGTTTATATTGATTCTCTCTCTTTTTGTTTGAAAACATAAAAATGTAAGAAACAAACAAATTTATAAACACACATGCACATAAGAAAAAAACAACTTAAAGCACACATTGTAATGCTAATAAATGTAAAAATATAAAGAGAAAGAAATAAACTTCCTTTAGGTTGCCTCCCAAAAAGCACCTTTGTTTATTGTCGCTAGCTTGACTCCTTATTTTCCTCATCATATGTCAAAGTTATGATCATCAGGTGTCACAACTTATGCTTTCTCCATTTACAGTTCTTCAAGATAGGGTCTAAGTTGATGACCTCTCATATTTAATGTCTTCCCTATCTTCAAAATCTTAATATCTACTCAGTCTACGCACTCTGGAAATATCTCTAATGTCTGTTCACCCTTCTCTTCTTTGTTAAATTTCTCCAACCTACTAGGTAAAGATGAAGGGTTAGTCTTAACAACAGTTAGAAAATCAATATTTATCTTTGAGCTAAATGATATATCCTTTTTCCCTTCAAATTCCTTCTCAAATTCTTCTTTACAAGTAATCCTTTGAGTAGTCTTCTCAAGATTATCAAGCTCCTTCCCTCTCCATAAGGTTTCTACATTAAAGTTCCTTGTGTACACCTTGGGTTGAGACAGCTGGTTCTCTTCACTTTGTGACTCCAATGACCTATTTGACTTACCGTGGTTGGAAATCGAGACATTACATCTTGTTGGAATCTTTTTACATCCTAATGAAATTGCAAAGTGTTAGTAACAATAGTAGTAACAAAGTTTTCCAAACATGTACCTAAGTTTTGTTGGCTCTCCAAATTTTAGATGCCCTTGTATCTTGCAAAAATTGTCTTACATCCTACTGGAAATGTAAAGCATTAATGGCAATAACATTAACTAAATCTTCTAGAGATGTATCTTAATTGGAATAAGAGACTTTTAGCCTATGCAGGAATTTTTGTGCATCGTGCAACTCATCTAGGAAGTAGTCTTGTTGGCTACCCCCTTTATAACTAAAGTTTGCATTGTCACTTCAAACTAAGTTATAAGATTGAGAATATGAGTTATAGGAAAATTTTCCACGAAGAGCGTTGATAATATCTAGCAGTGACATACTCCCTTCACTAAAGTCTTTTTATACACAAAGACATACAAAATGTGAAAAGATAAAGAAATAAATATAAAAACTGATTTAGAAACAAATATATACAAAACACTAATTAAAATCAAGAACAAAACTAAAATACCACATTCCTCGGCAACGGTGCCAAAATTAGTAGCGCATTGTAATACTACACAAAATAACTAAACTTAATACTATAGCTAGTGATAAGTCTAGGTCCATCCTCTAAGCATGTGTGTAAAGCTTTCAGAATGAAAAGAATTGGTGTTTGATTTCAAATAAGAAAATAAAGTGAAATTAAACTAATGAAAGCAAATCAAAGCAAGAAGAGAAAATCATAAAATTAATGAATGGGTTTCAGAATTCGGTTCTCAGTTCAATCTTGTATTATCCACAAATAAGCATACTCCATTGTCTTGTTGTTCTCACACCTCTCATTAGAAACTATTAATCGTAGACTAACAATAAGTTATATTAATCCCAGTTTCCTTTAGGTTGTATTCAATTAAAAAAAAATCTTTAACCAAACCTAGCTATCGAACAACCTAGAATAAAATTTCTAGATTTAATAGGATAGTCATACTACAAATTAGGAAAAAAAAAAAGGTAATCTAGGCAATAACAAAAATTTTTTTTGGTCATTTAACTTATGTTATGTTATCCCTAATGATTCAAAACCATTAATTGCCACAAATGAATCCAAATATAACTATTATGTCTTGTAGTTAAGATTCTAGCAATGGGTTTACACAAAAACAATCTAATAGAGCATTAAGATCATTCTTACACAACACCCAATTCAATAAACATAGGATAACACAAACAATCCCTATGAGAGAAAGAACACACTACAATATGGAGAGATGCCCAAAACATGTCTTCAGCTTCGATTTCACCTTAGAATCGGAATGGGGAAAACTAGCCCTTCACGGGTCTCCAAAGAGTGTGTGTTTTGCCCCTTATTTTCTCCCAAAATCGATCCATCTTTGTTTTGCCTTCAAAATGTTCTAATTTTATGAAAATTTAGGTTTTTGGGCATAAACACAGTTTGGTAAATGGTATAAGTCATAATAATGTGAAATTTTTGAAGACACATGGTTGAATACACGACCGTATATCCAACCGTGTAAGTCCAAAAATGATCTTCTATACATATACACAGTCAACTAAATATATACACAAGCATATATCTCACAAGTTTTGCTAAATTATTATTCTTTTTGTGATTTCTCTTCTAGTCCTCACCCTAATCCTTCTCCTTCTTATTCTAAAAGGGTAATTGAATTTAAACATCAAAATGTTGGCTCAGGGAAGGTGCTTTTAACCCATTTTAGATTTTATGCTTCCATATTTTACCTAAAATCAAATATAAACTAAAATGAGTATCTTAAGCATTTCACAACAATAATCACTAAGTGTTAAGAAGTGAATGCATAAACAATTAAGCACACATCATATATTTATAAGAAAATTTTCTTACTATTTTTGTTGTAAAGATTCAGTGAAGCATAATCATTCCATACATCAATATAAGGGTTACTTCATTCTGAATTATAAGTATTCTCATATAGTGTATTCTAACTTAAGATTTGCAAGCAATATAGTTACTTTTACGTATAGTTTGGTGCCTAAAATTTATAATTGTAATGGTTACCCCACAAATATCATAATATTGAATGAGCTTTCAAATACATGTCACCATACCATTTGCTCCAAGTTTGTGATGTATACGATACCATATTATAGTTATCATGAGAATATTGTACTATCCATCCTTCCATTGTGGTTTTTATCTATAAAGCCACAAACACAAAACCAAAATTGAAAAGTTTAAAAGATAAATAGATTGAGATATTGAATAAGTAAAATTATAAATAGAACAGAAATAATGGTTAGATTAATAAAAGCCAAACTTTCATAATATTATAGTCATCAGTACGGGTGTAAAAAATTTGATTGATTTTTTGTATGCTTATGACATTATAAGTCTTAATCGCAAGTGCATGGTGTAGCAGTAACTAGCACTGGCATGTGTAGGTCGATCATACAAGGATCTTACCAACTAGTATTAACCCTTTTTCTTTAATCTAATCATCAAATCAGGTTGTGAATTTAATTCAAAATTAAACTAAACAAACTAAACCAAAGTTAACACAATAATTAACTAAGATAAAGAAAGTTGACAAATGCTTATTTGACTATATTTATATACTCATATTTAAAGTGATTTGCTTGTTACTTAATATTTTTATAGTATGTTTGCTACTTAATTCATTTTAAGTGCATTATAGCTGATGATTGTCTTCTTGGACCAAAAAGAGAAGAATTATGATGAAATTGTGGCATAGAATGAAGATTTAAAGCAAGTTGAAAATACACGATCATGTATAGTGACTTTATAAGTCTCTATAAATGTGTGAAGATTGAAGAATTTTAGTTCTAGTCATGTAAAGTTACATGCCCATGTATGTTGATATACATGGTCATATATGAAGCTTGTGTAAGTCTCATGTAAAATTACAAATTCAGGTATTTTGGTTGATATATGCTCATTTGCATACCCATGTATGTTGATCATGTATATTTTAGAAACCTTAGTTTCTACTATAATTGTATGTAAATGGAGGCAAAATAAAGGGAGCTGAGTTTTCAAGAGATTTTAAGTCATAAGACACCGATAGGAAATATTTATATTAGATGTTAGGAAATATTTATATTAGGGAGAGTAAATGAGAAAATACCTTGGTTTCAGGTCACCGATGTTATCACGCTATCATGGAACCTTGACATAAAATTGCAATCATTAATAAACATTCATTGGGGGGAATTTCTCCTAAGGGTAATGACTAGGAACATGTATCCTAGCATTCTTATTAAACGACAACCTAGATATGATCATAGGCATAATCGAATAATAGCATTAAGAATCAAGAACCAATGGGCAAGTGAAATACATGTACGACATGCAATCAATCAAGCAAATATCTTCTTAGAATTTTCAACTCTAACGTAAAGAAGTTAATTCTAATTGCTACTTATGATTATCGAAACTGAATGTCATATTTCGGTAATCTAGTGATTGAACCAATTAATCTCTAGTTGTGCACCTAGAAACTAACAAATTCGATTAAAAGAACAGATCTGAAGATATCCAATGTTTATTAACAACATAATAAGTATCCGAAGCATCTCACCATAATAACATGAAACATGGATCCCCTAAACCAAGACAAAAGATTTAGCTACTCATAATCGAATTGAAAACAAAAGAAATAACAAAGTGAAAAGTCTCCATCCCTGGTCCTTTACTAAAAAATACGAAAATACTAAAGAAAGAAGTGCAGAAAACGTAAAAATTGGAAAAGAAAAAAATGCAGAAACGAAAATCTATCCTAAACCTAGTCTTCGTGAACAGTGTCGTGAATAGTAGCTATGTGTACTGTTCACGTTTTTCTCCTTTTAATGCCTTTTCTTCCGATTTCTTTCATATCTTTTCTTGATTCTCGTCCGATATTGTATCCCCCAATTTCAGGTGGTCAATTCCCTTGAAAGATGGCAATATAATCTTCAAAGATGGTGAGAATCTCGAATTTGACTTTTGAAAAGTGATCTGCAGAT
>JAOSBN010000009.1:14725811-14754291 GCA_027563595.1 Erythroxylum suave
CCCTTGAAAGATGGCAATATAATCTTCAAAGATGGTGAGAATCTCGAATTTGACTTTTGAAAAGTGATCTGCAGATTATTCCATCCTCTATCTTAAATGCATTATTATTTTAATCTTAGTTTAGTTTATCTAGTTTGATTTTTAATTAAATCTATAATCTGAATCAACAAGTAGATAATAAGAAAAGGGTAATTACTAGTACTTACGCTCCTTGTAGATCGACCCATACTTGCTTGTGCTAGCTACAACTACACTATGCACCTGTGGTTTTTAACATTTATAAATTTCCTACAAGCATAAAAAGCGATTAGTTTTTTGCATTGTTTTCAGGGACTAACAATATTAGGAAAACCTAGCTTCTATTAACCTAGACATTTTTACTTTTTTTTATTATATTATTTTATTAACTAGTCAGTTTATAACTTAGAGTAATCCAATGAGCTTAATAGATGAAGATTTAGAAATCGAGAGAACAACTCGTAGAATTCTCCTTAGAACACAGCTAAGAGTTTTTGAGCTAAATTTTCAAATAGACGATGTGGGATGTTAAGTTGATTCTAAAGAATTAAGAATAATGGCAGATTAATGAAGCAGAATGTATAGTAGGCTAGACTTAATTAAAGTAGAATCCAGTATTGTTAAACTGACTATAAAAGCCAATAATTTTGAGGTCAACTTGAGTATCATTCAAATGGTGCATCAGTATGTCCAATTTGATAGACTACGAGATGACCTAAATGCGAACATCTCAAAATTTTTGGAGATTTGTGATACATTTAAGATAAGTAAAGCGAATAATGATGCAATAAGATTGTGATTATTCCCATGTTTAAGGGGAAAGGCCAAGCAATAATGATGTAATAAAACTGCAATTATTGCCATTTTATTTAAGGGGAAATGCAAGCAATGGTCGAATTCAATGCCAGGATCATCACTGACTATATGTAATCAACTGGCAGTGAAATTCTTATTAAGATGTACTTCCCACTAGCAAAGACTACAAAATGATATCTCTTCCTACTCTTAGGTAGATTCTGAATCATTATATAATGCATAGGAGAGGTTTGAAAAGATGTTGAGAAGATGCCCACATTATGGTTTACCACTTTGGATGCATATCCTAACTTTTTATAATAGGTTGAATTAGAACACAAGGAAATCAATTGATGCAGTAGTTGGGGTACTTCAAATAACAAGAAACCAAAAGCTGCTTAAGACTTTGTCAAAGACATGGAAATTAATAATTATTAGGGGGTGCTCTTCTCAAGTTTCAATTAATAAGCCAGTGGGAATTTGTGAAGTGGGCATAGTGGTGTAGTTAGCGAACCAAGTGGAAGCATTGAGTAAAAAAAATAAATGGATTGATGATAAATCCATAAGGTTGGACTATGCAGTGTAAGGTGTGCTAAATAGAACATCTAGGTCAAAACTATCAAGCACCACAACCTGAGCATATGGATTATTTTGGGGAATGCTTTTAGACCCTAAAACAATCCATATAGCAACACTTACAATCCAAGATGGAGGAATAACCCAAACTTCTTTTGGGGAAATCAAGGCCAAGCAAATAACAAACTTTTATTAGAATTCCATCAGCAACCATCTCACGCTAAGAAGCATACTCTGAAGGAGATGATGTTAAAGATTGCTCAAGATTCTGATGAAAAAGGTTAAAGAACAAAGGTTTCTATATGTAACTTAGAAGTTAAGATTCGACAAATTGCCAACTTAGTTTCTGAAAGACCACAAGGGAGTTTACCTAGTAAAACTAAAACAAATCCTAACGAACATGTAATGGAAATCAACATAAAGAATGGAAAAGAACTTCTAGAAGAAGGAGGAGAAGAAATGAAGGAGACTATTAAAAGTCAATGTAAAGCTAGAGGTGAAGGTCATCTTAAGAAAATAAAGGAATATCAAACTTGTCATCCTTTATCCTACAAAATTAAAGAAAGATCAAATGGATATATAATTTGGTAAGTTCTTTGAGATGTTCAAACAACTCTAGACTAACTTACTATTGATGAAGCTCTTGTGTAGATGCCAAAGCATTTGGAACTTTTGAAGGAGCTATTATCAAATAAGGAAAAGCTGGAAGAGTTATCAACTACTACACTGAGCAGAATGAGCTCTGAAGTTTTGAAAAACAAATTACCAAAAAAGCCTACAAATCCAAGGAGTTTTACCATCCCTTGTGAAATTGTTATTTTACAAATAAATAAGGCTTTAGCCAACCTAGGGGTTGGAATTAATATGATGCCTTATTTATTGTTTGAGAAACAGGGAATAGGTGACCTTAAACCTACTAGGATAAGTGTGCAACTAGTAGATAGATCTATAAAATATCTTACGAGAGTTATAGAAGATGTTCATATTAAGGTTGATATGTTTGTTTTCCAAATTGATTTTGTAATTCTTGTTATATAGGAAGATGTAGAATTGACCCTAGTCTTTAGTCGATCCTTTTTGGCGGTTGCTAAGTCAACAACAGATGTTAATGAAGGCAAGTTAAAATTAAGTGTGGGAGATAAAGACGTTGTTTTAAAAGTTTCTAATGTCATTAATCCTGCTCTTGAACAAATTGATGTCATTGAAGCTAGTGAGTCTAGTGATGATTCACTTTCAGATATTTTTTAGGAATCTACTTGTAAAAGAGCACCAATGCTTGTGCAAGTTCAAGACAATAAACAGAAGGAAAAGCGTGGCATTAAGCAACAACAAGTAGCTTACTTAAAGGTCATGAAACCTATAATAAGACTACAAAAAGGTCATATGTACAAGCCATCTTGAGCATAAAAGGTAAGTCGAGCTAACGATATTAAACAAGTGCTACATGGGAGGCAACCCATAAATTTGTTTAGGTTTTATTTTTAAATTTTATTTCATTTTGTTTCTATTTTGATGTTATAATAGGATTTAATTTAGTTTTTATGTGTTTTAGGTTAGGAAACTGAGCATTCTAATGAGACTGTGCATAATTATTGTGATAGGGTATGCATGTTAAAGTTCCACAACTTTGAGTGCAAAATTTTTAAGTTTATTCACTTAATTTTCATGATGCCATTTACAAAGAGCAACATGCTCTCTAAATCACACTTGTATAAACTTACAAGGTCAGAGACACGCTGGTATAACAAACTGTGTAAGTCCACAAAAATTTGTAGGTTAGTGACCTACATAGATGGGAATCAAGAAAAGTTGAAGTTAGAAATATTAATACATAAAGATCTCTTTTACTTTGAATAGGTAATTCATTTTATAACTATTTAATTACTTCCCGTTAGAAAATGAGAAAACGATCCCACAAAAATGTTATTCTAAAGCACAAAAACACGTCAAAATGAACCCCACATATAAAAGAAAATATCTCTCTTCCCTAGTCTTGAAGGAAAGGTCTTTACTGTCGTATAACAGATTGTGTAAGTCTACAATAACCCTTAAATTTACTCTCATCCCTCATTTTTCTCACTTTCTTTTCACTCTCTCACTCTCCCTCCATCACCCTCTCAATCTCTTCTCCAATTTCTTGCAATTTTCTTACAATTTAGGGACATCCAAGTAAGTATTCTTATCAATTTCAGTTTTTTTATGTATGAATAATTAGGCGTTTTGCAATTTTATGGAATTTTGGCCCCATAAATGCTAGATTTATGATTTTGAGATTTTGTAAAATTTTGAATGATTTTGTGGATAATTATGTTTTAATAGTTGAATTTCATCCTTACCCATTTTATTTATTTGTTAAATTTGATAAATTGCATGAAATTTGGGTGAATTTCATTAGGATTGTGAATTTGTGTCATTTTGCTCACGAATTGCTAAATTGTGATGTTTTTGCACGAAATTAGGATTAATTAGTTTTTTTTTATAGTTAACTAAAGTTGTTTTATTGTTTAATTTCATTTCACTTTTAATTTTTACATAGACTGTCTAATTGTGTTAATTTTACGTAATCATTATATTAGGATTTTTAATTTCAATTTTAGTGTTAAATTCATAATTTGATAATTAGGTTAGTTTTAATCGTTAATTGCAATTTTGTGATTAATTAGATTATTCTTTAATTATCTAATTATTTCATTTTATTTATTTATTTATTATTTGTTTGATATTGTGCTACATGTTTAATTTTCTTTTTTTAGCTCGTTTTAATGATTAACAAATTAGTGAGTATAAGAAATAAGTGTGAGGAAAAGGGTATTTTTGTAATTTATGCGTAATTTTCTCACATTTATGTAAGTTTCAAGCATAGTGACAAGATTGTGATAAGAAAATGAGATCCTAAGGAAGTAACAATGAGGAGAAGGTCTTCTAGAGTTTTGACTGGAGCTAGTAGACAATATGAGCATGCCAACATAGACCACCCCCTAGATCGGCAACAAATGTTGTTATTCCATCTTGAAGCCTAAGAGGAACAATACCAACTAATTAAGGATTAAAAATTCAGGATTGGTAGATTCATTGATTGGGAGGCATTGAAGTTGGTTGGTGTAGCCCAATAAGTTCGAGACCTTCTTAAAGTTGGCACATGGTCTCGATTCTTCGAGATCATGGAGTCTTTATATTGGGAGATGATGCTTAAGGATGCTCTCCACGGTCTTTTTTCAGAGAGGTGGCTACAATTGGGATCATCCAAATATGATCCAATTCTGGATGATGAGATCTCGATAAGCCATTCAAAATTCTCCATTATAATGGGTCTTTACGACTAGGAGTTTATGGGAACATCATATTACATCACATTACGAACAAAATTTTTGTATGGATTATCTCCTCAACACTTCTGGTGTGTAATTAGCATGGAGGAAGACTATAATCTTAGTAAATCTAATGCTTCCACACCATGACATCCTGTGCTCAAACATATATATGGTATTTTCGGTCATAAAGTTGAGTGGTTAGGGTGACAGTGGAGGTGTCAACAGGAATTTGGACATGTTTTCTCTCTGGAGCATGTGTGAGAGGATGCCAATCCACCTAAGCTATGCATAGGCATAGTTTATCATGACTTAGAGCAAGAAGAGGAAGTTCAACATGATCTATGTCAAATCTTACATGACAAGGCTTGCACAGAGGATGTGGGTCTTTGATAGATTACCATCAATGTAAAAGATTGTACCATATTGATAGATGACTATTTGACTATATTTTGACACCAATATTTGATGTATTTTTCTTGATATTTGATACTTTTATTGAATATTCTGTACTTAATATGCTTCAAGTGTGTTTACAGGTGATAATTTCCTCTAGGGACTTAAAAGAGAAGAAATTGGACGAAAGTGGTTAAAACAAAAAAAAACAATATAGAAGAAATGCACGACCATGCACTTCACCATATCTAACGATGTCTAATTATGCACATTTATGTGCAAAGGCGTACACGCAAGTGTGCATAAACCAAATTTGATATAAAATGACATTTTTCACTACTAAAGTAGGAGAAAAATTTTAAAAGTGGAGAACATCCAAAAGGACAATTTTGGTCAAGAGAAGCGGGAATCAGAAAGAAATCATCAAAAGATCAATCAGAATACAAGATGAAGCCTTTAAATCATAGGAACATTTGATCAAAGACATTCAGGGAGATTTATAATTATGAACTCATTATTTTCAATTCGTTTTTATTTTGGTTCATGTTTGATTTCATGTTCGATCACGTGTAACTAATCTTTCAATTAGTATTTAGGATAGATGAACCTTATGTTAATACTTTGACATGATTTAATTCCTTTATCAATGCAAATCTTTTGATTGATTATTATGATTTGATTACATGTTTTATTGATAATCTGATTTTATAAGTAGAGATTAAGAGATCCTAGTGTGAATAGATCTATCATAATTAGAAGGATTTGATTGCAACCCTATAGATAGGATGATATAAATCTTCTAGATTAGGGTCAAACCTAATATAGGGATTTCACAAAATGGTAAAGTAATCCTATAAGATTTAACTTGAGCAATTCAGTTAGAGACCTTAGGATTAGTTGTTAGTAGTCTCAAGGTCAGCTACTAGCATACCATAGGAGTCTCCATGGTCTAATAAATCATCAAAACAATTGCATGATAAAAGATCAATTTGTTAAAGGTTTAAAGGGATTCAGACCTAGATACCAATTTTTGATAACGATAGTTTTCTAAGTGAATTTCACTACCTTTGTGTTCATTATTGTTTCCTATTTCTTTAATTGTTTAGTTTTATTTTCTTTTAATTAAAACCTAAAATCAATCCTTAGGCTAGATAATAGGGGAAGGGTAATCACTAGTATTCATAGTTTTATAGGGTCTACCCGTGCTTGCTAGTATTAGTTACAACTACATTATGCAGTTGTGGTTTATTATAAATTAACTATCATAAAATAGGTCGATCAAGTTTTTGGTGCCATTGCTAAGGACTTTGATATTAAGAAAGCATGAATGATATTACTCTAGCCATTTTCATTTTATTTTCTTTTATCTTTGTTTTTATTTTCTTTTTTATTAATTTTGTTTATTTTATTTTATTGTATCTTATTATATTTTTGGTTTATTAAATTAATTATCTTTTGAATTTCTCTACTTGATCTTGAGTTTATGATTTATTGTAGGAATTACGATTCATTGCCGTATTCAAAGCTTAAAATGGAAGGATGGAGTGTACAGTGTTTTTATGGAAGCTAGAATATGTCTTTGCAAATATGACATCACCATATGGGGGACTGAAGGTGTACTATCAACCTCAAGGTGCAGTGTATGAGAACAACTACAATTAAGAGTGAAGTACTATCAACCTCAAGGTGCAGTGTATGAGAACAACTACAATTAAGAGTGAAGCAACTGTTATACATATGGATGGAATAATTATGCTACAACTGGATATTTATGACACCAAGCATCTCCATATAATGAGCCAACTCTGGAAGAAAAGTTATTGGAAGCCATTGCTGAAATGAAAGCTAACTGACACAAATTTGAGATTGAAGAGGAGATAAGAGTTAGCTTCATGAACGAAGGGACATTTCAAAAAGAGCTTCCAGAGGAACAAAAAAGTGTTACAGACAGACTAATAAAATGGCTTACTGAGAGAGTAGCTCATTAACGTGAATTCAATAAGAGACTTTCTACACTTACATATGATGAGTTTAATATAACCTTGCAACCATCTAAGAGTTAAAAAGGTGAAGAGGTAATTGTTGCTCTGAAAAATATGTTAATTAAGTCTATTCAAGAATCAAACATGAGGCATCAGGAAACAGAGGCCCGTATATAGATCATGGTGAATGGAATCAATAAACTAGTAGAGATATTATCCAAAGAATAGCTAGTGAGTTTGCCTACTCCTAATGAAATAGATCCTGACAAATTTGGAATGACAATCACCTTTAGTAGTGAAGATGAGCTCTTAGAAGAAGAAGAAGAGGAAGAGGAATAGGAAGCATGTATTATAGACAGACCTCCTTACTAACATGAAAGCTGAATGACATGAATTCAAGAGAGAAGAAAAGGCAAGAATTGGCTTCATGATTGGAGTGACATTATAAGAAGAGATTCCAGATGAAGAAGAAGTCTCCATCGAAGAAGAGAAATTAGAGGAGCGAAAGAAGGTAGTTGAAGAAGATGAGCCAGAAACCTCTGTCTAAAAAGAAGGAGAAGAAGAAGAGTGGACAGAGGTGGTTAAGGAAGAATTGATGGAGGAACCAAGTAAGGAAATTACTGATGAGGTGTTGGTAGTGACTTTAATTATAAAAGGTTCCCATCCTCAAAGACAAACTATTTGAGCTAGCCAATGATTTAGGGAGTTTTTTTATTCCCTTTTTTATTAACAATTTTTCATTTAAAAGGGCACTGTTGATTGAAATCAGATTTGTCAATTTGATAAATTATGTTCTTGTTATTATCTTGCAATAGGTGGCTTGTTTACAGGCTATGAAATTGCTTCATAGAGCGAAGTATGGAATCAAGCCATTGATTATTGATCCAAGATGACGTCAACGTGTAGGTTACATTAAGTTACTGATGTTAAGGAAGCGTTGCATGAGAGGCAACCCATAAGTTAGTTTTAATTTTATTTCAATTTTGATAATGTCTTGTTTTCGATTTCATGTTAGTATAGGATTTTATTTTCTGTTATGTTACTTCTTTTGTTTCTTTTTGTCCTTTTATATTTTGCAAGGATGTTAGTTTAACATTAGATGGATGTGATATCAGAAAATCTTCACAATCAGGAAAGTACCAAAATCTCAGTATCATATATGTTTATATTATATACATTGAGGATAATATATAACTTTAAGCGTGGGGATAGGTTTATTAAAATTTTAATGATTTTCTTTAAGCTTATTATAATCTTGATTATAAATTTTATTAACTGATGTCTTGAATTGGTCGAGATTTGTCTATGAATATTATATGTTGTTATTGAAAATTGATTTGAATTGGCATGCAAAAGGATGACAGATAGAATAAAATTAGTTTTTAAGTCATATTTTCATAATCATTAAAATATTCAAGTTGAATGAAATTGCATACCTATTTAAACATATATATATATATATATATATGCATATTATTTTTGTGAGCTTTTGAGCCTAAAGAGAGAATTTTCAAAATTTTTAAAGCTCATGTTATTTTTTCATAAATGTTATCATTGCATAGTAGGATAATTCTATAATTGCTTTATTATGCATGTTGAGACTATATTTGTTAAATTCGAAGCATTAATATGATAAAGGAATTTAGATTTAACAACTTGTTTTAGCCTATTTTTTTGAAAATTATCATACCCAAAAATTTACCTTTAGGAATAACCAAATTGAACCTTAGTCTTTTTCACCGATTTTGCTCACATATTAACCTTATCATATTTTTCTTTGAAGATTTATTTATTGTTTTCAACCTTGAAGGTTGTTTACATTATTTTCCTGTTGGGACTTGAATTTTGTGAAAGGTCCTATATTTCTTGAATTGTGGTACTGAATCTTTATTGTGTATACATAATATTAACAAGTCTTAAATATGTAGTAAATTTCCTTTTATTTAACCCTTTTATTATCCCAATCATACCGTACCTAAACCTCATTACAACTTGTATAAAAGAATTTTGATTTTTGTTTCAAGTTTTTACATCAGTGGTGAAGATGCGATTTTATTACAGGCCTATGGTAAGAAATATATTATGCATTGATTAAGAGTTTTTGACACTTTTCAACCTAAATATTTGAGTGCATCAAGCAACATCTTATAGTGAGGGTGTAAAGAGTTATGCTTTTGATTTCAAAATGATTATTGATATGATTATTATTAATATTACTTAGGAAGTTAATTTTACGACAACCTGGTTCTGATTGCTTGTTAATTTGATTCAATAGGATATAATGATGTATAGTTTGAAAGGATAGATTGAGATTGATGATGTAAATTCATAAATTTGATTATGGTTTTTTTTAGGACAAGTAAAAACTTAAGTGTGGGGATGTTTGATAGATGAATATTTGACCATATTTTGACACCCATATTTGATGTATTTTGCTTGAAATTTGATAATTTTATTGCATATTTGGTACTTAATATACTTCAAGTGTGTTTACAGGTGATAATTGCCTGTACGAGCTTAAAGGAGAAGAAACCAAACGAAAATACGGCTAAAACAGAAAAAAAATAAGAATATGGAAGAAATGCATGGCCGTGCATTTTTGCACACCTATGCACTTTCATGATATTCAAGGATTTTGATTATGCACATGAGAGTGCATAACCCAGATATAGTAATTTTCAGTATCAAATAACATTTTTGGCAGCTAAAGTAGGAGGACATTTTAGGAGGCGATTTCTAGACGGGGAGAACATCTAAAAGGGACAATTTTGGTCCAGAGAAGCAGGAAACACTAAGAAATAATTGAAATTCCATTAAAATACAAGATTAAGCCTCTATATTGCAAGAAAATTTGATCAAAGATAATCAGGGAGATTTATAATTTCTCAATTCATTTTTCTTTCAGTTTATATTTGATTTTGTGTTTGATCATATGTAACAAAACTTCTAGTTAGTATTTAGGTTAGATAAACCTTATGTTAATACTTTGACATGATTTGATTCCTTTATTAATGCAATTGGTTCAGTTGATTATTGTGATCTGATTATGTTTTTTATTAATAATCTGATTTCATACGTAAAGATCGTAAGGTCCTAGTGTGAATAAATCTACCATAATTAGAGGGATTGACTGCACCATAGAGATAGGACGACGTAAATATTTCAAATTAGGGTCAAACCTAATAAAGGGATTCATCAAATGGTAATGCAACCCTATAAGATTTAACTTGGGTAATTTGGTTAAAGACTTTAGGATTAGTTGTTAGTATTCTCAAGGTCAGCTACTAGCATACCATAAGAGTCTCTAAGGTCCAATAAATCATCAAAACAATTGCAAGATAAAAATCAATTTGTTAATGGTTTAAGGGGATTCAAACCTAGATACTAATTTCTAGTAACGATAGTTTGCTAAATGAATTCCACTATCTTTGTGTTCATTATTGTTTCCTATTTATTTAATTGTTTAGTTTTATTTTCTTTTAATTAAAAACCTAGAATCAATCCTTGGGCTAGATAATAGGTAAGGGTAATCACTACTATTTATAATTTTTGTGGGATTTACCTATGCTTGTGAGTACCAGCTATAACTATGCCGTGCACTTACAGTTTATTACAAATTGACTATCACAAAATAGGTCAATCATGTATCAGTGCTAAACCTCCAAGTGATGAAGCATATGCATATGGTAAAACAACAAGGACCTATGGATGATATCTACCACCTAATTGGAGTTCTTGATGAGCCAAAAGCATTGGGAGGAGCTAGAGAGGAGCCACACGTAGTAGAGCAACCATCACAGCTGCATTCACCACTATCCCAAACAGGAGGAGTTGTATAACAGGAGGATAGCGTGTGTGAGTTCCTAGGGTACGTACACCATATCTGGACCAGTTGAAGATAACTTGGCTAAATAGATGGTTGGGGCAACTCATGGGTACTTAACAATCTATTTGGGTATAATAAGTAAAGATTGTGGAGCGAATAGGCCAGCTTGAGACCTCTATTAGATGGATGAGGGATCTACTATTGGCAACCCATCAAGGCATAGCTTTTCAACCTCCAACATCTGGAGTGGGTATATCATCATCAACTTCTCCAAATTTTGAGGATCAACCCAAAGACCTTTCATCGACGAATGTGCCAGAGTCACAACAGGATGAAGAAGATTAATTTTGGCTTCCTCTTTTCTTTTTCTCTTTATTTGTGTATTTTTCTTAGTTTTCGCCCTTTGTTATTTATTATGTCTAAACATTAGTGCAATGTTATCTAATGTCATTTTAGGTGATAATTGCCTTCTTGGATCGAAAGGAGAATAATTAAGATGAAATCGTGGCATAGAACGATGATTTAAAGTAACTTGAAGATATACGATTGTGTACAGTGATTGTGTAAGTCTTTGTAAACGTGTAAAGATTGAAGAATTTTGGCTCTAGTTGTGTGAAGTTACATGCCCATCTATGTTGATTTAAAGGTCATGTATGTTACTCGTGTAAGTCTTTGTGGGAATGTAAAGTCACAAATTCAAGTATTTTTAGAGATATACAATCACCTACATACCTGTGTATGTTGACTGTGTATGTCCCAGAAACCCTAGTTCTTAATATAAAAAAACATGAAAGGAGGAAAAAAAGGGGAGCTGAGTTTTAAAAAGATTTTGAATCGTAAGATAGAGAGAGATGATAATTATAATTAAAGGACGAGGAAATCATGAAATATATGTCAAAAGATCTTACAGACAACAACATCCAATATATTTTTGCAAGAAGACTTAGTAGAAGAAAATTTAAGATTTGGAATTATGATTTCATTGTTTTTTATTAATTCTTGACATTTTTATCTTTATTTTTGTTTTGTATAAGTGGGAACTAAATTTATTTTGTGCCTAAGTGTGATGAACCCTAAGTTTTGATAATGATATAATTTGATCTTTTGTTTAATGTAATTTTATTGATTGATTTATTATGATTTAATTATGAATTTTATTCTTGTTCTAATATATCTAGAATATTAGTTCATGATTTTATATCATAGAATTGAGATTGAGAAATCTGATCTACAATAATTAGAAGTAGTTGCATGCAGACCAAGACATAGGCTGATATAAATCCTCTAAATTAGGGTCAAACCTAATAGTGAAATTCATAAACCAATAATAAGTTATAACTAGAAAGATTTCTGTTAATCAACTAATGCATTAGTTGTTAGAAGTCTTAAGAAAGATATCAACATAAGATAGGAATTCCAAATCCAATAATCAAAAATACAATTTAATGATAAAGGACTAATGTTAAGGATTCTTAGGGGTATTCATCTCCTAGGTACTATTTATTTAATATAGACTTTTCTAAGTATTTTCCTCGATCTTAAGTTCATTATTGTTTTAATCTTAGTTTAGCTTATTTAGTTTAACTTTTTAATTAAATCCACAATCTGAATCAATGATTATATAATAGGAAAAGGGTAGTTACTAGTACTTATAGTCCTTGTGAGATTGACCCAAACTTGCCTGTGCTAGCTACATCTATATCCTATAATTATGGTTTTTAACATTGATAAATTTCTTATAAGTATAGAAAGCAATCAATCAAAAGCATTACAATTAGACGATATCAAATTATTAGTACCTAGGTGATGAATCTCCCTAAGATATCTTAAATATTAATCTTTTATCATGTAATTAATTATTGTTTATTGCATATTAACAACTATCAGTTGATTAATTGAAATCTCTTTCTTATAAAAAACCTTTAAGATTACATTACTTGATTCATGAATTTCAGTATTAGATTGACCCAACCTAAAGGATTTCAACCTATCTCTAGGTTTACATATAACTCCTTCAAATTATGGTAAATCTATTCACATGAAAGGTTTTCTCAATCTTAATCATATAAAATTAGTCATTGGACTAATATTTCAGATATATTAGTTAAAGAATATAAACGCACAATTGAATTGCAATAAATTAATTAATTAAATAGCATTGAATAAAAGACTATGATACTATTCATCCCAACTTAGGGTTTATCACACCTAGGCACTATATAATTTAGTTCTTAAACATAGAAACAAAATCCATCATCAAATATTCATAAAAACAAAAAATCATAATCTATATCCCCCTTTTATCTCTGATGAAATCTCCTTGAAATTTGGATCAAAGGTTGCTCTTTGTCAGACTCCTGACGTAATCTTCGTATTTTCCTTCGTCCTTGACTCATAACTGCTTCTTCTTTGTTTTTTTGGTGTCTAAACCAACTTAAGCCACTTCTTCCTTCTTCACCCTTTAATAATTTTCTTTTATATCTAAAACTAGGGTTTTTGGAACATAAATGATCGTTTAGGTGACTATGTATCTCAAAATGCCCTTTAAATCATGATTTTACATAGTTGCAGAAGCTTACTCGTGTAGGTGATCGTGTATCTCAAAATACCCTTGAAATCGTGAATTTACATGGTTGTAGAAACTTACTCGGACAACATGCATATGCAGATGTGTATCTTCACACAAGCATAAATGTTTAGCAAGTTTTAATTATATAAAACCCTCAATGTTTCGCAAGTGCACAGGTCGTCAACATAATAGTTGAGGTGTCAGTCCTACGAAGAATTAGTGAACTAATTGAATCCTAACTTGTCTAAGGTCTAAAAAACATAATTAAAATGAAAATAAAGTGAGTAGAAAATTAAGCAATTAAATATGGATCGCTTAAAAATGAAATTCTAAAATTAACACAAAGAAATAAAAATTAAGCACATCCATTTAACAATCAAGAAATCAAACAAGATAAGATTAACCGATTATAAGAAGATGAGATTCATCCTATCGTGAATTGCTACTTTAATTACTTTTGAGTTCATGGGTATCAGTCTTAGAATTTCAGTGTGTTGATTATGCTCTCTCGAGACCTAATCATTAAACCCTAAATCATAATCCCTAATTGAATCCAATGTTTTGAAATTACAATTTCTCAATTAACGAACATCCCATATTCTAATTAGTTTTTAAACACTTTAATAAACAATCGAGTCCTTAAATGTGATCTCCTCTTATAATTATCAACTTGATTGTTTATGTGATCTATTAGGTTACCATCAGTTCATTCACTCGATTTGTTACCAAAGTATGCAAAAACAACAAAAGATCACAATACCTAGTACATTAACATCAAAAGAAATAAAATCACAATTAATTTAAGAACAAATCTTAAATGAAGTTTAGAACATCCTTAAAAAAATATTCATCATCCTCATGTCCATCTCATACATTAAATGACATAAACATAATGAGAGATTAACTTGGAAAGGATGGCTGAAGGTGGCTGCAGCAACTCCTCCTCTTCTTTTTCTTCTATCCTATTTTCTCTTCTTTCTCTTCCTTAGCTCTTTATTGAAATGGTAAGATGGAGGCTCTCTTGATTAGGTAATTTCTCTTTCATTTAATAGTGTTTTTGCCATTTAAGGTAAAAACTAGGTTTTACCTAGGCCAAAAAATCTAAAACGACCCTTCAAACATATAAATGGAAGCAAATCCCTGCGTTGTATTGCCTTTGTCATGATCGTGGCCATGCCTGTCACTACCGTGACCTATGAAATTAACTTCTATCACAATCGTGGCCCATTCAGTCATGATTGTGTCTATGTTTGGGTTGCTTTTGTCATGATGGTGACCCTGAGTCTTCCTCTAATTTTTCTCCAAACTTATTCGATCTTTTTTACCTAATAACAAGCAAATCAAAGCACCTCAAACGCACAAAGTAAAGTCTGATAACATGCTCTAAACTACATAACGTTCAAAAACACAAACACCTAATCACATTAACATAATTCTAAACCTAAATGCACAAATAATCTAATTAACAAATAAAAACATATTAAATTACCCAATAAAACATAATGTAACCTATAACTATCAAAATCTTCATTCTTGAACTTTGCTTATCCTAAAAAAAATGATAAAACAAAACAAAAACTCACCAAACATTAAAACATGTAAGCACACATATGCAATGATGATACAATGATGTTAAACTTCACAAAACTAATTTAACATTAAGCGTGACTCTTCAATTTGCTCTAATTTATTAACTTATGCAATCTATGACGAAGCACTTTAGACTAAATACTTTAGACTAAATATACATACTAATCAAGACCTTAATGCCATATTCACTTAACCTCAACACTTACATACATACATATATTAATAAGCAGTATTAAATTTAAATTACAAACATTACTAAATAGCTTTTCATGAAAAATCATGCTATTAACAAAGATCATTAGGATTTATTTATTAAAGCATCATTTTGTTAATTTTCTTTAACATTAACCTAGTCTTTTGATGCGAAGGCAAACAATTGTGATGAATGTGCCCTAGTTGCTCAACTAGGTCATGTTTTTATTAATAGGTTTGCTTGGAATATCATCTTAGCCTTTTGATTCAAAAGGCAAAAGTTTGTGATGAATGTGCCTTGGTTACTTAGCTACATTATATTCTCAACTGGCTATTACCTTTATGCATAACTCGAAGGCTAAAGGAATAGTTATTTGCTTAATATATACATTTTCACATTTTATTGGCTACCAAATTTCCTTATCTAATCATTTTCGTGAAAAGATACTAACAACATTACTTATTCAATTGACCTATGATTATAAATGTATGTAACAAATTTCTTAAGGTGATCAAATTAACGTCAGATCCTAATTAATATGCATATTTAACTAAAGATACCTAAGACAAGAATTGCACAAACTAATAAACTTTAAAATTTAGAAGACTATATTCAAAGCTAAACTAATTCCATTAAGTCCTAGCCATTGACACATCCACATGATTCAGACCATGAAAACCTAAGCAAAAATTAACATACAATTTGAATTTTTCATAGTCAAAATAAAAATACAATACAAACCTCCCCACACTTGGATAATAAATTTTCCTCAATGTGAGAAGAACAAACAACTCATAAGGTGGGAATAAAACAAAATAACAAGAAAAAAATCAAAACAAAATAAAAAGACAAAGGTTAAAGTATAAAACCATTATGACGATTAAGGTGGTGATGGTGTCTGAGGTTTTTCTTGCTATTGTCATTTAGCACCTGCTCCCATCTGTCGACTTCTTCTTCTTCTGATTCCTCACTGGTCAATTCCTTAATTTGTTGTTACAGTGGTGTCGAACTCGAATTGACCTGTCTTATCGTATTCTTCACATGAGATTTTGAGCTGACATATCAAAGTTCCATATGGTAGACCTCCAAGATTTTAGCCCTCCGCAGATGTCTATGGCTAAGAAACTCATGCAAACACACAGTTAGCCCTTCGCAATCAACACCATAATGAGCAGCAATAGTAGTAACCAAGTATCCCATGTCAAGATTATTGCTTCTCTTTTTCAGAACAACAATAATGGTATTAACAATATGAATGGTTGTACAAACTTGGACGTTATGATCAATAACCTCAAAGTAAATAATTCCTTCACTGAACACTTATTGCTTTCACTTTTGTTGAAAACGGTTTGGCATATGAATTTGTATAACAACAAGTGTTTAAGATTGTGAATGATGTTATTGTGTACATTCTTATGATCAAAGTTGTCCAACCCCGTCAATTTGGCTCAATATCGTTTAGCATGAAAATCATCGTATTGATCTATAATAGTCAATTATGAGAATCCATCAATTTCACACAACGTTTCATAGTTTAACATATATGGTCAACCCTGTAACCGAAACTAGAATTCCTTAGTACTATTATGTTTAAATTGAGGGATGTAAGGAATTCAAAGTTCATTCCTCATATTAAAGATAATAAATTTCTTTATTGAATTCAGTGACCTAAGTTCTCAACATTCTCTCTTAGTCCTAGGGTTTCCAAGATATCAAAATCTAAATATTTCAACACAGCTATATTTTTAGCACGAAGAGTTTAAAAACAAGTACCTTCCTCTTCCAAGTAAATCGAAAATGGTGCTCTATAATCCACCACTTGATTCCATTAACCGTAGCTTGAGACTTGTACGTGGCCTTTCGATTGTGCTTACTCGGCTGTCTACTTAATCTTATGACCCCTTTTGACCAAGAGATGTATGAAAGGTGTATAAAGAGGAAGAACCTTGAGGTGGGTTTTAGAGAGGATTTAAGCTTCTTGATTCTAGAGAGAGAGTGAAAGAGTGTTGTGGGTAAGAAAAATGAGGGTAAGAGTGAATATATAGGTTAAGGGGAAGAAAGGAGGGGTAAAATTGAAAAAAAGGCTTGAAAATTCTACATGCCCATTATGTACCACCATAGGTCACGATCATGACAGAAGAGATTTTTAGGGTCACAATACCTCAAAATAGGGTCATGATTTTGACTAAAGGTACCATGATCTGTCATGATCATGACCTTAAAATAAGGTCACGATCATGATCAAGTTGGTGATGATCGTGACAGAAACCTCAAAATTGGGTCACGATCGTGACACTGGGAATTTTTGCACTCCTTTTTCGTTTTTGATTCTTTTCTTCGCATGACTCCCAAATTGCTTCCTTACCTTATATTTTTATCATCACCTTATTGTCTTGTTTTTCACACCCTTCCAATCCATTGTGAAAAAGAGAGGGAAGGAGAGAGACAAAGAAAATTAGCTTAATTTTTCCAAGATATTAACTTGTACGGAAAAAATGCAACAACAGAATTGAAAACTAAAATATACAACAACATATAAAAAACAAAAAGTTAAAATCATAGGTTGCCTCTTATATAATGCTTCATTTGGTATCATTAACTCGACGTATTCATTTACTATCATTAGCTCAACGTACTTCTTTTGCTTACGGTGGTTCAAACAAATCATGTAATTGTACTGTCCTTATAGGATTCATAACTTTTAAGTGAGCTACCAAATTGTGCTTACCAACACTCTTCTTCCTCTTCTTCTTCTTTTGATTGTTCTTTTGAATTTTTGCCTTCTTTAGTAACTCTGCTCAACTTTTTCAAAGACTCGTTTCTCTTGATAGTGTTCATAGGTTTGAAAGAATTTCTTGTACCGCTAGACACCTTGAATAAAACCTTCTCATCCCCCACTCTTAAATTTAACTCTCCTCCATCAACGGTGATAAGAGATCAAGTAGTAGCTAAAAATGGTCATCCAAGGATAAGATAATGAAGTCCGTGACAAAAGTGAATTTTTAAACCTTAACAAGAACGTCCCTAACTATGCCCCTAGGATGGTGGATTGATTTATCGGCCATTTGCACACACATCCTAATTGGTGTTATTTCACCTAACTTCATCCTTTTGCATAAAGTGTAAGGCATCATACTTATGCTAGCTCCTAAGTCTGTAAAAGCCTTATCCACTTTGACACTACTAATAGTATAGGAATAATAAAATCCCCCGGATCATGCTGCTTTTATGGTAATGTTGCCACTTCATTGGATTTCACTTTGCTTAATACTTCACCTCTAGACTTCTTCGGCTCCTTTCTGTTTACTAACTTCTTTTTTATGGATTCCACAAAGGCAAGTCGTGTTTTCAGTTTCTCTATTATATCAAGAACTTCATTCAACTCTACTTCTTTTGACTTTCTTTGCATTAGAATGGGGTATGGAATTGCAGCATGATACTCCTTGATCTTCATTAGGTTATATTTACTTTGCAGGGAACTTCTGTTAGACCTTTTCTTTTCTTCTTCCCTTTCTTCTTCAACTTATTTGAGCTTCTCTTCAGTGGCTTAGGTAATCACCTTTATTCTTTCCTTCAGACTTATTTTTGTATTGCTCGAAAGATTCCCTGCATTTCCTACTGACAATGCATTTCCAATTGGCTTATTTGGACTTTTGAGTTGTGGCTGGAAGAAGCATGGTTCTTTGTTACTTGTTCAAATCTTCATTCTAACCTCTTTTGAGCGTCCTCCATGCTCTTAATATTTTCCAAGATTTTATCTAACTTACAGTCTGTGGAATTGGCTTTCTCCTATTGGAAACCAGGTGGCCCTTAAGGTTGAAATTGACCTCCTGCATTATTTAACCAAGAAAAGTTCGGGTGGTTCTTCCACTAAAGATTATACATATTTGAGTAAGGATTGTTCCCCCCTCCTTGATCAAACTATACTCTCATATAATTGAGCTACTCTGGTTCATTGTTTTGCATTAGAAAGCAGTCGATCATATCATGGTTTTCTTGTCCACACAACTCACATTTATGTTGGATTATTTTAACAAGAGCTGAAAAGGAAGCTTTCATTTTGTTAAGATATCGGGTTAAATTGTCGATTTTGACTTGCATTTTTGTTATTGAGTCAACAACTATAGCTCCCTTTTGCTCTCAGAGAATTGTGTGTTGTCTACTTCTGTCCATTGTCTAAAGACAGCTGTTACTTTCCATCTCCTCCAATAACTCCTCTGCTTCCTTAACTGTCTTCCTCATTAGAGATCCTCCAAATGCTACATCTATGGTGCCTCACGTGGAGGGAGTAACTCCATTATAAAAGGTTTGTAGGAGGAATTCTTTAGGTAAATTATGGTTAGGACACCTCCCTTACAAATCATTATAACTTTCCCATGCTTTGTAAAGTGACTCCCTATCACTTTGTTGGAAATTCATGATTTCCTTAATTAGCTTCATAGTCTTCGTGAAAGGGAAGTACTTATTCAGAAACATATGCACCAACTGCTACCAAATTATGACATTTGTGGGACTTAATGAATGATACCATGCCTTAGCTCTATTCCTTAGCATGAAAGGAAAGAGCCTCATTCTAATGACATCTTTCGAGATCCCATGATATCATAAAGTATCGCATATTTCTAGAAAATTAACTATGTGAGCATTAGGATCCTAATTAGTCAATCTGTAAAATTACACATTTGTTTACAACATGTTTAATAAGGTAGGCTTAATCTCAAATGAGGTTGCTTGAACTGGTGGTCGAGTCATGGCTTGTTTTGACCTTAGTCTTATGAAATCTATAAGGGTTCGTCACTAGTTTCCTTGATTTCCTCCTTGATTGAATTCTTGATGAAATTCTTTCGCCACTAGTTCTTTTATTTCTTCTTTTAGCATCTGGCTCGTCAAATTGCTCGTTCCAAATGGGTAATGTCAAGTGCTAAGGTTTCAGCGATCCGACTTAAACTTCGAGTAACTCTTGTGTTCATGCAACTGAATGAACACAAGAAAGACAAAATTTCCTTAAACTAAATGAATCGAACTAATCCTAACTAACTCCCCGGTAATGGCACAAAAACTTTTTAAAAAAGATTTAGTTCTATAAAACTCTCAATTTTTCATAAGTGCACGGGTCGTAAATGTAGTAGTTGAGGTGTCAATCCCACGAGGAATTAGTGAACTAATTGAATCCTAACTTGTCTAAGGTCTAAAGATCGTAATTAAAATAAAAATAAAAGTGAACAAAAAATTAAGCAATTGAAAATGAAATGCTAAAATTAACTTAAAGAAATCAAAATTAAGCACACCCATTTAACAATTAGGAAATCGTACAAGACAAGAATAATTGATAATGAGAAGATAGGATTTATCCTATTGCCAATTGCTACTTTAATTACTTTTGAGTTAGTGGATATTAGTCCTAGAATTTCAAATGATTGATTATCCTCTCAAGAGACCAAATCATTAAACCCTAAATCATAATCCCTAATTGAATCTGATGTTTGAAATTGCAATTGTTAACTCTCATTACCCAACCTAATTATATTATTATTGGTTCACTCTCTCGATTTGTTACCGAAATATGCAACAATGACAATACCCAACATATTAACATCAAAAGAAATCAAATCACAATTGATTCAAGAACAAATCCCAAATGAAGTTTAGAACATCCTTAAACAAATATTCATCATCCTCACATCCATCTCATACATTAAATGAAATTAGCACGAAGATAAAATGAGAAATTAACTTGGAAAGGATGGCTGAAGGTCGCTGCGGTAGCTTACTCGGGCAACATATGTACATAGACGTGTATCTTCACATAGGCTTAAACAACATATTTGAAGTTTCACACATTTAGAGTGACTTATACGGTTCCTATACATGATCGTCTATCTCCAATGCTGCTTCATTCTTCTATTTTGTACCTCAATTTCACTCAAATTCTTCTTCTTTTAATGCATGAAGGCAGTAATTACCTAAAACCACACTTGAAGTAAAATAAGTACCAAACATACTATAACACTATTAAATAGCAAGGTAAATATACTAAATATCAGTATTTAAATATAGTCAATTAATCATTTATCACTTATAAACAAATCGTATAAATATGGAAAATAAAATCAAAAAGTTTAAATTTATTAAAATTATATTAATTTCTTTTGATATATGTGAATAGAAATAAATGTGTATATATATAATAAACATATAATAAATGAAACTTCAAAAATTCTAAATATGTTTTAACATAATTTTAAAATAATAACTATAAAAAATATCAAATTTATAATTTTAACCCAAATTTTAAAGGATGAAAACAAAATGCTTTAACTTTTAGTTTCTCATAAAAAGTAGAAGATATAAACTTGTGTTGTAGTTTAATAAATCTTAAAACTCCTTCGTATTTAAAATTCTTGGGAAACTCCTTTCAATTTTCGACTCTCTTGAAAAACTCTCTCTTAGACTTTGGTTAAAAATAACAACAAAATATACGCGATGAACATTACACTTGTATTAATCAATTTACATGAAGATTCAAGTAACTTTTAAATTTGAACTAAACTGATTAAATTTAACACCAATTAATAATTTATTATAATTATCTTAAATTATTAATTTAAATAAAATTATTTAATTTGAACTAAGATTATGAGCTAATTTGAATTACTATATTATTGACATAAAATTAGTTCATATTTGATATTCATATTGCTTGTATTTTGTTGTTATTTTTTAAAATTAAGTATAAGCAAATGAGTTTTTTCAAGAGAACTGTAAAATAAAATTTTAATCTGAAGTAAAATTTGTCGCTCTTACCTTTTTTTATAAAAATAGCAGGTCATTAAAATTCTCATTAACCATGTTGATGTAACTACTCACGTCAAGTAATAGCTTTGCCACTTGACTGACATATGCACAAGTATTGGCATACTACGAATAAGTATTTTAAAATAATAAAAAACAAGTAAAATATTCCGTAAAACGTTCATATAAATTTCTACTTCTGCCAATGTGAGCAATGGGCAACCATTGAAAAATGACAACGTTGGGAGGTACATACAGCTGTGTGCTCCAGTACAAGTTCCCTGTCAGATCACAAAGGAGTTAACCGATAGAAAAAGCGAGCCTAACTACCACCTGTTTGACGATTTATGGGCATTTGCTACCAGTTCAACCAGTTCACGCTATCACAGAATCCAACAAAGCACTGTAGATATTTGCTAGTAGTAGATATTTGTGGAGACATAGAAATGGACAAAACCGTGTTGCAGTGGTGGAGATGGAAGAGCTTGGTTTTCATGATGCGATGCTCGGAGACTTTGTTCTCCGCAATGGAGAGCGAGTTTAGATTGGAATGTTTTTAAGGAATTGGGGATTTTAGGTTTTAATATTTTATTTTTCATTTTAAATATTTAAGTTAATGTGGTTCCGTTAAAAAGACAGTTTAATAATATGCTACTTTTTTTTGTAAAAAAATTAAAAGCTAAACTATTTTATTAACACATTTTAAGATTCAACTTGAAATTATAAATTTGATTAAAGTTTAAGATTTTATTATAATTAACCCTATGAAATATGTTTAAAATCAATTTTATATTTATATGTTTAAAGTTTAATTTCCTTTTAACGCGTAAAATATATAACTACAATCTTTTAATTTTAATAAATCGATGTACATTACATATTCTACTACGTAAAAGTTTAAAGAAATAAAAATTGATACTAATTGAAATTTTATTATCATTATATATCATGTTGTTTGGACAATTATAAACTTTTAAATTTATTCATAAAATAAAAATATTTAATTGTAAAAAAGTTTTCATCTAAAAGTTTTTAAAAATTTTCATCAATTAATATAATATTAGAATAGGTAATGCATTAAATTATCAATAAAATTATTTTATTAATTTTTTATAAATTATTTATTGGAAAAATAGATATATGATTCTTAACGCACACAGATTTTGAAATAAGTAAGCCAAAGCATAGAAGATTGCATCATCAGTTTTGTTAAATTTCCAAAATCAATCAAATCATATCTTCAACTAATAGTTCACATCAAAAGTTGCTGCTTAACTACTTAGTTGCCAAAGGGGCGACTATGATTGAAGTTGAACACCATAATTATAGTGCGCGCCACCAACGTAGTTAGTGGCACAGTGCTCTAGGCAACAACTTAATTTACTTGATTAATCAAATTGTTGAGGGGACGTGATTATCTGTCCTAATTTTTGTGTACTTACTTTATCTTATTAAATTTTAGTCATTTATTTATGTAAGTTTTAATTTTTGTGTATTTACTCTGTTTTATTAAATTTTAGTTATCTATTTATTTAAATCTCACATAAATAAATGGCTAAAATTTAATAGAATACAGTAGATACACAAAAATTGGGATAAAAGATTTGAAGGGATTGTTGAGAGTGCATCTTCTCATTGAATAGTTGGCAGCCAGGACGCAAAAATCTGCCAAGGAGGTCAGACATTAGGAAACAAAGTTCTGGATCCAATTTGTCAAAGCAAGTCTGAATATATTAATCTAGATGGACTGGTTGTGAATAGGCTCTCCTGTTGCACCGTCATTGTTACGGAAGATTACATGGCACGAATTGACAAATCGAGGCTAACTAACACCATAGGTCACCGCTTTGTTTACTTGTTAAACGGAAAGGACATTTGATTTTTTTTTTAGTTTTTAGTTTTTAGTTTCTAATTTTTAATTTTATTTTTTAAATAAAAATAAAAATAAAAATTTGTTTGGTTGTTAACATCAATATAGTTATATTTTTATTATTTATGATAATTATATATTAGATAAAATTTAAAGATAATTTATTTTTATTCGATTAAGTTTTTATTCTTTTATATAATATTTATTAATAAAATTTTACTTTTTAAAATAAATAATTTAAAATTTGAATTTTACTTGAAATTTGTATATTTTGAAGATATTTTAAATTTAATTATTAAAATTATTAAATAAAATTAAATTATTCATAATTTTTAATAAATAATTTAAATTAATTAAGTGTATACTATTGAATTAAAGTATTGATAATTTTTATTAATAATTAATATATCAAATAATTAACACTAGGTCAGATTATAAAAAACAGAAAATAAAAAAAATCACTTTTTGTAATTTTAATAAATTTTGACTGAAAGAAATCAAAATAAAAAATAAAAACTTAAAACTTAAAGAAACATGTTCTTTTTCTAAATTTGAGAACGAAACACTGAACCAGAAACAAACAACCCTAAATTTTAAAGATTATATTCATATTAACATTTTCCTAATTCATCGGATTAACTTTGGTATGATGTAAGCCAATCTACAACATATGTTCTTTTTAAAATGTAGAAAAAATATTTCAACGAACAATGTCGTACATGAAATTTATGGTTTGAGTTTTTATTTTTTTTTAAATCTAATAAAACATTTAAGTCTTGTGGTGATGTTTCTTATTGAGTTTTTTTTCAAACAAAATATCTGATCATTAAATAAAAATTTATAGGATAATATAAGTTAATAAAACATATGGTAAATTATATTTCAAAATTTGAACTTTTTCTAATTTTATAATATTAGTAAATTATATTTAATATTCAGTTAAAAATATGTTAAATTCCCTAAAATCTCTTATGATTGACATTTATTTATTATAATTATCACATTTTAAAAATTAGTATTATTTCCTATAAAATTATTTTGCACAGCTACATTAATCATATTCTATTAAATTTTTATTTGTTTTAATTCAAAATGATGTAATATTGGATTTATTAAGTTTTATTTTGATGTTATTTTAAAGTTTTGAGTAGATGAAGAAGTAATGAAATACGACAACGAAGTTGTTTAATTACTATAAATAAATAATGAATTTTAAAAGTCAAAATTATAAAGTGAAAAACCGTAGGTGTAGATAGTTTCGCAAACTTTTCATTTGTATCGTAGTCATTTTTGGCACAAACAAAACAAAATCAATTAAAAGTGAAATAATAAATTACATCAGAAATTTGGTAACGCAGTTCGACATTCTTTGCCTATGTTTGCGGGGTCCTTACCTAGCTTAATTACTTTTACTGAAGTACAATAGATTTATCCAAGGCTTTACTGAGCCGACACCATTCACCCATTGACACTATCTCTCATCATCACTTTTCATAAAAGATTTTCACTCCCAATAATATAATTGACTCGTGTTAATCTCGTCAGAAGATTTTTCTAAACAATCTTATAACTAAAGAACACTAAATAAATGATTCAAGTGATTAAATAAAATTCAACATAAATAAAAACTCTTAGAAAAAGAGACAAAGAATAACTTCCTAAAGTTTTCTACACTTCACTACTGCATGATTGAACCACGCAAAATCCAAAGATCAATCACAGCTACACCAACAAAATCATCAACAAAACTTCAATTGAAGAGCCACCCACATGTGTAAAACCATCAGTCGTGTGTTATACCAACATTTAATATCAACACTAAGCCAACAACAAAACATGTACTGCAGTAGCACTCACGCATTTCATATAAACTAGTCAGTCATAGCTCAACTCTAATCACAACCCTCAAAATTAATTCACCAACATCTTATGCCTTTTCCCTAATAAGATAAATGTAGCTCCTTGACTTTTTATTCACCCATTGCACTACACACACATTGCGCACTCACACAATCAAGGGACTCACGTTGCACACCCAAAAGATAAAAAAAAAACGCAACTCACCAAGATACTCACGCTCTCACTTGCGCACACATTAGTCGTAGATGTAATTCCTTTTAACTCCCACAACAACAACGCAGTTCTAATTCCGTTTTAACTCACACATAGCCGTAACCCATTATCATATATTCTCCATATGGTCACTTAATCCACAAACATAAACAAGCGACTATACCTTTTTCCTCTTCTTTTACATATATCAATTTAAATCACAAAAAACTTCCAACAATGTCCTTCAACCACATCACATAATCAACCAAATCTCTAGTTAAGATAGAATTCTATCACATAATAAATATGTTAAAACAAAATCAGAAGATATATATCATATATCTAATATAATATGAAACTGTGTTGTACTACATCAAGTTGTTGTATTAGGTTTACTACATAATTTCATGGTATAGATGACATAGCAGTGAAAGTTAAAATATTGAAAAATATTATGTAAGAATTGTAAAATTGAAATTAAACGATTAAGTTGGAAAAAAATTGTTCTTATGTTTTACTATTTAAAAAAAAAGCTCTTTTTTTGAAGAGAACAACATCTCAATACTTCATTGATTTCGGTAAAACTCTGATAAAATATGAGGAATTAAATCCTAAAATCGTAGATGTACAAAACGAATAGAGGCTCGAGCTAATATGTGAGCCTTACTATTAGCTTGCCTATGAATCCACCTAAAAGAGACAAAAGTTAACGAATCTAACAAAAATAAGCAATCATTCACAATAGTTCCAAACTTTGATCGATCAAGAATAGATGAACTTAAAGCATAAAAAAGACTTTGAGAGTCCATAAAAATAGTGCCGCTTCCATGCCAATGTTGTTGTTGAAGACAAACTAGCAAACTTCTAAGTGCCAAAGCTTCCGCAACTAGTGCATTAGTACCACCAATGTAGTGTCCGGAAAAAGCTTTAATAAAATCACCCTCTTTTAAATAATAGTTTTTTGAAAAGTATTTTTGCAATTATTAGCATGACTAAAAATAAAATTTTAATATTAATAAATTATAACATTAAATTAAAATTAAATTTAAAATTTTAAAATGATTTAAAACAACATGAAATGTTGACAAACATCAATATTACATCATATTAATATATAAATTAATACCAATTTATCAATCATTTTGTAAATCAAAAGTAGAAAACGTCGCACAAAGGACTGAAAGGAGAGAATGCTTCGTGAGAAAGACGGCAGATCGGTCTTTCTCTCCAAACAAGGCATGTTTCCCCGAAAAACGGTAACAACACGCGAAGATTGTCATTTCCCTGTCCCAAGAAGTTTCGTGGGCGGTGCATTCTACGTGTGTCGTAAGAGTTTTTGTTTGCGGACACCGTCAGTCAATTAACCAAACTTTATCCGCGTATTAATTTCAATATTCAATAAGGTTGACAAGACATTCTTCTCAAATCTTCTCAGCTTCCGTTTCTATGGATTTTGAACAGAAAATGCCAAAAGTTGAATTAATTATTTTATTTGTTTCAACTTGGAGCCCGTGGGAGGTGGTGCGATGACGATGTTTATATTAATTTATTAACTAAGATTGATGTCACTTTTGTTAATGACGTAATTCTGATTAGATTGCAATAAGTTATTCTTTCCTCCACTTAATAATTAAATAATGCATGACAACAATAAATAAATAGATACATACGAACCTAATTGTCTAAGGCTAACTACGACTAATGTTACTGGCAATTTTTTCAAGCGCAGTGAAAGTAGAATATTTTTGCTAAAGTTCTTGTCTGACAATGAAGCTTAAGTCAAAACGTTCAACTCAGATTTTCTTTTGTGATTGTCGACCAATAGTTTAATTTGTTTTTAAAAACCTCCTATCTTGTATTTAAGTGTTTCCCTCCACTCTTACTACACAATTATTTTGCACAAATAATCGGAAGGGACAAGCAAGAGAATTATTACAAGTTAACATTTTATTGGTCAATCTTAAAGATGCAATTCAAAGGAACTCGAGTTTCTTTCAAATTGAAGAACTAGACAAGGACATTGCCAAAAAGAACTTCCTATTCAATGCTCTCTCAAAAACTTTCTCTTAAACCTCGCAACTCTCTATATGTGGAGACCTAGTACCGATATGCTAGAAAGGCTCTGGGTATTGGATGACCCATCATCAATAAATAGAGATCAATGGGAGATCTTGATGTGGCAGATAAGATGATAGTAAATATATATCAGCTCTAAAGATAAAGACTATATGGGAGGATCATTTGAAGATAGTAGAGTTCTTCATACATATGAATTTATCGTTCCTAGTTAAACGCAACCTCTTAACTTTTTAGTAGTGACGTAGATAAATCTAATGTTTTAAAAACAAGACCGGACATCGAACAGGTCGAAGGAAAAGTTTAATATTTAGAGGTTCAACTGGTAGTGAACCAGTATATAATAAATGAGAAGTAAACCTTATAAGAATAAGTAAAAATAAAATATTTTATTGAAATAAAAATATACCAATGTCTATTATTATATAATGAATTAA
>JAOSBN010000009.1:14771933-14807372 GCA_027563595.1 Erythroxylum suave
CGGAGATGGCGTTCTCAATCTCTGTTCTAGTACTAAGAGGTATTCTCCCCTACTAGAGTTTTTCATTGCTAACCCATTCCTCGTATAAAGTTGGTGTCAGGACAACGCATCTCTTTCAAGATACATGGAAACAATTCCCGCATTATTCTGAGTTGCTCACACTTACAAATACAATGCCTCAACTCATCTCCTTTGAAAATTGGAAATTCTATTTTGTATGGCTTAGTAGGAGCGCGATATTGATTGTTACACTTACATTGTATGGCTTAGTAGGAGCGCGATATTGATTGTTACACTTACATTATGAACTCCCATGAATAATTTATCATATTTGAACACGTATTATAACTATTTTCTATTATCTTTTTATATGTTATTATTATCCTCTTCAGATCAAGCTTGAGTATCTAACAAAACATTTTAAGGCTTTGTTCATTTGTGCTCCACCTTTATTGTGGACGATAGAGCATATAAAATAGTTTCTAGACACTGCTAGTCTTCGAAGTTAGAATTGAACAATTTGTATGTGTTTGTGAATGTTTCGTTGTTTTTACATTTGCTGCAATATATGTGCATGAGTAATAGAGATGTTACGCTTTCTAAAAGGAATCAGAATCAATAATGAATACAATTACATCTAATCAGGAGTTTGAAATTATGGAGAGAACCACCCTCTTAACATGTGGAGGAGATTATGGAGAGAATTACTACCTATCATGTCCTCTCAAGCGCAGCTGTCCTTGAACTGATAAGAACCTGGACAAGTAGGACTCGAAGCTTGGAAAGATGATCAAGAACTAGCTTCTTAGCAAGAGTTTTGGTTATTGAATCAGTGATCGGTAGTATGAATATGCGAGACACGAATAGCTTTCTTGCCAACCTGGTTGTGAACAAAATGAAAGTCAATAGCAATGTGTTTGATACGTGAGTGACAAGTTGGATTTGAGCAAAATAGTAGTTCCCACATCATCACAGTAGACAACAGGCGAGACATCAAAAGAAATGCTCAATTTTCCCAATAGATGAGTTAGCCAATTAGTTTCAGTGGTGGTAGCTAGCAGCAATGACATGATATTCAGCTTTTGTAGATGAACGAGCAACGTTTGATTATTTCTTAAGAGTTCCACCTGATAGGATGAGAACTAAGATAAGTAAGCATATGCCGAGTTAGAAACCCAGGAGTTAACATCTCTAGCCCAATCAGTATCCTTAAGTACTTGGAGATGAGAGGAATTTTGAGGAGAGAAAAATAACCCAAAATTCGAGGTTCCGTTTAAGTAACATGACACCCTTTTTACAGCCGACTGATGATTAGCAGCAGGAAGACACGTGAATTGAGCAAGTCTGTTTACAGAAAAAGAAATATCTGGCCCTGTAAGTGGTAAGTATTAAAGAGACCAAGGAGTTTGACATTATTGACTGGGATCATGAGAGAGAGAACCATCATCACGAGGAAGAGTATCAGTGGTCGACATAGGAATTGAAATGGCATTCGCATGATCATGTCTGTTCTGAGGAGAAGATCAGCTATGTTTTTCTTTTGAGAAAGAAAAAGATTACTGTGGGTCCTAGTGACTTTAACTCCTTAGAAGTAATTTAGATCTCAGAGTTCTTTTAAGGAAAACCGAGAGGACAGCTTGAGAACGAAGTCTTGAATTGTGCTTGGATTACTTCATGTGATAATAATGTCATCTACGTGCACGAGAAGATAGATGACAGTTGAAGTTGTGCAAGGAAGCCAGCACTGAAGAAAATATTTAAGTTCCATATACTAAGCACGTGGGCTTGATGTAAGCCATAGGTGACTTTGTGCAGCTTGCAAACTTAATTAGGAAACGGAGAATCAACAAAACCTGGTGACAGTTGCATGTAAACATCATCGGTAAGAGCACCTGTAAGAATGCATTATTCACATCTAATTGTTTTAAAACCCAACCACGAGATGCAAAAATGCTCAAAGCCAATCGAATTATAGCTGGTTTAACAACGTGGATAAATGTCCGAGTGAAGTTAATACCCGGTCGTTGTTGAAATTCCTTAGCAACAACCCGAGCTTTGTAGCGGACAGTGGATCTATTAGGATTATTTTTAATGCAATGTACCCATTTACACCCAACAATATTTTGTATAGGTGAAGTAGGAACAGCTGTCCAGGTTGGTATTCCTCTTCCATTGTATTACGCCAATGGCGAATTTTGGAGGCTTGTTTGAATGTAGAGGGTTCAGTTTGGACAAATAGATTAGATTGTGTTGACATAGTATTGAGATAGAAGTTCAAGCAATGCTCGACGATGCAAAGGATGTGGACGATAAAAATGTGGAAAATTGGTTTCCTGATCTTCGTTATAATCTTTCAGGCGTTTCCATTCAAATATCGGTTCTGATTCTGCACTGAGTTTTGACGACTTCGATCTGAAGGTATTGTTCGCACTCCTCACACAGGACCTTCTGTACGAGTAGTGTGAGCACAAGATTGACCCATTCGCAGAGGTCATGATGAGTGATTGAACACTAAGTTTTGATGACTTTAATCAGTAAACATTATTCGTCTTACTCACACAGCACCCTTTCTGTACGTGTGGTGTGAGCACAAGGTTGACCCATTTGCTGAGATGGCCATGATAAAGATGAAAAAAATGCGGTGTTTGATCCCAACTCTGAACTCTCTTAGTAAGATCTCAACTGTTGCCATTGTCTCTAGATTTCGTTGTTTTATCATTCTGGTAATGTATTAGCTTGTTGGACGTTTGAACACATCTTCAAATGCTTCAATACGAGGTCAAATCCTTGTCTTGAACTTCGGTTTGCTAATCCAAGACCTCAAGCATATCCCCAATACTTTAAATGATTCTCTTTTCAAGTTTTATCATTCGTCGACTTGCAATATTAATATATAATAATACTTAAAACAAAGTTTGTTATTATTCTAATAATCTGTTATGGTCCAAATTATGAGCATAATTTTATAACTATCATTTTGTTTAGTTAACATGGTTATAGCTATATTTAAGATTATTTGATTTTAATGGTTTCCATCAGTCAAATAAAGTTCTTGTTAAAAATAAGCTTTCTACCTCTATCAATTTTTTAAATTTTAATGCCAAAACTAGTTTTTCCATCTAAAACTTTATACTTTTACATGCATCAATAATTTCAATTTTGAACTTTGGAAAATTGATCGAAGTCTTTCTACTATAGTTAACAATGAAAAGGATAAAAGTAAGGGTTTTTATCAAAAGGTGGAGAGGTTGTTTGTTATATTTTGAAATAGTTATCAAAATTCTTCTGAATGCTTGCCAATTAAGGATAACTTGTATAACTATCACCGTCTTCTTTTCTCCTAACACAATACTATCTATAAAAGGAATTACCTCTTAGGGAAGATAAGGTTGACTGTGAAGAACCACGCCTGTTACGGGAGCCGTCTTCCCTTCTCCAATTTGGGTTACTTGGAAATCTTTAGAAGCACTAACTATAACTGATATTAAGTTTTGCTTTGAGTAAGTTTTATATATAATAAAATTCATAATACCTATAAATATATGGATCATAACTTGTAGTTCCAAAAAGTATCGATCATACTAGAAACTAACTAAAATGAATTGAACCTAACTTTGTCTAAGGTAATAAAATATTATATGAGTGAAAATAATAATATAAACTAAAGCAATTAAATAAAATCAAGCAAATAACAAATAATAAGTGAACTGCCAATTTAATGTAAGGTTGAACAATGACGAATGGTTAGGATTTATTCTTTCATTATTTTGTTCCCTCAACTCTAATTGATCCAATTATGTGTCGATCCTAGATTTTTAAAGGTGTGGATTACTTTCTCTCAAGACCTAATCAATTAACCCTAATTGAATATGAAAATTCCAGATTTTGCAACATCTCGATTCACAAAACTTTTCAAACATTTCCAACAAGATCTAACGTTATTTATTAGATAATCAAGTTCTCACATAAAATCTCTTTGTGAATGATAGTTGATTTGATAATCGCGCGACTTATTAATCTACCAACTCTAGTTGTGCAATTTAATCAGCTTACTTTTGACTCACTTTCTCGATTTGTTGTCAAAGTATGAATGCACAATTATCATAAAGTTCACAAAATAAATTCAGAATAACCCTAATCTAAAAATTGGAACTTTATGAATCTAGTAATTTAGTTTACACATCAAGTTTGATTAAAATAAAAGAAGGAAAGAACGAAATATTTAGTTTGAGCTTGATCTAAAATGTTGGAATTCTAGACGTTCTTCTTGATCTCCCTTGTTTGAATGAGATGGTTGCTACATTTTTTGGAGTGTTTCACATTTTTAAATAGTTCTTAAGGCTTCTATGTTTCTTTCTAGGGTTTCTCTACTTAATTTAGTTCTAAAACTAGCCCTAAAACATCAAAAGACTAAAGAAACTCGCGTGTTGGAAAAGCTAACATTTACTGGAATTGTTGTGTGGTAGATGCACGATCGTGCTTCATCAAAATTGCTAAAAATCACAAATTTACAATGCCTAAGTGATATGTACGAGATGATGCATGGCCGTGCATCTCTTATGCACTTTGAATCCTCGTTTTGTGCCACATTTTCATCCATCACCTTCTCATTTCTTAAATTTCTTGTTCCCATGTAGTCATAAACACATCAAACACCTTATGAAACATCAAATTAAGATCCAATTCTTGCTATAAACCAAACAAACACTTAGAATACATAAAAACAATCACATTAACACGATTCTAAGCCTATACATTTGATAATAATCTAATAAACACCTATAAACACACTAAAACACCTACCTGAACATAGTATAAACTACATCTATCAATATCCCAAACTTAAACTTTTGCTTGTCCTCAAGCAAAATCAAAACATAAACTTAACAAAGTAAACATGAACACATGCATTCATTCATCATGCAATAATGAGACAATGACATCTAACTTTATAGAATCAATTTAACCGCAAACATCAATCATTCAAGTTGTGCTAACATACTAATCTATGCATTGCATGATTAAGCACTTTAAATCGAATATACATATTAATCAAAATATTAACATCATATTCATTCACTTATAGCACTTATACACATACATTTATAATTAGCAGTCAATTAAAATTGCAGCTATCACTAAGTATCCCTTCATGAAAATTTTTGTTATTTTCAAAGATCAGTAGGATTTATTTATCAAAACACCATTTTAAATTTTATTTAACGTTAATCTAGTCTTTTGACGTGAAGGAAAAAACCTTATCATGAATGTCCCCCAATTATTCAACTAGGTCATGTTTTATTAATTAGTTAGGTTGGAATGTCATTATAGCCTTTTGACATGATGAAAAACATTTTTTTGTGAATGCCCCTAGTTACTCATCTATATCATATTCTCAAATGGTTACTGACTTTATTCATAACCCAATATTTGTTTCAAAAAGGCCAGAGACATCATTATTTATTAACACACACCTTCTTCTTTTTCCATTCGCATAGCCTACCTCATTCTTTTTTAATCAATCATCCTGTGAAAGGTTACTAATGATGCTAACTCATTCAATTGACTTATAATTATAAGTGTATATAAAAAATTTCCTAAAGTGAACAAAATGAATGTTATATCCTTACTAGCAGGCATCTTCAACCAAAGTTACTTAAAACATAAAATTCATAAGTCAATATGCCTTTACAAAATAAATGACCATGTTGAAAGCTAAACTAATTTCATTAAATTAATGCCATTGAAAAATTCACACAATTCATATATATGCAATTTTTGTTCACAAAATATCAATCTAATCAAAACTAAGACAATATGATATGCAAAAGCCACACCCACTACATGTCAATGCACAATCCTCCCCACATTTAGACAACACATTGTCCTCAATGTGAGAAAAAACAACACATAAAGGAAAATGACAAGAAAAGAAATGAAAAAAGAAAAAAGAGCAAGTATGAGGTAGTGACAGTGTGGGTGATGAAATTTGAAGACCTTCTATGCCATAAAATTCTGACATTTCACTCCCTACAAAGTAAACATAAAAAATAAAAGTAACAAAGTACCAAAAAATTAAACCGAAAATAAAATATGAAAGAAAATAATGTAATAACAAAATCCTAATTCTTGGATTGCCTCTCAAATAGTGCTTAATTAACATCATTAGCTTTACTTGTTCTTCCTTCTATGCTCAACTTGGGTCTGTTATGAGTATCTTGCCTCCACCTATGTCACCCAATTTCAGTTAGTAGCCTATAAATAAGCTAAATATTGCAAGATAATAATAAGCATATAATTAAACAAAGTAAGAAAATTTAATAAGTTATGTCTTTTCTGGTAAGAAATTGTCAACAAAATAGGGAATGATGAAACTCCCAGAATGTTTGGTTGAATCGAACAATTTGTCATCTAAGAAAGTGAATTGCTCATGTTCTTCAATCATCCTCGTCCCCTCTTCTTCTACTACTTTTTGAACAAAGACTTCCTCATATGCTTCAAGTTCTATATCTGTTGTCATCTGTTCTTCTTCCTCTCACTCCTTTAAAGATTCATCGACATCAATTCTCACGAATGAGTTGCTTCCTTCAGATTATTTAATATATTATTCATGTTGAATTTTACTTGTTCATAACCAATCTAAAGGATGAGGTTGTCTTTATGGATGTTTACCAAAGCTATTCCAATGTTCAAAAATGGTATGCCAAAAATTAGCAGAGAATTTTGATCCTCTTCGAATTTTAGCATTACAAAATCAACAAGAATGATAAACTTGTCCACTTTTATAGGTACATCATCCACCAGGCCAAAAGGTTTGATCCACCAACTGAATAAGTAGGTTGGCTTCACATCGCCTAGCCTCAATTTCCTTAAAATCGATAAAGGTAAAAGATTAATATCCACACCAAAGTCACATAAACATTTCAAACTCTCTAAATTACCAACTACAGTGGGTATCATAAAACTCCCCAAATCTTTCAACTGTGAGTGCATGTGGTTGGTAAGTAAGGAGTTGCAACTTTCTATCATGCCTACCATTTGATTTTCATCCCATGTCCGCTTGATTGATAATATGTCCTTGAGAAACTTTGCATATGAGCTAATTTGTAATTTCTTCTTCTTTTCCATGAACTTTACAAATTGTATACCCAATTTATTATTTTGAAGTCTTTATGGGAATGGTATTTTTGGTGGGTAAGGCGGAGTAGGAACATAAGGATGGTCTTTGTTCTTTTCTTCATCCTTTTTCTTTTGTTCTTGGTCCTTTAGAAGGTAGGGTTTAGCTTATTCTTCTAGCTCTTTCCCACTCCTAAATGTGATCGCTTTAAATTACTCTCTTGAATTTACTTTCATATTACTCAAAAAGCTTTCCACACTTCTCTTACAGAATTTATTGGCAAGTTGGCCCAATTGAACCTCTAGATTGTGAATAAAAAAGGATTAAATCTTTAATAATTGTTTGAATTTTCCTTCTAGACTCATGAGCTTGTCCATTTTTGAATCCCATGAAGTGAACTCGTCTTGCTGAAATCTTAGTAGGTCTTGATTTCCCATTTAAATATCCACATCATTAGGCCAAAAGAAATTCAAGTAATTTTGCCTTCCAGTATTGTACATGTTCTAATAAGGATCATTAACTCATTAATCAACTTGCGCTCCCATGAAGTTGAGTTGTTGCTCATTATTGTTTTCCAATAGGAAGTAATCAACTGTGATATGGCTCTCTCATCTGCATAGATCGCTTCCTTGCTGAATTGCTTTAAATGAAGAGAAAGGGCCAATTGTCAAACTGTTCAATTGCTTGGTGAGGTTGTTGATCTTAACCTACAATGTTGTCACTAAATTTGCAGCAATCATTCCTTTGGGGTCCTGGAAGGTTGACTACTATCTAGTTCATTTCGATGTCTAAAAATAACTATTTTTTGCCATCTTTATAAACAAATCATGTGTTGGTTGCAATGCTAGTCATGTAATTCCTTGATGATAGGCATGGAACCCTAACCTCATGAAGTCCATAAAGGTCCTTTGCTCTCTATAACATATTTACTCCACTATCATTCTTTCTAGATCTTCTTAGCATTCAAGTGTTCAGATTCCTTATTCTTACATTGTGATGTATAAATTGATGTGTCCAAATTTCTTCTCTTTTTTATTTTTCTTATTTCTTGGGATTAGGCACCTCAATCACACAAGAAAGGGTAACAATTCATTAAATAAAGAAATTCAAATTGTCCTAATGTTATAGTTCCCCGATAAAGGTGTCAAAAACTTGTTGAGCAAGTTTTATATATAATAAAACTCCTAATATCCGCAAGCACACAATTGTAACTTGTAGTATTGAAAGGCATTAATCCTAAGAGGAACTCGCAAAAACGAATTGAATCTATCTTTGTCTAAGGTAATAAAATATGATATGATTGAAAAATGTAACAGAAATTAAAGAAATTAAATAAAATCAAGCAAATAAAAAATAATAAATGAGCTACCAATTTAATTTAAGGTTGATCAACGATGAATGTTTAGGATTTATTCTTTCATTATTTTATTCCCTCAACTCTAATTGATCCAATTATGTGTCAATCGTAGATTTTCTAAGGTGTTGATTACTCTTGCTTAAGCCCTAATCAATTAACCCTAATTTAATATGAAAATACCAAATTTTGCAACCTCTCACCTCACACAACTTTCCTATCATTTTCAGCTAGATCTGATGTTATCTTAGATAATCATGTTCTCACGTAAGATGTCTTTAAATGATAGTTGATTTGATAATCGCATGACTTATTAAATTACCAACTCTCATTATGCAATTTAATCATATTGGTTTTGACTCACTCTCTTGATTTATTATCAAAGTATGAAATAAACAATTACCACAGCACCAAACTTTTGTATTGAATCAATAATAATCAAGTTCACAAAATAAATTCGGAATAAACCCTAATATGGGAATTAGAACTTCATGAATGTAAAAAAAATACAAGAATTCATTTTACACCTTAAGTTTAATGAAAATAACAAAAGGAAAGAAACAAAAACTCAATTGGAGCTTGATTTGGAGAGCTAGAATTCTTGACGTTCTTCGTAATCTCCCTTGCTTGATCCACTTCCGTAAGATGGCTACTCCATTTGTTTAAATTGTTTCACATTCTTAAATATCTTAAGGCTTCTAGGTTTCTTTCTAGGGTATCTCGACTTAATTTGGATCTAAAAATAAACCTACAATTTTAAAAGACCGAAGAAAGTTACATTTTGGAAAAGGTAAAATTCATTGGAATTGTTGTTTTACAGACGCACAATCTGATGCACAACTGTGCATCATCAAAATTGCTGAAAATCACAAATTTTCAGTTCCTAAGAGATGTGAACAGGATGATGCACAGTCGTTCATCTATTTTGTGCTTCAAATCTTCATTTTATGCCATATTTTCATCCAACTTCTTCTTCTTTCTTCAATTTCCTGCTTTCATACACTCATAAAAACATAAAAACACCTCACAGAAACATAAAATTAAGATTGAATTCTTGCTCTAAACTAAACAAACACTTATAACATATATAAACACTCATATTAACACAATCCTAAGCTTATACATACAATAATCATCTAATAAACACCCATTAAAACATAGTATAAACTATACCTATCAATTTGTAGATTCAAATTGTAATCAGCTTGTGATGTATCACCAAATGATTTTCAGTAGTGGAGGAGAGGAAACACTCATTCCCTTATTTAGCTAATTTCTTGTAAATTGTGAAACACAAGAAGGGTCTATCATATTTAGTAAACGTTATATATTGACAAGAAAACACTTTAGTAGAGTTTTCTTTTCCTTGTTATGCTTGAGGAGTAGTTGATTCCATTTAATATGGAACATGGCTTATGTATCCCACTCTCATTTAATGAAATTATTTTTTAATTTCTAAAAAAAGGCTCTTAACTTTTCAAATTCAAATGTAATACCTTATATGACATATTCATGAATTATCTTTAATAAGCACATTCTATTTAAATTTTTAAAAGAAAACACATTATATTTTAATTTTTAAAAGAAAAACATTTTTACTTGTAATAACCATAATAACAAGATTAGAGTAAAAGATATGGAGCGTTCATGTGATTTAATTAACTTAAATTTTTTAATTTTTTAATTTTTAAAAAATCCTTTCAATTTTTATTGATGAAACACAAATGACACAAGTAGCACACATCGATCAACTAAATGTTCTTATTTTGGGCATTAGGAAGAAAAGAATTTAATAAAGTTTTCACATGTGAAACAACTTATGAAATTTGGAACACTTTGAAAATCACATATGAGGAAACAAGTTAAGTAAAGAAGAGCCAAGTGAGCAAACTACCACATCAATATGAATTGTTTCAAATGAAACATAAGGAAAGTATATCTAGCATGTAAACTAGATTTATTGAAATCATTAATGTTTTCAAAGGTCCTAGAAAGACCTATACTTTTGTTGAAATGGTAAGAAAGTTGCTTAGGTCACTTTTAAAGACAAGGAAAGCTAAAGTGAGGACCATATAAGAAGTTAATGATCTAACAATATTACCATTATAGGACATTATCAAATCTCTCCTCACATAGAAGATGAGGCTATAATCGACATAAAAAGTGAAAATAAAGTAAAGTTGACAAATGAAAACAAATATAATCAAACTGTGGGAAAATGATATGATTGACTAATTAGTTTAGAATCCAATTCTTGATTCAACCTCAACCTACACATAAATGAGTACACTTAATCTTCATGTTGTTCTCATACCTCTCTTAGAAACTATTAATCGTAAGTTAACAATAAGCTCTATTAACCACAGTTTTCACTTAGTTCGTATATAATAAAAAAAAAGCTCTTTAATTAGATTTAGTTATCAACCAAACTAGAATAGGCTTTCTAGATTTATTATGACAACTGCATCATGAACTAGGAAAATAGGTTAATCTAGACAATAAACACGTAAGCTCAAGTCATCTAACTTATGCTATGTTATCCCTAATGATTCACAACCATTAGTTTAACATAAATGAATCGCAGTTACAATGATTACATATTGTATTGTAGATTTTGGCAATAGGTCCTTACATAAATACTCTATTAAGAATGAGAACATTAATCATTCATCTATGAATACCCAAAACTTTAAGCAAAGAATAACACAAATAATTTCTAAAAAGCAAGAACAATAATATAAGCTGAAGAGATGCCCAAATGTGTTCTTTGACATAGATTTCCCCTTCGAACCAAAATGAAGAAGGTTAGTTCTTTATAGATCTCAAAGAAGTAAGTATTCTGCTAACTTTAGTGCTTCTAAAACCCTTCATGCTTTGTTTAAGACATAAACAGTTAGTTACACGGGTGTAGGCTAACTGTATATGTAAAATTTTCCCCCATATTATGTTTCTACACATTCTGGGTGAGTTACACAACTAGATACACAATCGTATAAATTACAAAAGGTGTTGAAACAATCCTACACGCTTTCAGAGAGTTACACAGTCCTGTGTATGGTTGTGTAAGTTGCAAGAACTTAATTTATTTCATTTTCTTATCCCATCTTCACCCTAATTCATCGTCTTCTTATTCCACAAAGGCAAATAAGGTTGAACATTAAGAGTATGGCTCAAAGGATGAGCCTTTAGCTCATTTTAGTTATTGTGCTTCCAACTAGTACCTAAAACCAAACATAAACCAAAATGAGTATCTTAAGCGATTCATAAAATTAATCAACAAGTAGTAGGGAGTAAATATATAATCAATCAAGCAATCATCAGATAGTGATTTAACATATGATGAACTAAATAAAGGTTTAGAAATCATGAGTAAGAAAAGGAAGAAATTATCCTCCAAATGGAAGGATGTCTAAACCATTTAGATGCATGCATAAATGGGAATAAAAAGTTTAAAAGTGAATTACATAACATTAAAGCAACCAAAAAGTTGATGATTGATGACAATCATACATTAAATGCTTCAAAGCATGAAAATGAGACATTAAAAAAGGATACCACTTATGCACATTAGTCAACAAATTTTTTTAGTGGTCGATCAATGTCCCATTCCCATAAGAAATTTTTCATTCCAATGAGTTTATACCTTATTTGGTTGATAAGTATGGTCAACTATAGATATTCGTCAATCAGTGAAGTTGTGTGGATGACTCGTCTTTATGGCTTAAACTCTCCTCCTCTTCTTTTCTTCTAGTTTTCATCTTGGTTAGATATATCTTCAAAAATCTTAGAAAATTCACTCTATCCTTTGGAAAACAACATCCCCAAGTTCATCAAAAAAAAAAATCGTATTTATTGCATTAAATTTAAATTTTGTCATTGTTAGGTTTCAAATCTGGGAATTTTCAAAATTTTTCTTAATTAAGAGTTATCTTTTCAAATTAATGCTTCCATACTTAAATTATAAAGGATTCAATATTGTTTCTATTTTAATTATATTGACACATCTTTGTTTTTTTCAATTTTGGCATTTTGTGCATTTTTACATACTTCTATTTTTGAAATGTTTTTGGGAATTCAAAAGTATACTCTTTTATGAAATTGGTGGTTGTATATTGCATTTACAATTTATTTTTTACAATTCAAACCTCTAACGTTTTCAAAACTTTTTAATTTTTATTTCATTGAATTTTTCAATTTAGGCATAATATCGAAATTGGGAATTTTCATAAATTAGATATAACTAAGGGTGTTTATATCCAAATTAACCTCTTTGACCTTTAAATGCCTAATGCCGCTTTTTAATAAGAAAGTTTATTAATCTTAATAAAATTTGTTTTGATCTTTTATCCAAGATAGTTTGATGTATAACAATTTTTATTTGGTATCTTTAGATAAATATTTTCTTTTTGATGATTCCAAAAGTGGGTAAAACTTGGTGATGTTAGATTTAGGAGGAGTGATGACATTCAGAAGGAGTGACTTTTATATATGTTATGACTTTTCCATATATGATATTTTTATACTTAAGTAAATTGTTTTATCTATGTGTGTGGCAATTCTTTAAATATCTCTTTTTTCCTTGATGTTGAATTATATTTTATGCATTAATTAAGGGGGAGCTAATAATTATCTTGATATAGAAAGTTGTTTGTTTGTTTAATTTTATTATTGATTTCTAATATCGAAATGTCTTGTCATCATTGAAAAGGAGAAGATTATTAGGCCAAGGAAGGTTCTAATAGATGTTTTGATGATAAAAAAACATAAGTAGTGCTAATGAATTTAATATTTTTATAAGAAAGAATATGATAACAAGATGTAATCATAACCTTAAGAAGAAACTTTATGAATATTAAAAAAGAAAAGATGAAGTTTGCAACTTAGAAAGTGAAGATCAAGCTAAGAATAAAAGAATATCAAGGTTATTTTACATTTTTTAATTGTAATCTCACATTGAAAATTTAGTAATCTCAGAGCCACACCATGTATAAACATTTCATATTACTTTGTTACATAAGTTATTTCATTAATTAAGAGGTGTTAAAACTTTTATTTTTAAAAGAAAAGCCTCTTGATCTTTCAATCACTTTAGGAAAAATTTTAGAAAGATTTTAAATCTTCATTGCATTAAAAATTTAAGTTTGAGCATTTGAAATTGTTAAAATCATGTTTTGGAGATATTGGTCAACCTATACGAGTTAAAGTTATAAACTTTAATGTACTGAGAGTTTATAGTAACATTGGTTAACGTACTAGTCAACTAACATGTAATAATTTTCAACCAATATACTCTAATGATCGACTAATATCTCAACAGTTAGTGGATATATGCTTTTAACGCATACTAGTCAACCAATATACTAGACCAGTTAAACAATGCTCCATTACTTGCCATTGCAATGGCCAGGTTTTGAATTAACAACTATTAGGGGTTCCAAAATACCGTAAATAAATGTTCTATAATTGTTTTTAGTATGAAGAAGTCTTTAGTTGTCTATTACACAAATTTCTAAGTTTTTATTAAACATTTAACTGATAAGTGTAAATTGCATCATGTTTAGGGCATAGTTTGATGTGTGTTTAGCTGTTAATTCAATCACTTAGTATGTGTTTAGGTTAAAATTGTGTTAGTTTGTGATTTATTTGTGTGTTAAGTGTTTTATGGGTTAGTACAAGTACTTGAGCTTAAATATTATGTTTTAGAGATACCTTGATGGTTTGCTAGTGTTTTAGGGTCAATTTCAAAGAGAGGAGCAGTTTCAGAAAAAATCCAGGCCACAATACAGACCCATGATTATGGCAGGTAGGCCATGATCATGACAACAACTCTAGGTTTGGCCCATGATAGTTGTGACAGAAGGCTCAGATGTGAACCATGATCATGGCCTGTAGGGCCACAGTCGTGGCTTTCGTCGAGCAGATGCTTAAATGCTCACAAACTTCATGTTTTGAGGATTTTTTGGACCTTTCGAACCCAAAAAACCCTAAGGTTACCCAAAACATAAAATAGTATAAAAAGAACATAAAAAGGCAGAGAAAAGGGGACCTTTTATGTAGCCAGGGTTGAAAAACCATAAAGAGAGAAAAAGAAAGAGGAAGAGAAGAAGAAGAGGAGGAAGGAGGAAGAAGAAGCGGTCTCAACGTGCTTCCAAGATCAGGAGGTTTTCTAACGCTACTTCCTTCCCAAATCATCCATTCTAAGTGTCTATTTAATTTTTGTTTCAATTTTATTCATGTAAAGAGTTGGGATGGATTGTATGATGATAGATAGTAGAATGATGATGATGTTCTAACTCTCCTTCAGGATTTTATTTTGATTTAATGATAATCTAGTCAATTTTGTTATTTGGATGAATGTCGTGATTTAGTTACGTTCTTGCATAATTCGGTAATAAACTGAGAGGGTGAACTGAATAAAAAATGATTAAATCATATTAATGAGAGTTAGGCGATTTAATAGAAATTGTGACAAATCATATTGGTAACTACGCGAAGAGAGATCCCGTATGATATTCCAGTAGTTTATTAGAGTGCTTCAAATCTAATTAGGTTTTGGATAATTTTTTAATTGAGAGCTTGCAAATTCCATTATCTAATTAAGGTTTATAATTTAGGGTTTGATGTTTATAACTTGAAAGAGAGTAATCAACCCGAGGATAGTCTATAACCGACACTCCATTGAAACATAATCGGCTAGGTTAGCATTAATGATAAGTAAATTCCCCTTTCCCATAACTTGGTAAACTCTTTGGTTGTTTTCCATTGTGCATACTTATTGCTCAATTGTTAATTCATTGTGTTTAATTTCTGATTTGTTTGGTTGAATTCAATTATCGTGATTACTTCGTTGCATTGTCTATTTTAAGTTTCATATACTGTTGGCTTTATAGTTTAGTATTAGATTAGTTCCCCTCCTCGCGGCATCTTATACTACAATCATGATCTGTGCACTTATGGTATTTGAGGGATTACAAATTTTAAAGCTCAAATGATACGATCAAGTTTTAGGTGCTGTCTCCAGGGAGGCATATATTATTTTAATTCTTATAGTGTAAGGCATTTCATTATCTTTTGTGGTTGTGGTACTTAATCACAAAGAAAAAAAAGCAAAGTGTAGGAAGTTTGGAAGAAAAGTCGAAAACATATTGATTTGGACATCATAAGGCCGCGGTAAAGAATCCAAAAAAATAAATATCAAGAAGAGATAAAAAAAAGAACAATCATGGAGGATATATATTATATGGAGCAAAGGACTCTTGTGGATTTCAATAAGCCCCAATTTAGCTAGGGAAATCATCATCCTTATATGAACATGTATATTTCAGGGTGGTAGAACCACCTAAATTTCTATTGGTTTAACAATGTAAGTACTCACATAGGACATCAAGACCTATTAGGATTTTAGCAAGATGAATCCAATCCATGGGATTCCAAATTGGATAAGACCATGGATAAGTAAATAGATATGAAAGAGACCTAGAAGAGATTGGAAGAGCAATTTGACCAAGCAACAAAAAATCATGTCTCTGCTATCCACAACCTGGAGATTTAAGTGAGACAACTTTCTCGTGAATTTTGTAAAAGAAGAGTGGAAGACTCTCTGAATAATATGGAATTACATCAACAAGAGCAATATAAGGCTATCATACATAAAAACCAGTAGGAAATCAATTTGAACCCTATATTTTAGAAGACCAAGAGATGAAAAAAGAGGATGAAGAAAAGAATGACAACTCTCCCTATTATTCCCTAGATCTTGGTATACCATGCTTGAATATCAAAAAAAAACTTAGGTAGATGTCTGTGAAGAGAAATTTATCATTCGAATTAGGGATGACCAAATGACATTTCGTAAGTATAAAATGTATCATGTTTTAGGGCATAGTTTGATATGTTTTTAGCTATTAATTTAATCATTTAATATTTGTTTAGGTTATAACTGTGTTAGTTTGTTAATTATTTATATTTTAAGTGTTTTATAGGTTAGTACATGTCTTTGAGCTTGACTATTATATTTTTGAGGTAGCTTGATTTCTATTATTTCAGGGTTAACATCGAAGAACAGTGAAGTTTTGGAGACATTCGAGTCAAAACAATGACCCACGATCTATTAGAGAAGTGCTCTAAAGGTAATCATTTTTAGAACTTATTGTAAAAATCATTTTATGATTAATAAAGGCATTTTTTATTATTTCGATGTTCATACGTTTATGGATTTGATGTTGATCTTAAATTGAGTTAATGATGAGATCATGATAATGATGGGGTACAGCTTGAGGTATTCAGAGGTAATTGAGTAGCCAATAAAGGACTCACCACTCTTGATAGAAGGAGATGATACCTACGACCTTTTTTCGAGGACATTACTCAGGAGTCTTTGCCAAGAGCAGATATGTGTTATGAAGAGAGTCTTCAATGATTCATAGAGTAATGAGATCCTCAGGAGAAGATTTAATAAAACTTGGACTAGATGCCACGTAGTCAGTCTAGTGGGAGTTGACACTTTGACCACATTCCGAACCAAGTGGGGTCTAGATGGTGAAAGGACAAACTACATGGAAACATTGCATAAGGAAAGGTTTAGTCAAACTATTGACTTTTTGGTCAATTGGGGGTCTGACGTGTTGCCAGATACCGCTCTTAACTTACTTGAATTAAGTGTTAATTCAAATGGCCAACATATCTGGGAACCTAATGTGTAACACACATAGGAGATCTAAAGGATGAGTAAAATGGTCTTGAATGGTGATTCAAGATATGAGAGAGTGTTTTGGGATTGTATCGCAATGTGATTGTGGTAGAAAACATTGCATGGAATGGATTAGAAACAAGTTTTGTTGGCTTTCATTAATTCATGTTATTTATGGTCATTAACTTCTCATAACTTCCTTTAATGCATGTTATTCATGATCATTAACTACCCATAACTTTCCATTAGTGATAGGGGGTTATAGAAGGCCAAATGGTGTAAAACATTGAGATGATTTTCATACTTCTTATGTAAAATACAAAGAAAAAAGGAATGGTTCCTTTCTAAGACACACAAATTTTTCTCTCTAACTCTCTCAAGAGTTCTTATCTTTGCACGCACAAACAAAGAATTCTAGCCATCTCCTAGAGAGGTTTCATCCTTCTATCCTTTGTGTGGACTTTCATTAGAGACAGTCTGCATTAACTGTTGTAGTTTACGACAACCTAACGCAGAGAAGATTAAAGAATGAAGGAGATCATCAAAAAGGTATGTAAACATTTTACATTTAATAATTTTGATTTTTCTATATCTATATATATGAGTAGATCTAGTTTTTAAGGTTCTGTTTTATTTCTACTGCGTATATTTGATATATATTATATATGATATGCATGATCGGAACTTAACACGATCGTGATAGAAGTACCAAAGTGACAAAAGGCTTAGAAATACATGATCGTGCACAATTTCGAACAAAGCATTATTTTAGTGATGCACGGTTGGATGTGTTAAAGAAGTGCTCTAAAGGCAATCTCCTTACGCACATATTTTACAAATTATTTTATCATTAATAAAGGCATTTTTATTATTTTGATGTTTATACGGTTATGGATTTGATGATAATGTTAAATTGATTTAATGAAGTCCTTTATATAAAACATAGCATGGAGGAAATCATATGAGATCATGATAACGAAATTCCTATCATATTTTATTATATTAGTATCTAAACTTTCCCTAGTCATAGAATTAATGAGATGGATATCGTTAATCAAAATATACTAGCTCATGTTATACTTCTTGATTAGATTAAGCAGTGGATCTTATAAGCTACAATCATAAGTTATTTAGAGTTAACATGTGGATATTTGTTAAGGATAGTAAGTACATTGGATTGACCTACTATGAGACAATCATATAAATATTCTATGCCAGTGTCAATGATAGTCTCATCATAGCAATGGTGCAAGTATCCTTTGACTTGAGGTGCTCAAGGATATCTCTAATACTTATCATGTGCTTTGACTCCATTCATCGGTGCCTTTCAAGGGTTACTTATAGAATGGTGTTGGGTACAGCTTAAGGTATTCGAAGGTAATTGAGTAACTAATAAAGGATTCACCACTCCTGATAGAAGGAGATGATACCCACGGCCTCTTGTTGGGATCAATACTTGGGAGCCTCTAGTCAAAGCAAATTTGAGTCATAAAGAGAGTCTCCAATGATACATAGAGTAATGAGATCCTCAAGACAAGATCTAATAACACTTAGACTAGATATGGTGTAATCAATCTAGTAGGAGATGACACTTTGACCATACTCTAAACCAAGTAGGGTATAGATGGTGAAAGGACAAACTGGATGGAAATATTGCTATGGAATAGTTCGTAGTCAAACTATTGACTTTCTGTTCAATTAGAGGTTATGATGTGTTGCTAGAAACCCCTCTTGACTTACTTGAATTAAGTGTTCATTCAAGTGGTCAATATAATCGGAAACCTAATGCGTCACACAAATAGGAGATCTGAAGGATGAGTAAAAATTAAGATGATTTTCGTGCGTCTTGTGTGAGACACAAAGAGAAAAGGAATGGTTCTTTTCTAACATACACACTTTTTTCTCTCTAACTCTCTCAAGAGTTCTTGTCTTTGTTAGCACAACAAAATAATTCTAGCCATCTCCTAGTGAGGTTTCATCCTTATATCTTTGTGTGGACTTTCATCAGAGAAGTTGTACATTGATTGCTATAGTTTACGACAATCCAACATGGAGAAGATTAAAGAACGAAGGAGATCGTCAGAAAGGTATGTAAACATTTTACATTTCATGTTTTTGTTTTCCTATATCTATATGCATAAGTAGATCTGGTTTTAAAGGTTCTGTTTTATTTTTGCTGCATATATTTGATATATATTATGTATGAGATCCATGATCGGAACCTAACAGTGGTATCAGAGACATCTTGTGCCTTGTTAGATGTAGAATACATAACATGTGAAAATTGTTTTCATGTTTGTGACAGCTTAGGGTCTTGTAATGTTTTTTTTGAAATTAATTATAGAAAAATATTTTTCATAAATTTATTTCACCAATCTGTTCATGAGATGTATACGAATGATTCAGGGTGATTATACATAATTTTCGTGGAATTTGATTCTGGAACAGTTATGTGAATATATTTGGGATGTTGTTATGCCTCTGTAATTTTTTAAGAATTATTAAAAGTGTTTTAATAATTTTAGCAAACAATTTTCCAGATCTAGATGATTTTTCAAAAATTGTAGGATCTGTTTTGTTTGATATTTTTGTATCTTAATTTTTGGTTCCAGATCCTTAAAAATATTTTTATGTGATAAAAATGTGTTAATTTGATGTTCGATGCATACCTAAATGTTTTTTTCTCGAAATTTAATTTCCATAAAATTTTAGAAGTCATATTTTTTGTTTTTGGTGTCTTATTTGTGTTTCAGTGATCATCATGATTTTTGGGTGATTCCTAAATTATTTTGATCATCATGAAATGACCTAGAGATTCTTGGAATGATGATTTGATGTTCTGAAAATTTTGGAAATTATAGAAATTAATTTTTAATTAATTTTAGGAGAGTAATAGATTTTCTAATATGACTAGAAAAATTGGCATGTATGATAAAATTGAAGTTGTTTAATTTTAGACATCAAATAATTATTTTAAGGTAAACTAATTATGAATTAATTTCTAGAATTAGGAATTCATGATAATTAGATTAATATTAATTCCAATTGAAATAACATACAATAGTAATTTTAGCCAAATTAGTAAAAGGAAGATAATATATCTAAGTGTTGAATTGGGTTTCCATGTTAGGATCCATAAGATGTCATAACCAAAATGATCTGTTTACATATATGAATCAGAGAATGTATGGTTAGGAGAATGTGTAGGCTTGTATGATGGATGGTTATGGGTTTAGGCCCAATTTGATTGGGTAGTCCAGATTATGCCATATAGTTATAGTAACTATATGTGTATAGATATATATATAAGTTATATGTATGAGACCATCTCAGTTAGATGAGACCTTAGTCAAACCTCTCACTTAGAATATTAAAACTAACGCCTTCCTTTAATGTGGTGAGAACCAAATTCCTTTTAAAGTTAGGGTTGTTAGGCAAATCCAAGCCTACTCTACAAAGATATGTTCGAACCATAGAAATAGGATTTTTAGATCTTCTACACGGATATGTTTAACTAAAAGCATTGGTTTGTTAGGCAAACTCAAGATCAATATGGATAGAGGAGAAGTTGGGTAGTATATATTAGATGTACATGTGTCAAGAGTTGATAGCCTAATGAGTGTACACACATCAATAGTTGATAACACTAGATTCGATAATTGCATTAGAGATGCAATTGGTATGATTGATAGCTACTGGTTGAACTAAGGTGGCTTGTTAGGCAAACCCAAGGTCATTCTTAAGGATATTGGATATCGACCCACTACGAGAATTTCTTAACGAGTTCTCTCGGATTTATACTGAGGGTTATGAATTTGTGAAAATTGTTGGAGTCATAATGTGTGTTATTAAAGTCCTTATAGACTTGCATTTAAATACATTCTAATTTTTCTTTATTTGATGATAGGTTGCTATAGCCCGAGTCAACACCATGAGTACTAATGTGAATCTAAGATCATTGATGGAATCTAATAAGTTGATTGGATCAAACTTCCTTGACTAGTTTAGGAACTTGAGAATAGTTCTCAAGTCCGAGAAGCTTGGTTATGTCTTAGAAGAACCACTTCCCAATCCCCCTACTGCTGATGCTTCTGATGATGATTGGATAGCATATAGGAAGCATCTCGATGAGATGGTTAGTTGTATTATGCTAGCCATTATGTCACCGGAGCTGCAAAAGTAGCATGAGGCTATAGATGCTCATACCGTAGTCTATCATCTTAGGGAGCTCTTTGATGAGCAAGCATGGTCCGAAAGGTTCAAGACTTCTAATTGCTCTTCCGCTCCAAAATGGTTGGGGGACATCTTTAGTGTAGTACTGGGAATTGCTCTTACGCATTGAAGATGAATGGCTACATCGAGCAATTGGCCTTTTGGCTTTCCTTGTGGATTATGAATTAAGTATTGACTTAATTTTGATGGGTTTAACCAATAGGTACTCACAATTTGTGCTTGACTATTAGATGAACGATATATCTAACACAATTCCCAAGCTGGTCAACATGCTCAAGGCAATTGAGCCATCTGTCCGTAAGGACAAGGTTGCGATACTGACAGACTCTTCTGGTTTGAAGAAAAATAGCCAAAAAAAAAAGAAATCTACAGGTACTAAGGGAGATGTCAAGAAAGCAAAGAAGACTACCTCGAAGGGAACTTGCTTCCACTGTGGCAAGGATGGCCATTAGAAAAGAAAATCTAGATCCTTAAAGTAGTATAAGGCATCTGATCCCCATCTACTTTAGGTCTTTATGTTATTGATATTCATACTGTTTCTAACAACAACATATAGGTATTAGATATCAATTATGGCTCACACATTTGTATTAACATAAAGGGCTTCAGGAATAGGTAGACAACTCAACAAGGGAGAGTCATAACTGTGAATGGGCAATGGAGCAAGAGTTGTTACATAAATTGTTGGCACATATGTATTGACGCTCCCTAGTGGGCCTGTAATAGAATTGGACAATTGTTTTTATGTACCTATTTTAACTAAAAATGTCATGTTTATTTTTAGTCTTAATAAAGATGGATTCCATTCAAATTTCAGTACATTGGTTGTTCAATTTATTTTAATGGAATGTTATATACTTTGGGTACATTGTGAAATGGTATATACATATTGGATATGTCTAATCTGGTTCTAAATATCAATATTAAGAAAAGAATAAAACTAGATAATTTGAAATCTACTTACTTATGGCATTGTCGCCTTGACCATTTAAGTGAGAGACGCAGGTCTAAACTATACAAGTATGGTAGTTTAAGGATTTGATTATAAATTATATGACACATATGAATCCTGCTTATTAGGCAAGATGACTAAGTTACCCTTTAAGGGAAAGGGCGAGTGAACTAGTGGACTTTTAGACCTAATACATACTGATATGTGTGGTCTGATATCTATAAATGCCAAAGGTGGTATCATATACTTCATTACCTTTATCGATGATCATTCTCGATATAGCTATGTGTATCTTATGAGATACAAGTCTGAAGCCTTTGAAAGGTTTAAAAAGTTTAAAAACGAAGTTGAGAATGAACTTGGAAGAAGTATTAAATCACTTCAGTCGAATCGAGGTGGTGAATACTTAAGCGAAGGGTTTTTGGATTTTCTTAAGGATAATGGAATATTGTCCTAAAGGACTCCGCCTTACATACCACATCACAATGGTGTGCCTGAGAGGATAAATTGAACCTTATTAGATATGGTGAGGTCTATAATGGGTTTAGCGAATTTACCAAAATCCTTTTGGGGGTATCTACTTGAAACTTCTGTTTATATATTAAACAAAGTCTCATCCAAATCAATTGATATTACTCCATATGAGATATGGACTAACAATAAACCCTATCTTTCTCATATGAAAGTTTGGGGTTGTTCTGCTTTTGTAAAGTAGATTTAGTAAGATAAGCTTGAAGCTAAAACTGACAATTGTCTATTTATAGGATATCCTAAGAGAATATAGGATATCAGTTCTACCATGTTTCAAAATAAATTTTTTTGTTTCAAAACATGCTATCTTTTAGAGAAAGAGTTTCTTCTAAGAGAAGATAATAGGAGCAAAATTAAAATTGAGGTAGTTCAAGATGCTCAAATAGATGCAGATCAATTGTCTGGACCCGAAACTATTATTCATGAAGATGAAACAATAGTTCAACCTTCTGATAGATAAGAAGTTCGTAGGTCAACTAGGATACGTCATGTTCACTAGAGATATGATTTCTCATAAGTGAACTTAACGACGTATTGCTCATAGAAGATGATAAGCCTACTACCTATGAAGAGTTTATGAAGAGTTCAGAATCTAACAAATGGCTTTAAGCTATGAAATTCAAAATGGATTCCATGTATGAAAAACAAGTATGGAATTTGGTTTATCCACTCAAAGGGATAAAACCCATAAGGTTCAGACGGGTTTTTAAGAAGAAAACTGACATAAACGGTAATGTAGTTACCCATAAAGCTAGGCTTCTAACTAAAGGTTATCGTCAAAGACAAGGTGTTGACTATGACGAAACATTTAGCCCAGTAGCTATGCCTAAATCCATTAGGATATGCCTAGCTATTTCTGCTCATTATGATTATGAGATATGGCAAATGGATATGAAGACGACTTTCCTTAATGGAAACTTAACCGAGATTGTGTATATGATACAACCTAAAGGGTTCATATCCATGAATGGAGAAAGGTATACAAGCTTTAGAAATCCATTTATGGATTGAAACACGCATCCAGGAGTTATAATATCCAATTTGATGAGACAATCAAATAGTTTTTGTTTCTCATAAAATTCAGATGAGTCATTTGTGTATTAGAAGGTTAGTAGGAGTGCAATTGTGTTCCTTATATTGTATGTTGATGAAATATTGCTAATAGAAAACGATGTCTCAGCTTTGCAATCAGTAAAAATTTGGTTAGCTAAGAACTTCCCAATGAAAGACTTTGGAGACGTAACTTACATTTTGGGGATAAGGATCTATAGAGATAGATTTAAGAGATTGCTTGGTCTTTCTTAGTCCATATACATACACATGATGCTAAAGAAATTTAGCATGGGGCAGTTCAAAGGAGGTTATCTTCCTATAGTACATAGATTACACTCTCTAAATCTATGTGTCTGAAGACACAAATTGGAGGACTTGTATAAGTTTGATTCCTTATTCTTCGACTATAAGATCAATCATGTACGCTATGTTATGTCCTAGACTCGATGTATCATATACTCTAAGTGTTACGAGCAGATACCAGTCTGACCCTGGTAAAGGTCATTGGTGTGGCTGTCAAGAATATCCTTACGTACTTGAGAAGAACTAAACATGTATTCTTGGTATATGAAGAAGGTGATCTTATGGTAAGCAGGCATACTGATGCCCAAGGCGATTGACTTTAGTACAAGTGGGAGTTTTGTGTCACACCTACACGCCTATGGAATCAGATATCAAGGCCATTGGCTTTAGTGCAAGTGGGAGTTTGTTAGAGAAGTGCTCTAAAGGCAATCACCTTTAGAACTTATTATACAAATCATTTTATGATTAATAAAGACATTTTTCATTATTTCTATGTTAATACGTTTATGGATTTTTCGTTGATATTAAATTGGTTCAATGAAGTCCTTTATGAAAAAATAGCATAGAGGATATCATAATGAGATTACGATAATTAGATTCCTATCATATGTAATTATGTTAGTATCTAAACTTTTCTTAGTCATAGGATTAATGAGATGGGATATCATTAATCAAGATAAACTTGCGCTTATTATACTCCTTGATTAGATCAAGCAGTAAATCTCATAAGCTATAGACATTATTTGTTTAGAGTTAACATGTGGAGGCTTACTAATGGTAGTAAGTACATGGGATTGACCTACTATGAGACAATCATATGGATTCCGGTGTCAATGATAGTCTCATCATAAAAGTGGTGCAAGTATCCTTTAACTTAAGGTACTCAAGGATAACCTGGATATTCAGTGCCTTCAGGGGTTACTCATAGGGTGGTAACTGGGTACAGCTTTAGGTATTTGGAGCTAATTAAGTAGCCAATAAAGGATTCACCACTCTTGATAGAAGGAGATGATAACCATGGCCTCTTATCGAGGTCATTACTCGGGAGTCTCTTGCTAGAGCAGATATGTGTCATGAAGAGAGTCTTCAATGATATAACACTTAGACTAGATGTGATGTAGTCAGTCTAGTGGGAGTTGACACTTTGACCATACTTTGAACCAAATGGGATATAGATGGGGAAAGGACAAATTGCATGGCAACAATGTGTATGGAAGGGTTCGTAGTCAAACTATTGACTTTTTAGTCAATTGGAGGTCATAAAGTGTTGCTAGATACTACATTTGACTTACTTGAATTAAGTGTTAATTCAAATGTCCAACATAACCAGGAACTTAATGGGTTACACATATAAAAGATCCGAAGGATAAGTAAAATGGTCTTAAATGGTGATTCAAGATATGAGAGAGTGTTTCGAGATTATATCACGATGTGATCATGGTACAAAACGTTGCATAAAATGGGTTAGAAACAATTGTTGTTGGCTTCCATTAATGCATGCTATTTATGGTCATTAATTTCCAATAACTTCCATTAATGCATACTATTCATGGTCATTAACTCCCCATAACTTCCATTAATGCATGTTATTTATAGTCATTAACGTCCGATAACTTTCCATTAGTGATGTGGGTTATAGAAGGCCAAATGGTACAAAAAATTGAGATGATTTTCGTACATCTTATGTAAGACACAAAGATAAAAGGAATAGTTCTTTTTCTAGCACACACATATTTTTCTCTCTAACTCTCTCAAGAGTTCTTGTCTTTGCTGGCACAAAAAAAGAATTCTAGTCATCTACTAGTGAGGTTTCAACCTTCTATCTTCGTGTGGTCACTTTCATTAGAGATAGTTTGCAGCCACTACCAAACTTCACATTTTAAGGTATTTTTTGGAACGTTCGGACCCCTAAAAAAACCCTAGTTCAACCATAACACAAAAGAGCATAAATAGAACAAGAAGAATATAAAGAAGGAGCTTTTGCATCAGCCACTATTGAGAAAACCTAGAGAGAGTTCATTGAGAGATTGAGAAAGAGAAGAAGGAAGAGACACATGGAGAAGAAGCCGACTCGAAGTACTTCCCGGAATAGGAGGTTCCCCGAAGTAGCTACCTCCATCATCCATTCACATCATGTTTCCTGTGTATTTTCAATTTTATTAATGAATAGAATTGGAATAATCATTGATGATAGGATAGTGTGAAGGTTGAGGATGTCTAAATTCATCTTCAGGTTGTTCCTATCTTTGCTTTAATAAAAAGCTAATTGTTTTATGTTATTTGGGTTCATTGTGATTGATTTCTGAGATTGCATTATTCGGTAATAGACTGACAGAGTGAATCGAATGAAAAATAATTAAATTCGGCTAACAAGTGTTAGGTGATTTAATAAGAACTAGAAATTAATCAAATCGGCAATTGTTTCAAGAGAGATCTCACATAGGTTATCGGTAGTCTATTGAAAAACTTCACATGTAATTAGGGTTTGGATAGATTTTTAATTGAGAAATTGCAATTTTTCATAATCTAATTAGGGTTTATAAGTTAGGTTTAATGGTTATAACTTAAGAGAGAATAATCAACCCTAGGATCATCTAGGACCATGATCCAATAATTCATAATCAATTAGGTTAGTGTTAAAGATAGGTAAAAATTCCCCTTTCTCTTAATTGATAGTTCTTTAGGTCAATTATTGAGTGTGTGCATTGCAATTGCTAATTTTTTAATATTTTGTGATTGATTCTTGAATTAAATTACTTGATTTAATTGCATTTCTATTTTAGTTTCATTTCATTTTGAATATTGTGCATTGTTTTGACCTTACATTTTAGGATTAGATTAACCTTTGTCGGATCGACACCTTAGGTGCTACGTGAACGACCTGTATACTTGCAGATTATTGAGATTAAATACTAAAACTTACACATATCAACTCTATTTTCACCTTTTTGTCATGTCATAACCATTTGCCTTAGTCCACGTCTAGGTTAGAAGTTTTAGTCTGTCTGCACATTCAAACAAGTCAGAGCTGAAGCGGGATAAATTACTATCAAGTTTTTGGCTCCATTTTCAGGTAGGTGATCAGTTTAGTTCTTTAGTCTAAGGCTTTTTTAATACCTTTTGTTTTTATAAAAATAGAAGAAAAAAATTTGGGGTGTAAAGTAAAGATACAACAAGACATCTTAGAATGAGAAATAAGAGATCTGAAGAGCTAGATGCCAAGAAGAAATGGAAAGAACAAAGATGGAAGATAGATATTATAGGGAGCAAGGAACTTTTGTGAATTACAATGAGGCACAGTATGGTTGGGGAGGTAACGATCCTTATTGGAACATATACACTCCGGGGTGATAGAACCACCCTGATTTTTATTGGTCCAATAATATAGGGACTCATTTAGGACATCAAGACCTATTAGGAATTCAACAAGATGAGTCTAGTTCATGGGATTCTAAATTAGACAAGATCCTGGATAAGATCATAGACATGGAAGAGGGAAAGAAGAGACTAGAAGAGCAAATTGACCAAGTAACGAAAATCATGCCTCGTTTATTCATAACCTAGAGATTTGAGTGAGACAACTCTCCTATGAATTTTGTAAAAGAAGTGTGGAAGACTCTCTAAGTAATATGGAAATAAATCAATGAAAGCAATATGACGCTATTGCACGTAAAAATGGTGGAGAGTCGGAAGGACCAGTGGAAACCAAATTGACACCTTATTGAAGACCAGAGATGAAGAAAGAGATTGAAGAAAAGAATGTCAACCCCTTTTTATTCACCATTTCTTGATATACCATGTTGGGTAGATGTTCATGAAAAGAAACTTATTCATCTGACTAATGACGAGCAAATGACTATTAGATTAAAACGAAAGCATGTAAGATTTGGTTAAACAGTAGATTTTAAAACTTTTTCGAAATTAGAAACGTAGTGGAAATAACATAACAAAATCAACATGTTTCAGCTATACATGATATGATATAAGGAAAATAATTTACATAAGAACAAGGTGGTAGAAATATACTGACTCCTTGCTACAGCTTTGACTCCTCACTTTTGTATCCTCTCCTTTGTCAATGCATCCACTGCTTATTGTTGTATCCCAACCAATCTGATTTACCACTTTTTCTTCTTAGATAACTTAGTTAATAAGATCCTTTAATGGGAAAAGAGAAGAAAAAAATTTTAGGAGATTTTTTTTAGAAGAAAGAAGCCAAAAATGATACTCTTCTCATTCAAGTTTCGACTATGCCTGCATGAGAGGAGAGAGTAAGTCAAAAAACAAAAGACAAGAACACTTCTTCCTCTCTTTGTCAATTTCGGTTAACATGAAAGAAAGATGTGATGTGCATCCAATGCATCACTTCGTTCTTTAATGAATCATAAAGAAGCCAATAAATGAGACTCTTCTCATTTGTTTAAGATGGCTATATGAAAAGACCAATAACCTAAATAAGACCTTCTCATTTTCGGTTATGGATGAAAGAAGGAAGAAAAAATACATCAAATGCACCTCTTCCTTTCTTTAATGAAATGAATGCTAAAAGGCTACATTACATGCCATCATTAAAAGACAACCATTAAACCATTTAATGATAAGACATTACTCCATTTAATGATGATAAAGCATGATAAAAATCATTTTTAATTTAGAAATTCAATGATAAATGTGCAACTACACATTTAGGTATAAGAAACCGAAATATGCCCTCCATCTTTCTTTAATAACTTGGTTTTAATTTAATTAATCTAATTAATCAAATCAAACTAAAGTCAAGCCCAATATTAAATGTTCATTTGGGCTTCTAATTAAAGTAAGCCCAACATTCTATTATGGGTTTTCAAACCTCTATTTATATTTCTTGCTTTGCTTGATAACCTTCATAAAAGCCAAATGAGGAATCTAACTAGACTTATATAATTCATGCTCCATTAAACTCGGTATTAATTTAATCTCATTAGAATTAATTTCGGCTTATTAATCAAATGTCATTCCACTAAAGGCAGCTGGTTGAACTCTTAAATTACCAAGTATTATGAGAACACATGTTCCAAATAAGATGTTTAATTGCAAACTTTATTATGAACCATATTATAGCCATCCACTCAATAAAGGGTAAAATTACCATTTTTCCCTTATGTTGGTTTTTCCTTCTAGAGCTCCCATTTTACTCTGTATGGTGATTAACACACAAGATCTCATCTTGGTGCTAAGACTTGATGGGTAGCTAGTCCATTAAACTACTAGTGCCAGTTTAATCACCATACTCCGTAAAAACATCTAAAAGTGATGATATCATTATAAACTTTTTATTTGAGTGAACGATCTCTGATACATGTTTCAATTCATAATTCCAGCATGCAGACACTGGATTGATACTCTGTACAAATCCATTCCGATTATATCAAGAATTATAATGAAACACATATGAGTTTACCACTCATCAAGATGGTGGTTTGTAATAATAGAATGCTAAGGTTTATGTTTTAAGATTAATGTAAAGGCCCACTTTATTCTTTAAAAATACTTGATTTCAAATTTATTTAATAGTGCCATTATCGATAGTCAACTACTATTATGATATGAAACTCATCATTCTCTTGAAGTAAACTCTTTTATTTATACAGAGATAAATCACAACACTACAGTCTAATCCATAAACAAGTGACCAACTTGATTATTCAATCGTGAATCAACTAATTTAAACTCTAATAATATACATGTTTCCCATACATCTCCATATATATATATATATATATATATATATATATATATATAACTTACAAAAGAATCTTTGTACCTTATGACTAGATATATATAATGCTTATAAAAATAAAACCAAACTCTTTGTTTTATTAATAATAAATATTTTTCATTACAAAAGTAACTGGAAGAAAATTTTGTTATATGTAAATAAACTTGCTTTTTAGGGCACTATATTTACATAACTCCAACAATCACCCACTTACCCTAAAGCAAGTTTGGCATATCCCCCATTCTCATCCCTACTATGTGACCCTTAAAACTCTTTTGAGATAGTGTCTTCATAAATGGATCAGCAAGATTTTGCTTTGTAGGAATCTTTACCACATTCACCTCACCACGTTATATTATCTCCCTTATGAGATAATACTTTCTCTCAATTTGATTGGAAGTTTTATGGTTCCAAGGTTCTTTCGAATTAGCCACTACTTCATTATTATCACAATAAAGTGTAATGGCCTTTTCTGCCTTAGGAACTACCTCTAAATCATTCAGGAACTTGCAGAGCCAGACTGCTTCTTTTGTTGCTTCACAAGTAACAACATACTCAGCCTCCATAGATGAATTAACAACACAAAATTACTTGATACTCTTCCAGACTATGGCTCCACCCCCTAAAACAAATATAGAACTAGAAGTTGATTTCTTTGAATCAACATCTGATTGGAAATCGAAATCTGTATATCCTGTCAGAATAAGGTTACTTCCAAAGTAAGTTCTTCATCCTACGAAGATACTTTAGTATTCACTTAATCGTCGTCCAATGCTCTATTTTTGGATCGGATTGATTTCATGCCTACTAGGTATGAAACCCCTCTTAGAATCTTGCATGGAAAACTCATTGAGCATGTTCTCTATGTAGGTTATTTGAGACAAGGCTATCAGTTTGTTTTTACGATCCCTTATAAGTTTGATCCCTAGAACATAGCTAGCCTCTCCCAAATCCTTCATTGAGAACTGTTCGTTTAGCCATCCCTTAACTGTAGATAACATTCCTACATCATTCCCAATGAGTAGGATATCATCAACATACAGGATTAAGAAAATAACCTTACCTTTTTGTATCCTTTTGTAGACACAAGGCTCATCTAGATTTTTATGAACCCATAGGTTTTGATAGATTTATCAAACCTAATGTTCTAAGACATAGATGCTTGCTTAAGTCCATAAATGGACCTCTGTAATTTGCATACCTTATGCTCATTACCTGGCTTAATGAATCCTTCTGGTTGGGCCATATAAATGGTCTCCTCAAAATCTCCAGAAATGCGGTCTTGATGTCCATTTTCTAAATTTCATAATCAAAATAGGCTACTATGGCCAAAAGAATTATGATGGGCTTAAGCATGGCAGCTAAAGAAAAAATCTCCTCATAGTCTATACCCTCTTTTTAAGTATAACCCTTAGCTACCAATCTAGCTTTAACAGTCTCTACCTTTCCATCTAATCCTCTTTTCCTTTTGTAAATCCATTTACACCTTATGGCTTTTACATCTAGTGGTAGATCTACAAGGATCCAAACTTCACTGGTGTACATGGAATCTATTTCTAATTCCATCGCCTTGAGCCATTTTTCTGCATTAACATCATTAATAGCCTGTGTATAAGTAATGGGATCCGTTTCTTATTAGTCCAATGTAGCAATTATGCCTTCTCCTAAACCTAGGTACCTATCTGGTTGTGTCACAACCCTCCCACAACATCTAGCACAACTTGATGTTCAAGCTGCTCTTCTAATTCAACTCTTAAATACATTTTGGCATCTTGTTCTGCTATATCCAAATCAACTCTTGGTTTAGATGAAATAGCTAACTTCTTTAGTACTACTTCAATTCTTCCTTTGTGATTTCTCACAAATTCTTCCTCTAAGAAGGTTGCATTTGTTGACACAAATGCCTTCCTATCCTAAGGACTATAAAAATAGTACCCTCGTGCACGCTTAGGATATCCTACAAACAAACATACTTTTGACCTTGGGCTGGGCAGCCCCTAGTACTACTTCAATACTTTAGAACATGGGCTGGGCAGCCCTAAGTCCTCAAGTGCCTCAATGAAGGCACTCGTCCAATCCACAACTCCCTAGTTATTTTAGGCACCGAATTTGATGGAGCAAAGTTAAGATGATGGGTTACCGTTTGTATGGCATGTCCCCAAAACGATCCTGGAAGGCTAGCGTAGGACGTCATTTATCTTACCATTTCCAATAAAGTCATATTCCTCCTCTTAGTTACACCATTTTGTTAAGGTGTTTTGGGAGTTGACAAGTTGGAAACAATTCCATTGTCAATTAGAAATTGTTGGAACTCTCCAAAAAAGTACTCACCACCTCGATCCGATCGAAGTTTTTTTAATGGCTTACCTAGCTGCTTCTCAGTTTTAGCTGTGAATTATTTGAACCTTTCAGATGACTCACTCTTTTTGTGCATCAAATATAGATATCCATGTCTAAAGTAATCATCTATAAAGGTTATGAAGTATTCATAAGCTCCTCTAGCTTGTACATTCATGGGCCCACACATATCAGTGTGTACCAGGTCCAACATGGATTTAGATCTATTTCCTTTAGAACGAAATGAGGCTTTGATCATCTTTCCTTTAATAAAAGATTCACATGTGGGTAATGGATCATTATCCAAGCCCGCAAAGATCCCATCCTTCACTAACCTGTCAAATCTTTTCTGATTGATATGACCCATTCTTAAATGCCATAGATATTTTGAATTAATGCTAGAGTCATTAGATTGTGTTTGTTTTATTAATATTGTAGTGTTTACTGAGCCTGTCATAGGTTCTATAAAGAACAATCCCTATTTAATTATTGCATTACAAATAAAATCCTTATTCTCATATATTGAAACAACATTTTCAAAATATAAGGAATAACCAGATTTTATTAGACAAAAAACAGAAATAATGTTCCTCACAATCGTTGGGATGTAATATATATCCTTTAAATATAACCTATGACCACTAGGAAAGTCCAAGATAATTATTCCCACTGATTCTACTGAAACATAGGATCCATCTGCTATCTTGACTTGAAACTAGCCTTTATGTAGTCTTTTCCTTTGTTGGAACCCCTGCAAAGAATTATAAACATGGTTAGTGGCTCTTGAATCTAAAATCTAAGAATCAAAATCTACCACATTTCTAGTTCCTAACAAACTTAGGAAACCTATACCTTGTTAGCTTTTGAGGGACTCAAGGTAGACCGTACAATTTCTTTTCCAGTGACCCTGCTCACCACATTGGAAACACTTTCCCTTGGTGTCCACTTTGGCCTTCTATTTTATAAGTTGGACCTTGACCCCTGTTTGGGTCTTCTTTTTCATTGGACCCTTCTTCTTTTGCTTGCCCTTAGCCTTGAGCTTAGAAGAAGATGCTACATTAGCTTCTAGCCCATAAGCCCTGATATTTAATATCTACTCCGTATTCTAAAGGGTATTCATTAACTCACTCAAGGTGTAATCCTTGCTGTTGAGCTCATAGTCCAACGTAAACTGTCGAAAAGATGAGTTTAAGCTATTGATGCTCATAATCATCTGTATGTCCGCATCCATATCTGCCCCAAGCATCTCAACCTCAGTAACCATAGAGATTGCCTTCAGCATGTAATCCCACATCGGTTTACCAGGTTTTTGTCTGAGATTATAAAAAGTTTGGATAACTTTCACTCTCACAGACCTAGTCCTTACACCAAACATCTCATGTAGGTGATGGACCATTGCATTAGCAGTTTTCATGCAAGCAATTTTCTTTTATAACATTCCGCAGATAGAAGCTAGAATATAACACTTACAAGTCTTATCAATATTCTACCACTGCTCATGTTATTGGACTTACTTAGAAGTTGAATTACCACCAGGAGGTGCAGGCTCATTGTCCTTTAACACCCATGAAATTCGTTCATATTGAAAAACAATGTCAAGGTTACATCTCCATTCATTAAAATTCTCTCCATTTTCTAACTTGTTATTTGTCAAGAGTAAAGTGAGTAGATTCATATTGTGGTTGATTATGTCTAAATATATAAATTATTAAAACATGAGCATACTACTCAACAATATTGGAACTTTGTATTAAATAATGATGCATGTATGCATGATGATAGAATTAACAAAACTTAAAAAATTAAAACTTTATACGATGGTTATTTTTTCTTATCTATAAAGAACAAAGTGACGGTAGGCCGTCTTATCCATTAAGGAAAAAACTGGGACCCTCCCACTCAAAAAACTGCCAAGCATCTTCATGCCTAACTTTTTGAGAAGCATCATGATTTGGTCCATACTTTTAACAACAGAGTACATTATGTACTCAATGAGCAGGAAAACATATGTCACGAATAGAACTCGATACACACCAAGACGGTATAGATAACCCATAAGGTGATCATACAAAACATAGAAAAGCATAGGCCTAGTCTATGACTTAACGTATACTGGTTAGGAACCATATAGGCCTAGCCTATTAATTCACTCATCCGGTGAACATAGGTTCTAGTTCCAATACACAAAAGCATAAAAACATCACATGTGTAAATCAAATCTTGTCAGAAAAACAATTATCAAAGTAAGCAAAAACAATCATGTGTGACACCACTAGTGGGCCAAACTAGCGTGCACACCTACCGATCCTCGGTGTTGGCTTGACTTCATCCGTGGTGAGTTCAGACTATGGTCAACAAGAGCGTTATAACCATAGGTGATGACCTCGACGATGTCCGGACCCTAGGTGTGGAATCACCCGCAAATCCCGTAGAAAGGTATCGATATAGGGATTCGATTTTTATGTACCAGCGTCAAGGGTACGGGGGGTTGCTAAATCAATTGTGCTCAGCACATAATTGGCTGATCGCTTCCTCACCAATCACAAAAAATTATATACACACTTTGAATACTAAAATCAAGTAAGGTACCATGCCTTTATTGATCGATCCAAATGATAAATGGAACTGTGCTAAGGCTCTAAGCCAAAAGAGAATACATGCATGTAGCATACATGATTTGATTATGTATATGAAAATTCCCAAAACATTTTCTCATGAAATAAAAGCCAATTTTTGTGTTTCAAATGCATAGCTGTTCAAAACAATGTCATTTCATAAATATATAAGTGTATTAGTATCCATTTGAGATTCAATTATACTAAGCATTACCTAGGTTCAAAATTCACATACAAGTCATCATACATGTCTTAGGGTAATCTAATCCCACATAAGAAATATGGTTTCTCCAACTTACCTCAAAAGAAGATGTGCACTACCTTGCCTTCAAAAATCCTCGGTATGAGCTCCTTGACTCCTAGCTCCCAAGCCTTTATACATAAAAAGACATACAATGAAATTAATACTTAAACATAAAATTTTTTATAGTTATACACCATCATATAAGTGTATAAAACACAATATCATTCCCTTTAAGCTATAGGATTTGACCATT
>JAOSBN010000009.1:14808486-14823335 GCA_027563595.1 Erythroxylum suave
GAACATATGATCCAGTTGATATTGATTGTATTGAACATACTGATTTTTGGATCGAAGAAGAAGAACCATCGCCTGATATGAATTAAGAACATCTACTGATGGTCAGTTATATCTTATTTTGATTATATCTAAGTTAAAATTATATTGTATTACAAGTTTACAATTGAGAATAATTTCATTCACTACTAATTTGTAATTTATTTTAATGCAGTAGAAGAAGTTGATGCAAATACTTTGGATAAAAGCATAGTTTACGAATCTTTAAATAGCGTTGGAGAATTTGGAGCTTTTGACGATGATGAGATGCAACCTCCTTCAGAAATACAAATTTGATTTTTATTGTTATTTTAAGTTTTATATTGGACTCATATTTATTTATTTTTAGTTCATTATATAATAATAGACATTGGTATATTTTTTATTTCAATAAAATATTTTATTTTTATTTATTCTTATAAAATTTTCATCTTATTTATTATATTCCGGTTTTATAGCGATTCACTAACGGTTGAACCTCTAAACCTTAAACCTATCCTTCGACCGGTTCGATGTTCGGTTCGGTTTTTAAAACATTGATTACAATAAACTCTCGGTATATCATATTTAACAACTTTAACTTATATCGATCAACCACTAACCTATATAAGTCAATTAATCACCTTCAAAAATGAATTTAACAACATTAAAGCTCAAAATTTATTTGTTCAAAAAAATTATAAATTAAACACTTCCTAAAATGTTCCCTAAATTTTGTTTGAAAGATTAAAAGATCTTTTTATTAAACCAAAAGCCTTAATGCCTCTTGATGAATATGAAGACTCTTACAATGAAATGAAATAAAAAGAAAAGTGGTTGGCCTTTTGTTAGCCACTTTTTATACAATAATTACATAATGCCAAAACTTGAAAAATATAGTTACTTCAAGCTGGATGGCTGCTTTAGTATTTGATAATAACACTCGTCAGTCGAGTTATTGTCTGTTTGTGCTGAAGTAGTTAGACACTGAGCGCAGATGTAATCCAAACCATACCAAACCAAACATACCCAAATTCCCGCCTAAGCTTGGTATGGGGAGAGTAAGATGTACACAGTCATACCCGCATCTCCGATGAAGATACAGAGACTATTTCCTTATAGACCCCAGGCTAAGGTAAGAGTAAAAACAAATAACAACAAAGAAACAAACACAAACAAATAAACACAAACAACAAAAACAAACAATCAAATCAGACTAAGGCAAGTACATCACTGTATAAGTATAACAATATATGTATATGCATGGAGACTATAACATATAGAATGCACATGAAACTGAAAATAGATAAATACATGAAGATGTCAATATGTGAGCAGGCATAAGCAGAGATATAAAAATTAAAATCAAGAAATTAACATAATAAAAATACCAATAAAATAAAAGTACACTAGGTACATAATATATATATAATTACATACATATTTATATACATATACACTTCCTATATGGCTTATTCCTGATCTAATTTCTGCTATCTATTATAGCAGAGGTCGAACCTAATCATCTCTTATAGGAGACTCTAATTCTACCATAAACATTTTCAACTTATCCTAGGCAGAGTTCGTATCCTCATAGGGCTTTAGTAGGACGGCAAGTGGTCGTTCGAAGGTACGGTCGACCGGCAGACAAACTATCCATCGAACTAGGAGTCTACAACCAATTTGTAACCCTTCGACTCTAGGAAGGGCTACATATATGAATGATAGGTTGAAACAATACCCAAAATACACGCGTATTACATTTACTACTTTAGACCACTCTAAATGTCGACCTGTATATCTTTGTCTCCCACACTTCAAATCACAGGTCATGTTCTTAGAATAGTCTAAAGCCCACTTTACCCCTCACGCCCCTGTGCACCCTAGACGTCTAATGTCAAAATTCTACGACACCAATTGTTTCTATTGGATGTCATATCCTCAAATAAGTTTAACGCCTGTAGGTCCAGTCTAATCTGCTCCTCCCATGTCCTCCTTGGCCTCCCTCGACCTCGCTTTCCTCCTACTTAAATCCCGTTAACTCAACTAACTAGTTCCGTCACACTTCTTTGACGCACGTGTCCAAACCATCGTAATCTCTACTCCCTCAGCTTGTCTCCGATAGCTGCGATGTCTAACTTCTCTCCGTACACCTGATTTGGTATTCTAGCTAACATCGTACAACCACACATCTATCTCAACATTCTAAACTCTGCTACTTCAAACTTTCGCACTTGTGCCACCCTCATAGGCCAATATTCAAAGCCATAGAGTATAGCCATCCTATAGAATTTTCCTTTCAGCCTTAGGGGAAATTTCTTATCAAATAGGACTCCAGTTGCCGCTTTCCATTTCACCCATCTAGCTTAGATGTGATGAATTACATCGCTCTCAACATCTCCATCCTCTCGTATGATAAAGCCTAGATATTTAAAACTATCCTTTTCGGTTATCGCGTGTGTTCCAATCCAAACTTCTTGTCCATCGTCCTCTGAACTCTGTGCAAAATTGCATGCCATGTACTCGGTCTTTGATTTACTTAACTGCAGATCATTTGACTCCAAAGTCTGTCTCCACATTTCTAGCTTCCTATTAACTTCTTCTTTCGTCTCTCCGACCAATACAATTTCATCTACAAAAAACATACACCACGGCATCGCATCTTGTATGTCTTACGTGATGACATCTAGTATTATCGGAAAAAGAAAAGGGCTTAAAGCTCAACCTTGATGCAACCCTATATCTACCGGGAAATATTTTGTATCTCCCACAAGCGTTCGCACACACGTTCTAACGGCCTCGTACATATCCTTTATAGTCCTGACATAGGTACTAGTAACGTTCTTCGCTTCTAAACATTTCCAAATGACTTCTCTTGGCACACTATCATATGCCTTCTCTAAGTCAATAAAGACCATATGTAAGCTCCACCTATGCTCTCTATATTTCTCCATCAGCCGTCTCAATAGTTGGATTACTTCAATAATTGATCTCCCAGGCATGAATCCAAATTGATTCTCTTTCACTTTTACTGGCTTGCATAATCGTTGTTCAATAACTCGCTCCCACAGTTTCATAGTATGGCTCAAGAGTTTGATGCCTCTATGGTTCTCACATTCTTGTACATCTCCCTTGTTCTTATAGATCAGTACTATTACGTTACTTCTCCACTCTTCCAGCATTCTCTCCATGTGCAAGATAGCGTTGAAAAGAGTGGTAAGCCATTGTACTCCCACCTCTCCTAGACATTTACACACCTTAATAGGTAGCTAGTCAGGGCCTACTGCTTTCGCTCTTCCCATCTTGCTAGGGCTTCTTTTACCTCCTCTGCAGAGATTCTTCTAACATCATCACACTGCTTTCCCTGGGGTCTCTCTTCTTCTCGACTCTCTATACCAGTCCCTTCATGTCGCACCTCGTTAAACAGGTTGTTGAAGTAGACTTCCCAAACTGAGCGCAGATGTGTGCTGGATAATTTCGTAACTGCTGACAAATTGAATACTTCCAATCGGAGGAAAATTCTTCGAATATTCCAGAGATTTGCGAAAATTGTGCCTCCGTTTGTTTAATGAGTTGTAGTGATTCTGTAGTAATTGGACTTCAATAAGTAAAGGTCATGAGTATATTTGGTCATTTGTAATTGAGTTTGATTGATGATTCAAAATTGATTTTTAAACACTAATTGTAGATTCCTTCAATGCAGTTGAGGTTAAATTAATTGATTAAATCCCATGTAACTTCATGCTTTGGCGGGTCATCAGTAGGTGGGCACATGCCATTGTTCCAATTTGGATATAAGCCATTCATGGGATCTGGATGGTTGGATCTTTGAAATAATCTACTTTGGTAAAAATGGGATAAGTGTTGAAGACTTTAAGAAATATTTATTGGTCCTTGGAAAATCTACCCTCATCATCTATAGCCATTCTTATTGGTGAATCTATTCCTTCTTGAAATGTTGATTTTAATAATATCTATATGGTGGATAAATGAATATATCCTATTTTATTACATTTATCTTCAGGAATTTTTTGTAATTTCTTATAGACTTGTTCTTGATTAATGAGATTAATACGTATATGTCCATTACATTGGTCAATTCGTATTGGAGTTTCATGTACAATTTTTCCAAAATAAATAATATTTTTCGATTAATAAAATTTTTAAAAGGGTGATGTACTATATCTTGTCCTTCTTTAAGATTCAAATTAGTTTTAGCTATTTGTACATTATAAGCCTTTTATAACATTAGAATGATTAAATGAGATGACAATTAACATGACAAACTAAAGAAAGGTCTTGATAAACCTTGAGCTTCTTTTATTATTGGTTTGATCTTCATTTTGAAGGTTGCAAATTTTAACTTTTTTTTATCAACTTCATAATCTATCTTCTTGAGTTTATAACTTTATTTTGTTTTTATATTTTTTTCATCAAAAGAATAAAAGTAGCATATATATGTTATTATCATCAAAACATCGATTGGAACCTTTCTTAGTAGAAGAATGAATTTCAACAAATATGTGGTGGGAAGAAGAATTTAGGTTGATGATCATATCATCGCAGCCCTTGAGAAAAAAATAACACTATTGTCTTTAGTTTGGTAATGGTTAAGAATATAAGAAAACTTAACGTGGTGACTTTGGTAGTGACTAAATAAATTCAAAGTCAAGCCTTTGAATATTAAATTCTAAAACCTTTCTCAAAAGTAAAGTTAGTTATCAAATTATCTCTATGTAAGTACTTCATCTGATAATGGTGATGATGATAGAGAATGGCATTAAATACAAATTCAACAATAATGTCAGCACCATTGTAAATGTTAGCAACTCCTATTACCACTTCTTCCTTCTATATTAAAAATTGAAGAAGAAGAGAATTTATAGTTTAATAACATTAAATCGCTTTTTACAATTTAGTAAAACTGATTGATTTATCATTTAATTCATAAAAACTTTATACAAAGGTTATAATATAGGCCAAACTAAAAAATTAGTTAGTTCTTTAGTATTCAAGTTAAATATGTCAGTTTGTGGTGCTTTTTAAATCATTATTTTAATTAACTAACATGATTTCCTATATGACTATAACACTTATACATGAGCATGTTGCTTCTTAAATTTAAATGCTTTCTTAACTTCCAATGTGTAATTCATATAGTTCTCATACATGGGTAAAATTTTGGTCGTCACTGTAAAATTTTTATAAAAGTGGGTGATATACCATCCACTAGTAAGACTTAAGGCCTTAGGGAAAGACTAAAAGACAAGCATAGTAAGAGTTGAAGCACCTTATGCTTTAGTTCTCTAAAAAGTTATCACTTTAAAAGGTATGAATTCCTAAGACATAGGGATTTTGAACTAAATAGGTTTATCTGACCATATAGTTTGGTACAAATATGCTTTATTGTAAGACTTTTGGAAATGGTTGATAATTTGAGTTTTATATTTTTTTTCATATCTATGAAAATGTCAGTACATTGAACTCACGCTCAAAAATTTTAACAACTTTTAAGTTTAATAGAGTTCTGAGAATGAAAGAGTTGAATGGTTTTTTTTTTTTTTGAACTAGTGGGCAAATTTTCTGAAGTCAACCTTTAAATTTATGTGAAGCATGGGTTTAAATGAAAATATTTAGATATCAAACTTCTAAATTTGACTTCCCTGAGGATGTCAACACAACCTTAAAGTTAAAGAGCATGGTATATATAGGATTCTTCACAATACACTTAGTAAAGAACCTAAGGATTTTTCATACACTTCCTTACATGAACACTATATTCGTAATGCCTGAATTTGATGTTGAAGTTGTTTGTGACATAAGGATTGTTAAGGTAGTTAGGATATAATACGTTTTGGAAACCAAAGATTTTGGGGTCAATGCTAATGATCAAAAGATGGATGTTGTTGATAAGAACATCAATTAAACATCATAACACCATAAGGAAGAGGCTCTAGCAAACATAGATGTTGGAATGCCACCTATTACAAAAGCATTTTGAGGATAATAAGAGGGACATGAGGATGATACTAAAGAATTTAGAAATAATAGAGTAAAGATAAATAGAGATGTAATAATTATAAGAGGATTATAACATCCAATTGGAGTGGATAAAACATACTATAAACGAAATTTGCTCCCATATTGGATATCAGCTGCTACCGAGCACAGTTCTTGTCTTGATATGGATAAAATATTAATGCTTTAGGAATTTTTCCTACTAAGTTTATAAGAAGATGACAGTGTTAGACTTCATTAAGAGAAGATAATAGTGTTAGACTCCATATTTTCCTTTGTTATGCAATATTTTGCTCTACCCTACAAAATGTATAGATTAGCATTATTAAATGGAACATATGCTTATTCTAATATTGGATTTCACTTTTTTTTTATTTTGGATTGGAAGAATAGTGCAATGATTTCATTTTTATTACACCCACCAAACATTATATGGGTTAATCACATGATCTTGTGGTTATTTCAATCAACAACAAACTTACTTATGAGAAACTTTAATTTTAGTCCTATACTAAAGTTACAAGAAGAAAGGAGGTTATTAATATTAGGACTAGCAACCTAAATCACTTATAAATTCTGTGATAAAAAAAATCCATTGAGAATATATTTCTGTTATTAGTGGTTGACTATAAGGATTATCAACAAAAAAAGGCTATAATAAACATCAACTAATTGATTTAGATACATTGAAATCTCATTATTTCTTAACCCCAAGTATAAGATTAGACAAAGAAGATAAGGATAGATGCACTAAACATGATGCAAAACATCTAACTTAAGCTATAATTGCTACTCTTCCATTTTTGTATGAATATGGAAATACTCGAGTATATAGCTGAAGTGAAAGGTTGACATATAAATTTAGTTACTTTAGAGAAGGTTGTTACTAGAAAATTGAAGTGAAAGGTTGACATATAAATATAGTTATTTTAGAGAAGGTTGTTACTAGAAAATTGATTATGATTATCAAAGTTAAAACATAAAACATACAGTAAAGTAAGTATAGTATATTATATAAAGCCATATATGATGTATCATCTAACAATAATGTATTTAACTTGTTATAATCCCCATGGAATATAAAGATCACGTTTTATCTATAAAATTGATAGTTCATTTAAAAACAATTGCTTACTCATGTTCTTAATAGTGGTGTGAATCATATTAGTGTAATGAGATTGATCTTGCATTAAAGAAACCATCAATCTTTACTAACACACAACATTTTACTGATTTAAATGATATGGATTTTTTTTATTCATTACAGATGAATGAAAAAATCCTAGTTCTTCAATAAGTGATTGAACTTGCCTAACAAAATAACAAATTTTCTCTTGATTTTCTAAAGAGAAACTAAATTATTTGCACCTAATGGACATATAATTAAAGGTAATGGATATTGGATGTAAAATATTATTGCATTAGTTTTAGAACTTTTACTTATAAGTCAAATGTCAATAAGTAAAAATGTATATAAAGATCATCATTAACACTAAACTTTTTTCTTTTTGTTCAGATATGAACATTATATCTCTTAAAGAAAAACATAAGGAAATTATTATAGTAGGGCCTTTTGAAAATTTAAGAACAAAATACACAAGCACTGAAATAATTTAATTGAAATATTTGTTTAGGACTACAAATTTAAAAATCACCTTACAGCTTTATATGGGAGTTCATTTAAATATCTTAAGACAAAGATATTAGGCTTATAGATCATCAGGTGACCTAGAACAATATTAATGAGAAGGACGTTGATGTCAAATATAAGCAAATTCTTTTTTATGGATAACTTTTTTAAAATGTTTGTTAAATGGCATGGGTCAACATTCATAACTCCTATTCACCTTATCCTCTTTGTTGGTGTTTTTTACTCTCCCAAGTAATAGTCTATAAAATTTCTTAATATTTTCTTCCTTTTCTTTGGTTTTTGTAATTCCAAATTAATATTGCTAATATTCCTTTGCCTCTTCAACCTCTTTAAAGGTTGTCCGGTATCCTTCCATTCTTTTAGTATAAGCTTTTGCATTACGTTATTAATATCAACATGTATAAGGGCATAATTGACCCTATCTCACCTTCTCTTCTCTATGCCATCTAATTTTACTGAATGGACCAAATCGATAATGAATTTTATTCTTTTAAGATCTAAATTTGATGCATTCTTAACATAACAATTATCTATTCAACAATTTCCCACAATCAAAGGTTGGTTAGGTGTTTCAAATTAGGTGTCAATTTTCCAGAAAAGATGACTAACAGAAAATGTTTTGTGGCACCAACAACCAAATATGATTGGATTAGGTATTCAAATTATTCATGGTTAAAATGGGTTAAAGAATATATTACCTTATAAATACATTTTCCATAAGAGTAAGGATACGTCATCAAAAAATTATGAACCCCAATTGCAAATGGTTAACTCACGTAAGAATAAGGATAAATATTGTATGGTCAACCACGTTCACATTATAGAATCTATGAATGCCTATTTAAAAGAATACGATCAAATATAACACACTTTACAAAATGTCTATATGGTCAACTATTTTTATGTTATAGAATCTATGAATGGCTAGTTGAATTAATAGGCCTAAATACATGGGCATATATATAACAATATAAGTATTATGTATTATTAAACATGGTGCCCTGCACACTTGTGTCATTAACTTTGTTTAAGTTAGAGAATCCACGAACAAATAATCTTGGCATATGGGCTTGTACCAAACTTTGTACATTATAAGTATTATTAGACATAGAGAATTACATATTTGTGTTATTAATTCATATTCGTAAATTGTTACAAATTGGATATGATGCAATAATATAATATTTAAACACCCATGAAGTTATTTAACTAAATTATGAGTTTATAATTTAAGAATACCAAGGTTCTATACAAAAATAACATAACTTAGTGTATATAATACTACAACCACATTATATTAGTACTACTAATGTGTTACAAAATTGTTCTTGTAAGTTTAGCACTAACCTTGACTTTAACATGACAATAACAATATTGAACACAAAATATATCATGTCTTTAAATAGTTCTGGTATATATAAATATCAAATTTTATACATTTTTAAGTATTAGCCAATGATATCTATAAAAAAATTCATAAAAGGTCCCATGTTTAACATCTAAGATCAAATGATTCCATATTGATTATTAAGTCTCATGAGGAATTGATGACCTTTTTCCTATTTCTGTTCTGTTAAGATATCTTTTCCAATACGACATGTCCATGAAGAATTGGTATAATAGGTTGTTAACTCATCCCAAATACTTTTAGTTTTGGTGTAGTACGTTGCCTTATAGAAGTGATAATGAGTTGGTTTAGTTTGGGCCACTTGTGATCCGACTCTAATTTATAAATTTTTTTAGGTCAAGTTTTATTTAAACCTGATTAGGTTTAGAATGTTTAACTCGAGTTTAAGCCTGGTCGGGCTTCAACTAGTCCAAAACCCCCTAAAAGCCTTATCAGACCCAATAAATAGTTAAGGGTTTTATAAACAGGTAAAAAAGAAGAAGAAGACATTCTATAAAAAAAAAGTAGCGAATCATACATTAATTTTTTATCTTCTATAATATGAGTTAAAGCCTTGATAATCTTCAATTTATCAATATGGGATCCTTGCAGTATACATTTGAACATCTTATATGCTTTAAACTATATTTTCTCATATAAATCACATAAAAATCAATTATCATTTGCGATAAGAATAGTCGCTCTATACTGGCTTTATTTTAACAGAAGAAGAACTCCTCTAAATAGAGTTAGTACAAGTTAGTTACAAATAATGAGTTATTTAATCCAATAATTATGGAAGTTTCCAATCTTATGGACCAAACCTAAAAAACTAAAAGAAGGAAATGAAGAGAATACTAAAAAGGCACAAAAATAGAGTTGCAAAGAGGGAGAGAACAAGATAATATAGTAAATATAAGTGCTAGACATACTAGTTCATCAACAAAACAGTGACAATAGTCTAGCTTTTTATTTTTTAAAATAATATATACTCATTTTGTTTATATATGCAAAACATGTAATTTAGTATAATGTGAGAAGTTCTACATCAGGAAGATTGAGAGCAAGCTTGAATCTAACCTGAAGTCCAACTTTTAATAAAAGCTTGAGTCTTCCTTGAAGTTTAAATTGAAAATAAAATCTAATTCTAGCTTTAAACTCAATCAATTCAGGTTTAACCTATTGACTTTGGATCAGGTCAAGCCGTATTTGGGGCTTTTTCCCTTCCTTAGCTACTACAATAACATATTTGTACCAAACAAATTGCTTTTTTCAAATCAAGACTGCGAATAACATGCTCATGAATATATAGAACATTCATCTGAAAGTGTTCATGTAAATCTCCCATCATCTCACATGTTATATCTATATATATAATAATATCATGTAATTCTATAGCCAAGGCCTATCCTTTAATATATCTATTAATCCTTTATATTACTTATTTTTCATTTACATAAAATATGTGCGCTAGTGGTGCAGATGAAATTCAAGGAAGATAAGAAATAGTTTCCAACAAAGTTTTAATTTGATTGGTAGATAAATATATGTTTTAAGTAGTTCACTTTTCAATCTTGAATAAAAATAAGAATAAATTGATACTAAAAATAAAATAATCAAACTACTAAAACCTACTAAACCAATACAATAAATTATGGAAACTAAATTCAAATTATATTTTATTAACATAGGGTATAAAGTTTATTCTTAATTATAGAACAATGGCATTTCATGAAACGATGGGTGATCAAATTCAAATATGGAATGACAAATAGTTGAACAACTTATTGAATCCATATAATCATATGATCAATGAAACTAGAAACGGTAAAAATGATAACAGCAAGAAGACAATCAACGAAGGAGAGAACCAATTTCCAAATCCTCCAAATTCCTCATGGAGATCATCCTCCCAATCCATGAAATTTCTATTCTTTTGAGTCACTTGCCAATTTATTTCATTTTCAATCAAACTTATGTGAGATAAAATATGAGGAAAAACTTTATGAGGAGAGGTCTCTCTAATCAGTAAATTTGAGTGTCTGAAACCATCTACAACTACCCTTTCGTGTCTCAAATTAGGTTGGTGCATCTTCATATACTTTTTGGCTAGAAATGAGGTCTCATACGTTACAGGTAGAGACTGTTCTCCTAAAATATAAAGCATTGACAGTGCCATTCTTTCAGGATGAATCAAGTATGAATCGTTTCCATTGCTATCGATAATAAATCCCTTGTTACAAATCATTCTAAGGTGAGAAAATGTTGCCATAGGAAGGTTGGTAGAGCTTTGCTTGTTTAGCTAATGGTGCATTATTGGGCTTAAATTTTCATGCCAGAATGTGTTTCAAGAGCTGCTAATATTAGAAAAGAAATTTGTGGCATTTGACAACATACAGGAAGACACTATATAAATATTGGGAAAGATTCAAGAAGCTTGTGCTAGCTGTCCCTATTACCTGATAAATGATCAATAGTTGATTCAATACTTCTATAAAGGTTTTTTTCTTATAGAAAAGAGTATGATTGATGCTGCAAGCAGTGGAGCTTTGGTTGACAAAACACCGACAGTTGCAAGAGATTTAATAGTGAATATGGCTTCCAATACATAACAATTTGAGATACGTTCTAGCTATAGTTCAAAACAAGTAAATGTGGTAAATGTGACATCGATGGAGAAAAGATTAAATTATCTTATATCTTTGATGTTGCAAATTGTAGTTACAAAGAAAGAAGAAGCATGGGCATGTGGAATATGTTTGACGTTGGGACACTCTGTTGATGCATTTCCAGTTTTGTAGGAAGAAACTACAAAATAAACCAATGCCGTGGGGGCATTTGTTGGGCAAAATCAAAAGAAATATGATCCATTCTCCAACATTTACAATCCGAGTTAGCATGAACATTTAAATTTGATTTATGCAAACTCTCAAGGACAATAAGTTACTGTCAATTTCCAGAAATATAGGCAACCATATGTTCTTAGAAAACATCAACAAAGGCACCCAACTCTGAAGGTAAGTCATCTTTGGAAGATATAGTTAAATCTTTGGCCACTAACACCATGACATTTCAATAAGATACTCGAGCTAGTATTCAAAATATTGAAAATCAGTTGAGCAACGGCAACAACCATCAATTAGTTGGAGGCACAAAGTTGTGGAAAATTTCTAACTCAGATAGAAATTAATCCCAAACAAAGTGCCAAAGTTGTCATGTTGCGGAGTGATAAGGAATTGAAGGAACTCCAAAAATCTCTAAGAGGGACATTGAAGAAGAAACAAAAAAAGAAGCACTTGATCAGAAAAAAAGAGGCATTTAGGTCTGCAAAATTTTGTTATAAAACCCCCTTTTCCTAGTCAATTCACTAAGGAAATGAAAGAGAAGCAAGAGAAAGAGATATGGGAGACTTTCAGCAAAGTACAGGTAAATATTCCTTTACTTGATGCCATTAAACAAATCCCTCATTATGCTAAATTTCTTAAGGAACTCTGCACTCCAAAATGAAAATTGAAATATGATGAGAAAGTGTAATTGGTATGTGTTTTCTTTCATAATTGTTGATCATTGTTGTAGTTTAGGATTAATTTTGTATATTTTCATTAAGTTTGATTTTCATTATCGTTCTTCTGTGTTTAATGTTAATTCAGGGTAAGAATTGACTATTTTATATAGGAAGGAAGACGGAGTAACTTGGCTGTTGAACTAGAGACTAAAAAGGAAAAGAAAAGAGGAGTGCATCTGTGACCAATTCCCATGGTCATGGGAATTATAATCTGAGACCTTATACAGGACTTCATTAAACTCAGGATTTTTGGACTATAAAAGGATAGTTAAGCCTTCATCTTTAAGAGGAGACGACACCTTTTTATAGAAACACCATCCTTGAGTGAAGAAAACATGTTTGGAGCCTTGAGGAAGGATTAAAGAGAAGGATCATCATCAAGTTTGAGCAAAATAGCACATCAACACCAAAATTCCAGATTTTGGCAAAGAGAGGAGTCTTTACATTCAATTTTCTATCACTTTGATCTCTTTTATTCTTTGTAAAAATGGTTTATTTGAATGTTAATGATGTTATGGAGACCATGTTAGGTTGATTTAATTTTAGGGATTTCTTTTGAACTATTTTGTTAGAACTCCTATTTTATTGAATTGAATGAAGTTGTCTTTGATGATTGCTATTTTTAATTGTCGTCTTGCAACAAATTGATGGAGTGAGCAAGATGAAATTTGTGTACGATTGTACAACAAGAGTTGGAGACCTATAGATGTACAATCGTCATGTAAATTGAATAGTTAGAAGAAAGATGTTGGCTAGTTAATTGATCACCCATAGGATAGTTTAATAACTAGTTGAATCGATAAAGTCATTGGGTAGGTTAAGAGATCGTCTAATTGATTCTCATTAATTCAATTAAGACAAGTAGTTACACTTTGAGAAAGGGTAATTATTACATTTAGAAATCTAGGGTGAGACACAATTTAATTAATAAAATAGAAGGGAGACAAAATAGGAAAAAAAAGTAATCTCTAGTCTTTAGATTCTTGAATCCTGACTTCTCTGCAATTATGGTATTGTTCTTGTTCATCATTAATCTTTTAGTTTGGATTTAATTTTCTAAATTATTTTCACTAAAAGCAATTTTGGTTCTTAAACTTTGTTTAAATCAAGCGGTGTCTGGGCATCAATCCCTATAGGATCGATAACTATTCTTTTTAACTATAAGTCACGACCCATTCACTTGCAGTTTTTATGCGTAAAACAAGTAGATAGGTTTTACTGTCAACAAGTTTTTGACACCATTATAGAGGATTGATTGCATGTGTATGAACACAAGGAGCACATGAAGAATGAAAGAATCAATAGAAGATGAATTTCCCAACATTAAGAAGCACGAAAGAGAAATAAGAAGGGCAAAGAGTCTAAATTTTTCAAATCAAAATATGGCTGAAGAAGCGGGGCAAGGAGGACCAGAGCAAACTTTGATGGATTTCATAAGGCCAGGATTTAGTCCTCAAAGAGTGACCAGATCGATAGTCCAAGCAACTAATTTTGAGATAAAGCGGGTGCTACCCAATATTCTACAAAATAGTGTACAATTCTACAGGCTATCTAATGAGAATCCGAATGCCCACATTACAATTTTCTTAGAGATTTGCAACACATTTGTTAAGTCAAGAGGACTTCACGATGATTAATTTTGATGAAAATCAAATAATAATAATGTTAGAAATAAATGAACATTTTTTATAAGTGTGTTAAGTGTGCAGAAGAAGCGCAAAAAACAGAAGAAAGGAAAACATAGAAAAAGCGCAAAATACAGAAGAAAGGAAAATATAGAAGAAGCGCAAAACACAGAAGAAGTAGAAAACACAGAAGAAAGGAAAACATAGAAGAAGCGCAAAACACAGAAGAAGCACAGAACACAGAAGAAGCAGAAAACACAGAAGAAGAGTAAAACATAGACGATACAAAGAAGAAGATACATTAGTACGTTGGACAGTTAGTTAGTTGGAGTTAGTTACATTACACAACTAAATAACAGTTATCAAGATTCAAGAAGCAGTTATCAAATATCAAGAAGCGGTTGGAGACTTAGGCTATAAATACTAGTCATAGTCGAAGATTAGATAATCTTACTACCTTTGAAAAATCATTGATCTTTGAGCTTTCAAGTGTTTACTTAGAAAAGAAAATTTTTGTAGTACGATACTAAGAGAGCTAACCCTACTATAACAAAAGCTCACAATATCTTTCTAGTGAGAGAAAGAAAA
>JAOSBN010000009.1:14839461-14883861 GCA_027563595.1 Erythroxylum suave
TTTACTCTAAGTAAACATGAAAGCCTCTTTCCAATGCACACCATCAAAATCTTTAAATCCTAAGCCAAGTTCACTTACACATTTTATCAAACACCTAATGTGCATAAATTGCAAGTGACATTTTCAAAACTTTATTATAATAATTTATGCTCCTATCACATTATATAGTAACACTTCCACTCAATGAAACATTCCACCACTCCATTAAAACCAACCCCCTTAATTTAAGCTACATTTATCAATTACACAACTCATTACATTTATCCACTTCTTCTTCATCATTTCAATCCAACCTTAACCAACATACATCTTCTTCATTCTTCATCATCAATTCACATTATACATGCACAATTAACACCAGAGAATTCATCTAAATCATCGATTTCAGAAGATATCCAAAAATTTTCAACTTTCACCAAAAGGGGGCATTTTCGATTTTGACTTAAAGAACCCTCTCTATAAACCATAATTCATTCGTATTCAAGCATAGAGAACAACATATCTTAATACCAAACTCAAAATTCTAATGTAGAGACAAAATTTACCTATACTTTCCTTTGGTGATATCTTTAAATCCTTTGAGAATTTCTCAAATATAATGATAGATTTGAGTTCCTTGACCCTAGAACACCTTGGTTTGAGTTGAAGGATCAAAAACTTGGTGAAATTTGAGTGATGGCTGAAACTTCCTCTTCTCCTCCTCTTTTCTCCTTTCTTCTCCTTTCTTTTAATTAAAACTAAGTGTTTTAATGCCAAATAAAGGGGTTGCTTGGCCACACTCATGAAGAAGGGTCTAGAATTTGACTCTTCTTTGACCAAACATGATGAATTTATCTTATTGCCCTTAGTTATGTGAAATTACCATTATACCTTCCAGACTTTTCCTAAATTTGCAATTAAGTCCAAAATTTGAGAATGACCAAAACTTTTATTTTCATTTTGGTCCTAGGACATTTGAAAATTATAATTAAGCCCCTTAAATTTATAAAATTACTTATTGGTCCTCCAAGAATCCAAAATTTTCATTTAAGTCCTTTAACTTATAACAATTTGCAAATAGGCCCTTATGTGCATCAATTTTTCCAATTAAGCTTTTTAAGTGTCCGATCAGTCCATAAATCTTGTCTAATCACCTCTAAGGCATTAGAACACATTTAATTCGACCACCATGGTCATATCCATCCAATGGACTCAGCTTTTCACACTTCAATGCTTACATGTTGGAAATCTCCAAATATAGCACAAAGCAAAAAGCTTAGAGAGTTTGACATTACAATTATTGTTGTTAAATGCTTAAGATACTCATTTTAGGTACAATTTGGAAGCATAAGAGATAAAATGAGTTAAGAACGTACTTCTTGAGCTAACCTATTGATGTCCAAACTCAGTTATCCTTATGGAAGAAGAAGGAGATAGAGTAGAGTAAGGATTGGACAAGAAATTACAAGAAAAACAAAATTTCAACAAAACCTATATAACTGTATACAACACTTTATATCTTCTAGGCCATGTATATACTTATATATTTGTGTATGAAATTGGACAAGAAATTACAAGAAGAACAAAATTTCAACAAAACCTATATAACTGTGTACAACACTTTATATCTTCTAGGTCATATATATACTTATATATTTGTGTATGAAAAAATAGAAGATATACAGTGGTGTGTATAGTTATATGACCATGTAAACATTCGGAAGACAATTTTGGACTCACAAAGTTGGACACACGAGGTTCGCATTTTTCGACTAATACGGTTTGATAAACAGCTGTGTGTAAATCCAAGTATATACCTAAAAACCTAATTTTTTATATAAACAGAACATTTTGATGGAAAATGAGGGTGGAATCAACTTTGGACTTTGTGAAGGGAAAAAACCTACTCTTTTAAGGCACGCATGGAGGGCTAAGCTTTCCCAATTTGGTTTAGAGGTGAAATCGACACTGAGGAACGCATTTAAGCATATCATCTTGTCCATCATTCTTCTTTCCCTCTTTAAGGATTTTTTACATTTTATTGTGTTTATCGAATTGGGTTTTGTGTAAGAATGATTGAACACTCTATCTGATTATTTTTTTGTAAACCCATTACTAGAATCTTAAATACAATACATAATCGTTGTGTTTGGATTCATTTGTGGCAACTAATGACATGAAATCATTAGAGATAACATATCATAGGTTAAATAATTCAAACTTGTGGGATTATTACTTATATTGATCCATTTTCCTAATCGTAATGCAGCTGTCCAACTAAATTTAGAGGGCTTGTTCTAGGTTGTTTGATAGTTAGATTTAATTAAAGACCTATTTTTGATTAAATGCAACCTAATAGAAAACTAGGATTAACAGAGCTTGTTGTTAATTCACTATCAATAGTTCTAAGAGAGGTGTGAAAATGATAATGCAATGATGTATGTTTTTTTGAGCTTAGGATAAGATTTATCCCAAAACCAAATTCTAACACACCCATCACTTTCATCACTTTTGATTGTTTTCTTTAATTCAATTTTACTTTGTTATCTTAATTGCATAAAACCAAACTGCCCTTTATACAAATGAATACAATTTAGAAAGGTGAATTGAATGTTTGAAACATGAAGTATTGATAATTTCAATATTTCTTTAATAGTGGTACATGATAAATGCTCGAATTTACTGTAATAAAAAATTAAAAGTAAAAATTTCCGAGAATAGAAAAATTGTGGATAAAAGTATATAGTACCAATAGATTTATAATGAAAGGTGTTGGATTGGAAAATAAAACATGCATCTATTTGGAAGAAACAGTAGATTTCAAAACCTTTTAGAAATCAAAATTTCAGCAGAAGCAATATATCCAAATCAACATGCATAGCCACATATGATACGGTATAAGGGAAAACATTTGCATAATCACAAGATGGAAAATATTACCGACTCCTTCACTACAACCTTAACTCCTCGCTGTGTTATCTTATTCTCGGCAATGTATCCTTTCCTAGGTGATGTATCCTCTTCACCTTATTGTATCCTCAACCAATCCGATCTACCACTTGTTCTTCTTAGACAACTTGGTTAACAAGATCCTTTGGTGAGAAAGGAGAAGAAAACTTTGGAGGAGATTTTCTTAGAAGAAAGTAGCCAAAAAAGAGACACTCTCATGCAATTTTTGGCTCATCATGCAAGATAGGAGAGAGAGAGTTAAAACAATGAAAGAACCCCTTTCTTACACACTCTTAATTTTGGTTAACCTCAAAGGAAAAAAGAGATTTACATCAAATGCACCACTTCTTTTTTTAATCAATCATAAGGAAGCCAATAAATGAGACTCTTCTCATTTGTCTTTAAGATGGCTATATGAAAAGAATATTAACCTAAATCTCATATACCAATTTCGGTTTTTGATGATGAAAGAAGGAAGATGGTCCATCAAATGTACCTCTTTCTTCTTTAATTCAATGAATGCTAATAGGTTACATGTTGTCATTAAAAGACCACCGTTAAACCATTTAATGATAAGGTTATTATTCCATTTAATGATGATAAAGCATGTTTAAAAACATCTTAAATGTCGCAAACAAATGTTAAATGTGTAGCTGCACATTTACCCATTAAAACCGAAATTCCATCTCCATTTATCTTTAATAACTTTTTTTTAATTTAATTAATCAAATTAAACCAAAGCCTAGCCCATTCCTAAATGTTTATTTGGGCTTCTAATTAACCATTAATTAGTATAAACCCAACATTCAATCATGGGCTTTAAAACCTCCATTTATATTTCTTACTTAGCTTGACAACCTTCCTTGAAGCCAAATGGGGAATCTTATTGGACCTAGATAATTCAAGCTCCAATAAGCCCATAATTAATTTAATCTCATTAGAATTAATTCTAGCTTATTAACTAAATGTCATTCCAATTAGTTGAACTCTTGAATTACAAAATATTATGAGGACATATGTTTCAATATGTCCAATTGCAAACTCTAATATGGACCATATTATAGTCATCCGCACAATAAAAGGTAAAATTAATGTTTTGCTGTATGTTGGTTTTTCCTTCTAGATCTCCCATTTTACTCTACATGGTGATTAACATACAAGATCTCATCTTAGTGTCAAGACTTGATGGGTAGCTAGTTCATCAAACTACTAGCGCCAATTTAATCACCGATCTCCATAAAACATCTAGAAATGATGATATCACTATAAACTCTTGATTTGAGTGAATGTTCCCTGATACATGTTTTAATTAATAATTCCAACATGTAGACACTAGATTAATACTTTGTAAAAATCCATTCCGATCATATCAAGAATTATAATGAAACATATATGAGTTCACCACTCATCAAGATTGTGGTCTATAATAAATGTATGCTTAAGTTGTATGTGTTTAGATTAAAGTAACGATCCACTTTATTCTTAGAAGCACACTTGATTCCAGATTCATTTAATAGTGCCATTATCGATAGTCAACTACTATCTTGATATGAAACTCATCATTCCCTTGAAGTAAACTCTTTTACTTATACGGGGATAAATCGCAACACTACAGTCTAAGCCATAATCAAGCGACCAACTTGATTATTCAACTGTGAATCCATTATTTTAAATTCTTGTAATATACATGTTTCCCATACATCTTTATGTATATGTATATTACTTACAAAAAAATCTCATACCTTATGACTAGATATATAATGCTCATAAAAATCAAACTCTTGTTTTATTAATAATAAATATTTTCATATCAAAAGTAACTGGAAGAAAATTAAGTTATAAGTAAATACACTTGCTTTCTAGGGCACTATATTTACTTAACTCCAACAATTTCCCACTTGCCCTAAAGCAAGTTTGACATATCCCTCATTCTCATCCCTGTTAGGTGACCCTCAAAACTCTTTTGAGACAGCATGTTCGTAAACGAATCAGCAAGGTTTCGCTCCTTAGGAATCTTTACCACATTCACTTCACTGCGTTGTATTATCTCCCTTATGAGATGATACTTTCTCTCAATGTTTTTAGCAGCTTTATGGTTTCAAGGTTCTTTAGAATTAGCCACTATCCAACTATTATCACAATAAAGTGTAATGGCCTTTTCTACCTCAAAAACAACTTCCAAATCATTTAGGAACTTACGAAGCCAAACTGCTTCTTTTGCTGCTTCATAAGAAGCAACATACTCAACCTCTATAGTCGAATCAGTAAAACAAGATTGCATGATACTCGTCTAGATTATGACTCCACCTCCTAAAACAAATATAGAACTAGAAGTTGATTTCCTTGAATCAACATTTGATTGGAAATCGGAATCCATATATCTCGTCGGAATAAGATTACTTCCAGAGTGAACAACCATTAAGTTCTTCTTCCTACGAAGATACTTTAGTAAACACTTAACCACAGTCCAATGCTCCATTCCTAGATTGGACTGGAATTTACTTACTAGTCCCACTGCATAACAAATATCCAGTCTAGTGCAAAGCATAGCATACATTAAACTTCCAACTGCCGAAACATATGGAATGTTATGCATGCGTTCTACCTCTTCTTGGGTCTTAGGTACTTGCTCCTTTGAAAGTTTGATTCCATGTCTAGTAGGTATGAAACCCCTCTTGGAATCTTGCATGGAAAACTTATTGAGCATGTTCTCGATGTAATTTAGTTGAGACAAGGCTATCAGTTTGTTCTTATAATCCCTTATAAGTTTGATCCCTAAAGAATAGGTAGCCTCTCTTAAATCTTTCATTAAAAATTATTCGTTAAGCCATCCCTTAACTGTAGATAGCATTCCTACATCATTCCCAATGAGCAGAATGTCATCAACATACAGAATTAGAAAAATAACCTTTCCTTCTTGTATCCTTTTATTGACACAAGGCTCATCTAGGTTTTTTATGAACCCATAGGTTTTGATGGATTTATCAAACCTAATGTTCCAAGACCTAGATGCTTGCTTAAGTCCATAAATGGACTTTTGCAATTTACATACCTCATGCTCATTAGCTGGCTCAAAAAAAGCTTCTGGTTGGGCCATATAAATGGTCTCCTCAAGAACCCCATTAAGAAATATAGTCTTGATATCCATTTTCTATATTTCATAATTGAAACAGGCTATTATGGCCAAAAGAATTCTGATGGATTTAAGTATGGCAACTGGAGAAAAAGTCTCCTCATAGTCTATACCCTCTTTTTTAGTATAGCCTTTAGCTACCAATCTAGCTTTAAAGGTCTATACCTTTCCATCTGATCCTCTTTTCCTTTTGTAGATCCATTTACACCCTATGGTTTTTATACCTGGTGGTAGATCTATAAAGATTCAGACTTCGTTAGGGTACATGGAGTCTATTTCAGATTACATTGCCTTGAGCCATTTTTTCTGCATCAACATCATTAATAGCTTGTGTATAACTAATGAGATCCGTTTCTTTTTGGTCTGAGATGGCTATAATGCCTTCTCCTAGACCTAGATACCTATCTGGCTGTCTCACAACCCTCCCATTATGTCTAAGCACAACTTGATGTTCAGGTTGCTCTTCCAATTTAACTCTTGAATCCATTTCGACATCTTGTCCTGCTATATCTAAACCAACTCTTAGTTTAGAATAAATAGCTAACTCTTTGAGTACTACTTCACTTCTTCCTTTGTGATTTCTCACAAACTCTTCTTCTAGGAAGGTTGCATTTATTGACACAAATACCTTCCTATCCTGAGGACTTTAAAAATAGTACCCTCGAGTTTCTATAGGATATCCTGTAAGCAAACATACTTCTGACCTTAGTTCCGTCTTTGTGGATTCAGGCCTTAGAACATGGGTTGTGCAACCCCAAGTCCCTAAGTGCCACAATGAAGGCACTCGGCCAATACACAACTCCTTAGGTATTTTAGGCACCGATTTGGTAGAAGCAAATTTAAGAAGATATGTTGTCGTTTGTATGGCATATACCCAGAATGATTCTTGAAGGCTAGCAAAGGACATCATTGATATTACCATTTCCAATAGAGTCCTATTTCTCCTCTCAACTACACCATTTTGTTGGGGTGTTCAAGGAGCTGACAATTTGGAAACAATTCCATTGTCAATTAAATATTGCTGGAACTCTCTAGATAAGCACTCACCACCTCGATCTGATCAAAGTTGTTTTAATGGCTTGCCTAGCTACTTCTCAGCTTTGACTTTGAATTCTTTTAACTTTTCAAAGGATTCTCTCTGTTTATGCATCAAATACAAATAGCCATGTCTTAAGTAATCTATAAAGGCCATGACGTATTCATGACCTTGTCTAGCTTGTACATTCATAGGCCCACAAACATTAGTACGTACCAGGTCCAATATGGCTTTAAATCTATTTCCTTTAGAAGGAAATGCAGCCTTAGTTATTTTTCCTTCAACACAAGATTCACAGGTGGGTAATGGATCATTATCCAAGCCTATAAGGATCCCATCCTTTACTAACATGTCAAGTCTTTCTGATTGATATGACTCATTCTTAAGTGCCACAGATATTTTGAATTAATGTTAGAGACATTAGATTGTCATGGTTTTATTAACTCTGTGGTGTTTAGTGAGCTGTCATAGGTTCTATAAAGAACAATCCCTGTTTAATTATCGCATTACAATTAAAATCCTTATTCTCATATATTGAAACAACTTTTTCAAAATATAAGGAATAACCAGATTTTATTAGACAAAAAACAGAAATCATGTTCCTTACAATCATTGGTATGTAATAAACATCCTCCAAATATAATCTATAACCACTAGGAAAATCCAAGATAACTACTCCCACTGAGTCTACTAAAACATAGGATCCATATGCTATCTTGACTTGAAATTAGCCTTTAGGTAGTCTTTTCCTTTCCTAGAACCCCTGTAAAGAATTACAAATATGGTTAGTGGCTTCTGAATCTAATATCCAAAAATCAAATAAATCTACCACATTTCTAGTTCCTAATAAACTTAGGACACCTATACCTTGTTTGTTATTAAGGGACTCAAGGTAGACTGCACAGTTTCTTTTCTGGTGGCCCATTTCACCACAGTGGAAACATTTTCCCTTGGTTTCCGCTTTGACTTTCTTTTTCCTGGGTTGGGCCTTGACCCCTTTTGGGCCTTCTTTTTCATTAGACCCTTCTTCTTTTGCTTGCCCTTACCCTTGGGCTTAGAAGAAGACACTACATTAGCTTGTGGCCCATGAGCCTTGATATTCAATATCTCCTCCATACTCTGAATGGTATTCATCAACTCACTCAAGGTGTAATCCTTGTTATTGAGCTCATAGTCCAACTTAAACTGCTGAAAAGATGAGTTTAAGCTATTGATGATCATAATCATTTGCATGTCCACATCAATATCCGCCCCAAGCATCTCAGCCTCAATAACCACAGAGATTACCCTAAGCATGTAATCCCGTACCGGTTCACCAGGATTTTGTCTGAGATTATGAAAATTTTGGATAGCTTTCACTCTTGCAAACCTGGTCCTCACACCAAACATCTCATGTAGATGATGAACCATTGCACTAGCAGTTTTCATACAAGCAATTTGCTTTTGCAATATGTCATTGATAGAAGCTAAAATATAACACTTAGTAGTCTTATCAGCATTCTGCCAACGCTCATGTTGGACTTACTCAGGACTTGAATCTCCACTCAGAGGTGCTGGCTCATTTTCAGTTAATACCTATAAAATACGTTCATATTGAAGAACAATGTCAAGGTTACGTCTCTATTTATTAAAATTATCTCCGTTTTCCAATTTGCTATTTGTCAAGAGCAAAGTGAGTGGATTCATATTGTGGTTGATTATGTTTGAAATTATAAATTATTAAAACATGAGCATACTAGTCAACATAATTTGAACTTTGTATAAAAACATGATGCATGTATGCATGATCATAGATTTAACAAAACTTTAAAAACATTAAAACTTTATACGACGATTATTTTTCTTATCTATAATAGACTAAGTGACGCTGGGGCATCTTATCTATTAAAAGAAATACTAGGACCCTCCCACTAAAAAAGCTACCAAGCATCTTCATGCTTAACTTTTAAAGAAGCATCATAATTTAGTCCATACTTTTACCAACAAAGCTACAGTGGGCAGGTTATTGATAAAATATGTTGAGTGTGTAACCATTTGATCCATCCTCTAAAGGTACTTGCAAACCATGCCTCAGTGGGAGGACACATTTGCTACCAATAAATGTACTTATCCTTAAGGAGACCCAAACCATGCAAAATCTAGGATTCATGCCCTTTGGTGGGGAGGAACACTTCACCATATGCAAATGGGCCATCATTTGGAGACCGTGAACTCTCACATGAGTATCCTCTCCCACTTAAACTTTTTGAGCTTTAAGTTTTAAAAACCATCTTGTCTAGATGCAATTTATTATCCATCATATATTGTTTCATTATATATCTCATACATAATGAATGCATGGCAAAGCCTATGGCAATTTTCTAAATGACATGCAATCACATAATATCACATATTATTTGCATTCATTTATCCATTCTTCACATCAACTAATAAGCCACATTTGATTGTACATCCTAGAAACATAAAAATAATTACAAGCCTTTTAGGCCCAAAATATTTTTCTTGGACTTAGATCTTCCGCTTCAAACTCTTCGCTCACATGACTCTGCCCATTTGGTAAAAAGTGTGTAATGGCTTTTCTTTTTCAATAAAGTTTTGATTTTCATAAAAACGAATTTGCCACTTTGAAAACAAAAATTATAGCAATAGTTTTTTATCAAAACTGAAACTTATCCATACGAAACAAAAAATCCAGCACTTGTTTTCCATCAAAACCAAAACTTGTCCATGTGAAACAAAAAAAAAACAGCACTTATTTTCTAATCAAAACCGAAACTTGTTGTGTCATAAAACTGAAAATTTGTCAACATAAAATTCTAACACTTTGGTTTTCTAATAACTGAAACTTTGCCAATACACTTTAAACAAAACCGATACCTTACCTCTTCATTTCTTCATCCATGGCTTCTTCATCTTCATTGTTACATGATTATGTACATTACATAATCAAAGAAAACACAAAGATGAAACTAAGGAGGAAACAAGACGATGATAGGTCAGCCTCCTTGTTACAAACCAAATGAACAAAACTTACAAGGTAACTATAGAATCTATGGACAACCAAAAGAGCAAAACATACACCATAGATATATTTCTAGCACATAAAAATATGCAGCATGCAAAAATGATTGCCAACCCATGCAAATATAGGAAATGAAATCATGCATAATAAAAATGACTCTGATACCAATTTTTGGATCGGAAAATAAAACATGCATCGATTTTAAAGAAACGGTAGATTTCAAAACTTTTTAAAAATCAAAATTTCAACGGAAGCAATATATCCAAATCAACATGCATAGTCACACATGATACAATATAAGGAAAAACATTTGCATAATCATTAAAAGGAAAATATTACCGACTCCCTCGCTATAGCTTTAACTCCTCTCTGTGCTATCCTATCCTCGGCAATGTATCCTCTCCTAGGTGATGTTTGCTCTTCACCTTATTGTATCTCAACCAATCCGATCTATCACTTGTTCTTCTTGGACAACTTGGTTAACAAGATCCTTTGGTGGGAAAGGAGAAGAAAACTTTAGAGGAGATTTTTCTTAGAAGAAAGTGGCCAAAAATGAGACACTCTCATGTAATTTTTGGCTCATCATGAAAGATAAAAGAGAGAGAGTCAGAACAATGCAAGAACCCTTTCTTACACACTCTCAATTTCAGTTAACCTCAAAGGAAAAAAGAGATTTTTATCAAATGCATCACTTCTTTTTTTAATCAATCATAAGGAAGCCAATAAATTAGACTCTTCTCATTTGTCTTTAAGATGGCTATATTAAAAGACTATTAACCTAAATGTCACATACCAATTTCAATTTTTGATGGTGAAAGAAGGAAGATGGTCCATCAAATGTACCTCTTTCTTCTTTAATCCAATGAATGCTAATAGGTTACATGCTATCATTAAAAGACCGCCATTAAACCATTTAATGATAAGATTATTACTCCATTTAATGATGATAAAGCATGATAAAAAAACATCTTAAATGTAGCAAAAAAAATGTTAAATGTGTAGCTGCACATTTATCCATTAAAATCGAAATTTCATCTCCATTTATCTTTAATAACTTAGTTTTAATTTAATTAATCTAATTAAACCAAAGCCTAGCTCATTTCTAAATGTTCATTTGGGCTACTAATTAACCATTAATTAGTACAAGCCTAACATTCAATCATGGGCTTTAAAACCTCCATTTATATTTATTACTTAGCTTGATAAGCTTCCTTTTAGCCAAATGGGGAATCTTATTGGACTTAGATAGTTCAAGCTCCAATAAGCCCAGAATTAATTTAATTTCATTAGAATTAATTCTAGCTTATTAACTAAATGTCATTCCACTAAAGACAATTAGTTGACCTCTTGAATTACTAAATATTATGAGAACACTTGTTTCAATATGTCCAATTGCAAGCTCTAATATGAACCATATTATAGCTATCTGCACAATAAAGGGTAAAATTACCGTTTTGCCCTTATGTTGGTTTTTCCTTCTAGATCTACCTTTTACTCTATATGATGATTAACACATAAGATCTCATCTTGGTGTCAAGACTTGATGGTTATCTAGTCCAACAAACTACTGGCGCCAATTTAATTACCAATCTCTATAAAACATCTAGAAGTGATGATATCACTATAAACTCTTGATTTGAGTGAATGTTCCCTAACAAAATGTTTCAATTAATAATTCCAACATGCAAACACTAGATTAATACTTTGTAAAAATTCATTCCGATCATATCAAGAATTATAATGAAACACATATGAGTTCACCACTCATTAAGATTGTGGTCCATAATAAACATATGCTTAAGTTGTATGTTTTAAGATTAAAGTAACTGTCCATCTTATTCTTTACAAACATACTTGATTCCAGATTCATTTAGTAGTATCATTATCGATAGTCAACTACTATCATGATATGAAACTCATAATTCCCTTGAAGTAAACTCTTTTACTTACAAAGAGATAAATAGCAACACTACAGTCTAAACCATAATCAAGCAAATCAACTTGATTATTCCACTGTGAATCGATTATTTTATATTCTTATAATATACATGTTTCCCATACATCTCTGCGTATGTTTATATTACTTACAAAAAAATCTCGATACCTTATGACTAGATATATAATGCTCATAAAAACCAAACTCTTTTGTTTTGTTAATAATAAATATTTTCATTACAAAAGTAACTGGAAGAAAATTAAATTATAAGTAAATACATTTGCTTTCTAGGGCAGTATATTTACATAACTCCAACAAAAGGACCAATGTATATTGTAACAAGTTTCTTCTAATGTTTCTTTTGAAAATTTCCTTCAATCAACACTTTTTATCATCCTAATCACACAATACCTAAGCCCCATTACAACTAGATAAAGAACTTTTGATTTTTGTTTCTAGATTACTTGTAAGTAGTAGAGATGTGATAAAATTACAACCTTATGATAAGGGTTCTACTATGCACTGATTTGAGAGTTTGATACTTTTGTCCATAAATACTTGTGTGTATTGAGTGAAATCTTGGTGAGGGTGTAAAAGGTTTATGCTTTTGATTTCAATGATTTTACTGACGTGATTGCTATTAATATGACTTAGGAAGTTAGTTTTAGGATAATTTGAATCTAATTGCATGTTAATTTGATTACTTTAACATGATGATTTATGTATGAATGGACATATTGAGATTAATAAAGGATGAATGGATGCTATAAAGTTTATATTTTTTAGTATGATTTGCTTGAGGATAAGTAAAAGCTCAAGTGTGGGGATGTTTGATAAAAGCATATTTGACTATATTTGTACACCCATATTTGATGTATTTTGCTTGATATTTTGTAATTGTATTATATTTTTAGTACTTAATTTGGTCCAAGTACATTTATAGGTTATAATTGCCTTGATAGATCAAAAAGATGGGAATTTGGATAAAAATGCGATATAAAATGATTTTTTAAAGCAAATTAGAGATACACGACTGTGTCTGTATACCCATGTAAGTCCCAAAGCCAGTGTGAAATCCTAAACTTTGGAGTCTCTGAAAATACACAATTTGTCACACACCCGTTTATCAAACCATGTATGTCCCAAAAATACTAAAATTTATTATAAAAAGACGTGAGCAGAGACAAATTAGCAATAGCAGACTTTTGCAGTCAATTCTAGTCATAGAAAGCTTACTGAAGGGATGATATTGGTCCAGGAACATAAAGAATGTGAAGAAATCATTAACAGATCCGATAGATTACAACATCAAACCTCAAACTTACAAGAACATTCAATAGAAGGAAAAAAAAAAGAGATTTAGAATTATGATTCCATTATTTTCTATTCCTTTTTCTTCCTATTTATTTTTTATTTCATTTTTTATTATGTGTAACTTAAAGAATTTGGTGTCTAGGTGTGATAAAACCTTGTTAGGATAATAGTATGTCTTAATTATTTTATTTAATGTAATTATTTTGATTGAGTTATTGTGATTCAGTTATGTTTTTATATATGTTCTAATAAATATGGAATATTGTTACATAACATGATTTAATAACATTAAGATTGAGAAATCCTTTGTGCGAATAGATCTAACATAATTGAAAGGATTTGATTACAAACATAGAGATAGGTTGACATAAATCCTCTGGATTAGGGTCAAACCTAATAACAGACTTCATATATCGATAATGCAATCCTAGAAACTTTAACTAGAACGATTTTAGTTAATCATCCTATGAATTAGTTGTTAATAGTTTGAGAGATTTGTTAACATAAGATAGGAACTTTCACAGTCCAATAGTCAATAAAACATTGCTTGATAAAATGTTAACCACGTAATGATTTTTAGGAGGATTCATCACCTAAACACTAATCTTTTACTTTGAGTTTTCCAAGTAGTTTCCTTATTATTCTACATTCAATATTGTTTCCTATTTTATTTTATTTTCTAAGTTTTAGTTTTAATTAAAAATCAAACATCCAATCCATAGGCTAGATAATAGGAAAAGAGGAATTACTAGTACTTACTATCTTTGTTGGATTGACTCGTACTTGCCTATTCTAGCTACAGTTATGTTGTGTACTTAGTTAATTCAAATATTGTTATAGAAACAACCAATCACTCACCTTCAAAATTTGAGATGAGAGCTAAGAGTGAGTAGATTTATAAGGAAGGGTTTAGATACTTACCCCTTTGAGTATGTAGTTATGCATTTATTTCATATATAATGTTTCTTTATCCGCTAACAATTTACAAAGTCTTTTTCCTATTATAATTTGATTGCTATTTTCTATGGAAATTATTCACAAACCTGCTTCGTCCTAAAGCTTACAAACTTCTAACTATCACATTATCTTTTCATATATTTGAATTGAAGTTCCCCCCATAAGAACTTCCTTATCAAACCCATAATAGTTTTTAGTAGGCTTTTAAATAAAAACATATGGGAGCCCCAGTATAGCTACATTTAATTCACCACAGCTTTGATTAGTTAGATTTTTCTCTCCATGATAATGCTTTGTTAGCCCAAGAATCTAATCTTTTTTGTACCTTTTCAATTAGTGGCATGCACTCCTTGTGTTGTAATCTTCTTATAGATAGAAGCAAACTCAAAGACAATAAGGGAGTTGTTTCATAGACATTATTGTAATAGTTAAGACTCTTTCTGTAAGATGGTTTACATCGGCTGCAAGTTTAAAATGACTTCTATTGTAGTTTATGTTTAGTAAAGAAAGGTCTTTAAACTTTTTAAAAGTTGCAATCAAAGTCATAGCTTGTATGGAATGTTCTTTATAAAAAAGCACTAGATCATGAGCAAAACACAAGCTAGTTAGAGAAATATTCTTACATTTATTATAGAATATGAAAATTGATTTCTTTGAGATATTATGCATTAGTAATTGGGTCAAGTTCTCCATATATAGAATGAAAAGATATGGACATAGGAGATCATGTCTAGGTCCTTTAGCTCCTTTAAAAAACTTAGATAAAGCTTCATTTACAAGAACACTAAAGGATGGAGATCTAGTGTAAGTTTTGATCTAAGATCCAAAGATATTCAGGAATCTTAGAACTTCCAACAACTACAAAACAAATTCCCAACCGATGCAATCAAAGGCCTTGTTAAAATTCGATCTTATTGTACTTTTTAGAATTTTTTCTCGAGTACCCTTTTAATATCTCATGTGCAATGAGAATTTTATCACCTATCTACCTTCACTTAATAAAAGCAACTTGACTATCACTCATTACAGACTTGAGCACTCCTTTCATTTTATTATATAGTATCTTAGAAATAACTTTATAAGCAAAGTTACTACAAGCTATTGATGTAAACACTCCAAAAGATGAAGGTTTGGGAGATTTAAGAGCTAAACATAAGAAGACCTTGTTAATTCCTTTGAGCAAGACTCCCTTGGTAAAGAATTCTTACTACAACTAACACTATTATTCTACTACGTCGCCAAACCTTGTGAAAGAAGAAACCATTTAAACAATCAGACCCGGGGCATTTTAGCCATTCATTTAATCATTGTATTTGCTAAGGATTTCAACTTCAAAATTGTTAATTTTAAAATTGATGAAGGAACTGAGAGTTGGAACTAAAGAGTTACTATTAGAATTGGAACTAAAGAATTTAGTAGCTTCCTTCAAAAGCTCTTCCTAACAAAAAACCATTCTCTTATCACGAGTTATGAAAGAAGATAATTTTTTCAGGTTCCTTTTAGCAAATATAAAGTTAAAGTAGAATTTTAAAATTAACAATTTTGAAGTTGAAATCCTTAGCAAATAAAATGTTTAAAATGAATGGCTAATTCAAGTATAACTCCTAACATTGCTTTTCTGGCTAAAATTTTCAAGTTTGATCTTTTTTATATGTTCTTCTGTCATTCTTTAATCGTTTCAGTGTATTATCACACTTGCACATTAGGTCCAGTAGGATAGATGCTTATATGCCAAATAGCGTCAAAATTAGCAACCGAGGGGTTCTGTAAAATTAAGTTTGGAGTTGAACAATTTCTTGAAAGAGCAAAATATTCATTGAGAGCTGAAACAATTGCGTGCAAGAATTACAACCTAACTGCATGTATGTCTTAGTGCTTGCTGAGACTTCTTAAGGTAGCGCGGAGTAATATAGGACAAGGACGTACCTTACTCAACCTTGATTGGGAGAAAAGCAAATGGTAAGCCATCAACTGAATGAGTACAAAGTGGGAGGGTTGGTAGAAGAAAGGCCTAAACCCTATCTTAGTTATCAATGCATGAGAAGACAGCTTTCGTTATTCACATTTCGATTTCTCGCTAATTTTGGTAATCGGGAATTGCTATTTGGTCTGATAAAATTTGTGTGGCTCGAGCCCAAATTTTCATTCATTGGTTCTTAAAGCTAGTTACGAAAGCGCTTCATTCTTCTTAAAGGTTTAATTGCACTTGTGTATGATCCATGACGAGTATTTTGTTTCTTTAGTTCATTGCTGTTTTACTGTTTCCACCTTTGTATTATGATAGTGTCGAGTTGGTTGTGACTAGGGTGATGGTAGACAATGGTCTGCAGGACGTTTAATAATTTGCTATCTGTCAACATTATTTATTGGTTGCTACAACACTCGCTTCAAGGTCAACACAAACGCAAAGATTGTGTTGAGGATACCTGTAGAGACTGCTATAACACTCGCTCCAAACTTCCAGGGCGGTTCGATGAGCAGCATACACCATTGGAACACAAATTTGAATTTGTAACGCAAACCTAATCCGCTGGCACCTGGGTAGTTTCTGGCCATGTTTCACATTGAAAACAGTTTGAAGCTGCAGAGGTGTGAAAGGAAATACCCCAATTCATTTCCTGGTTTCTAGTCCCTGGGATCTTTGTTCTCAATGAGTTTTTGTCGTTATATTTCTTTTGAATGACGCTGCTCTAAACAAGATCTTAATTCCAGTAGCAGTGGCCACAAAGAGCCAACCTGGAAATTTTTTCATCCGACAGCAACAAATTCATTCCGGTAACTTACCTTGCTATATTTATCATTGTGCTTGTATTTGATTTAGTATCACCGGAGAATCTAGCATTCTTGTTCTTGTACAGTTTTCTAAGTTGGGTAATCGCATGATTCCCTTCATTTTTTATGTAACATTATACGTTACAATAAACCGTGTTCACATCTACTTAGTTAAACCCATCTTCAAGAACAAACGCACAACTTTTATGGTGTGTTTAAAGTTGATATCTCAGTAATGAACCTCCATGCAATTTAAAAAATGTGTGCTCATGAATGAAGAGAAGCAGGAATCGGCGGCGTCGCCGAGTGAAACCCAGGAACAAGTTTCTTACTTCTGAAAAATTGTGCCTAGCTACGCTATCTTTAATTGGTCAAGACAAACCCCAGCTTCCAGGTGGGTCGGCGGGGTTTACATACTTTAGTGCTTAAGCGTTAATTGGATAAGAACGGAAAAGCGCGGGAGGACATGAAAGAAGGATTGTATCTAGTTAAATTAAATGACAATAAATGGGATGTATCAAATCCGCGTGTAATTAGTGCTGGAAGGGCTCGGAGATCTGAGCATAATGATGATTGGTTGATTGACGGAACAATTCACACGTTGGCACCTGTACGGCCCCACTCTATTACCCTTGCCCCAAATTTATTGTTATTTGATCCACGAATCTTACTCATAATCACGTATTAATTCTGTTTCTGACAATTTTATTCGTATATTTTTCTGAGTCTGATTTTAGGGTGTTTCGGTAATTCGGAGGTGCGGTTCTTTAAGAGTAGGTGGGCTAGGCGTACCCTAGGGTTAGGGTATTCAAGAGATTCCCTGAAAGTTAAAAAGTTTGAAAAAGCGTGTCTGGGTCCTAGAAGAAGGATAAGGATCCAATGTTAATGACTCCACCTTTTACGTGTGTGCAGTTTTATGATTTATTTGTCAAATGGGGAGAAAATCTAGAGTAAACTCATGTTAATATAACATATTATTATGACTGACATGTGTCAAAGACCGGATTGAATTAGTTATTACTTGATAGTTAAGATTTAATTAGTAAATAATAATTATTTATTAAAGATGTTTAATAAATTTAATTGTTTAGTATTAATTATTGATGTGTAAAATGACTTATAAAGATATAGATTTTAAAAAAATATAAGAGTATGACTATTATATTTTTTAGTATTTTGTTGGATATTATTATAAGAATTTAAATTTTAGAAATTTATTTTTACTAAAATTAAGTTTATAACTTTAATAAAAACATAATAATAATAATCCAACACTAAATCATTTATTAATATAAATGATACAGTGAGTTATATCATATTAATATTTTCAAATAATATATATGAATTTTATTATTTAATAAATTAAAAATATATATAATTATAATATGACATAGATATGTATATAGCATAATCCAAAAAATTATAAAAAAGAGGGTATGATTGGTTTTTTACCTATTAGTTTTTGGACGATCATCCAAAAAGCTCATCTTATAAAGATTTTAAAAATCAACTTATTGAAGTTAAATAAGTTAACCAATAAGTGATTCATCAAATACATCAATAGTTTTTTAAGATGGACAAAAATTTAACTTTTAATCAATAAGCTAAAAAATTAACTTATAAACTATTTACCAAACAACTCTTATTTTTCATTATTTTGTGCATTCATTTATAAAATAAAATAGGCACAAAATAACATAACTATAGGTGATTTAAATTCCATTTTTAGTAATCGTGCATCTGTACATTTTCTCCATTTCTATTAAAATCAAAGTACGTGACAATCAGATCAAGAAGTAAACTAAATAAGGCAAATTTTGACATGATAAGAGAGCAATCTCGTGTTTAATTGCATACAAATTGTATGATATGAAAACTAATGCACGGTGTTCAAACAAGTAAAGGTTATAGTGCGTCATTTTCTATAGAATCCGCTATATTTTCCAATTTAAGGCAACTTCAGAAGCGAAAATGTGGGCATTGACTAACAGGAATTCTCATTTCAGGCTTTCCTTGGATTCTAATTTCTAAACTTGCCCAAATTAACCTGTTATACATACAGAGAGAGAAAGGTTTATACTTTATACTACCCGTAACACTACTGCTAGTTTTGGCGGGAAATTTCGGTAAGTGAAACATAAGATTCGTCCTTCGTACAGTATTTTTTTTGGAGGTAATTGATGATGATGCAATGACTTTGATAATCGTGCATAAAACATTTCCGGTCCGTACTGAAAAGCCCTAAAATTGGGGCCGAAACTTATTATTTTTAGTGGTAACGATAACATTGGTGTCTATAAAGAGTTGGCGAGCATCCCAATGTAACGAGGAGGTTAAGAGTAGTAGTAAATTAGTAATGATTTTGGCGACCCAAATGCTTAAACTTGTCAAGGCCGTCTTCTTCCTTTTTCTTCAGTTGCATGCTTTGTGCTAAACTTTTTAACTCGGTTACTACTTTTATTTTTCCTGCCAATGCTAATTTGCTTTAATTAAAATGTAAATCTCTATCAGTTTTTCAAACTTAATTACTGTTTGCTAAAATACATTAACTTTATTTGTTGTTAAAGTCCTGTATTCCCAAATTCAGGCATCAGGTGAATTGGTGAGGAATTTTTTTAGTTTCAATGAAATCGCGGGTTCGAACTTTTCTCATGTATACAACCGTTTCAAATTTAAGATTAAGGTTATGCTTCTTTTTAGCAATCGCAACTGTACTTGTCAAATATCTTTTTTACGTTTCAACAATTATCAAAACAATAATCTCAAACATATATAACATTTCAGCAGGTTATTTCAGCATGTTATCAACTACTACTACTCTTTTAAATCAAGTCTTAATGTTTCTTTAAGTAATAAATTCACCGTACAGGCCTCGGAGGGAAGTGAACAGCAGTTCAAGCAATAAGTTTAATCCCTTGCCCTTACTAAAATTTATCTTCCAAGTAAATAAAAATCTTTTGTTACAAAACAGTAAGTGAAAATTCTATTTCTTTTAGTGCAATTTTATCATATTTTATTTCTATGAAAATATTTTTTACATATTATAGTTAAAAGGTCAGAAATTACTCTGGTAAATTTTCAAAGTAATTTGTGATTGCTTTGTGAAAAAACCGGCGAGACTTGAAAAATAGCTTTCTTGTAAAGCGTAATTTATGTTCCGTTTCTAACACGGGCACGAGCATGATTGTAACTTCTGTCTGCTTTGTCAAACCATTTGTAAAGTCGTCACAGCCTCACAGTTGACCATTCGGCTCTCTCTCTCCGATTTTTCAAGTAAATAGCGTCATTGAACTTGATTTCGCGTACAAAATCCTTAACATTACTTTTTTTTTTGGGTAAATCATTTAATCCCTAACACTGCATTCTTTTAGCTTTCTTTTTCTATCAATCTAAATTCTTTTGTTGATAAATAGCAATGTCTCCAGTTTTGTTGCCCGTAATAACATTTAAAAGGAGGGAATGATTAAGCATTTTGAACTTAAGAATCTATAAAAATAACTTAGCACATTGCAATTTATCTTAAATTTGTTATATATAAAATATGATGCTAAATGTAACAAAACTTTAAACGATCAAGAGTAAAGAAATAAGATGCAAAAAATGATACATAATAATTGTATTATTCTTAATTCGTTTTATGTTATAAGATTTTCAAAGCTACCAGATACTCTTATTTTTATTGAAAATTAATATTTACAATTTTAAATGTTTATCAAAAATTTTAATTGTATGATATTTATAAAAATTATAAAAATAAAGAGATATAATCATTTTATTTTTCTTTCTTAGTGAAGGTAAATTAAGACTTACTTGTAATCATATTATTAATCAAAATCTTATTTATTTACCTCACATTTATTATTTTAAACAACTAAAAGACGATTTATTTCATCAAAAGTTTACTTGTTATTGATGGTTAACAACTTAACTTGATCAACCAGTTAATTAAAGCATTCTTAAAATGATTGAACATATTTTTATATATAACCCTCTTCCATAGGGTTGGTAAAAGTTAACATCAATACGAATACGATCAAAAATTGTTTTATTAAAACATGTTTTATTCAAGAATACAAAAATTTAAATACAAAAAATGACATTAATTGACATACTTATAAAAAAGAAAGGAGTGGTAATGATAAGATTCTAGAATTGGACCATCATTAGAAACCTAGAAAAGATTTATAAGTTTTTAGATAACCTAAAATAAGTTACTCCAAAAGATTGAAGAATAATCTCTCTATGGTTTTTGATTGATGAATTATGATGATGAACTATTTCCTTACATACATAAGATAGCCTTTTATAGACCATATAATTCTAGGAACATAAAAACTTTATGAACTAAGTTTTGAAAAGGAAATAAAAACCTAAAAATTCAAAATCCTAGACAACTAAAATTTACTAGTATCGTGTTTATCTTGAAAGTATTCAAATGTCAGTTTTATTGTGAAACTATATGAGTGTTTTTGGTGAACAAATACTTGTGCCAGTTATAAGATCCACTCTGGTATTGCTTTAAATATATTTCCTCAGTCTATAACACTAGTGAAAGATTAATGCCAGTCACCAATATGACACCACAACTAGGTACATCTTGTGACCTTGTTCTAAAACTTGCTTCTTGATTATAATTGTCATTAAGGGCGTCAATTTATTATCTTGAAGTAATAAAACTTCACTTTTATACAAAGACTCACCATTAGATTATTAAGTGCTTCTTTGGTCTTCTTTGATCTACTCCTTATCAATGGTCCTTTAATGTTCTTCAATGGATCTCTAACAAATTTGAGCTTTTGACTTGCACTAATTGCACACAAGCTACATTCTTATAACTCCCTCCATCTATAATCATACTACAAACTCGAACATTGATGGAACACTTGTATAGAAGAGATTGTCCTCTTGTTTACTTATATTATCCTCACCCACGTATATATTTAATACACTCCTGGTAACAAGCATCCTCCTCTCTTTGGTGTGTCAATACACTCATCATCACTAGTATCTTTAAACTAGGTATATCTTTATCAGTCTCCTCTTCACTCTTGAACCCCTACTCTCCATCCTCAATCAACATATCACTCTCTTGTTGGGATATTATGGAGCTATATATCATCTCTCCAAAATTTTGAAGCACTTTACATATCAATTTTTAGATGATGAAAATGAATCAATTTTAACTTTCTATTTAATTGGTGCTTGCACTTTTAATTTAGTTTTTCCTTTCTTAACTCGTGGAGTTTTGTAATCATTTTTATTTTATAATTTTCTTCATAATGAAGAAACTACACTACAAAAGCAACAACAATAACAACATCTCAATTGAAGTCTCGCTGAGATATGGGATAAGGAGAGGTTCAGAAGTATACAGCTTTATCCCTAACTAGTACAGAGGCTATAAAGAACCTACAATATAGATAATAAACCAATTAAAAGGCCTCTCTATAAGTTATATATCTATGTTTGTGGCTATGTGAATTGCATCTTATAACTTCACATAATAATGTACATTGATAACATTGTTCTAGGTTTAGTCTAGACATAAAATGAGTTGTTGTTGCTTTTTAGTCTTCCTCTATATTCTTCTTAAACTATGACAACCTCTATCTCATTGTAGTATTCCTTCACACTCTTAGAACCTTAGTTAAAGTTTGCAGCCTTTGATTAAGATTCCTATGATAGAAACTTGGAATAAAATAATTACTCATCATTAATTTTATATACTCAATATCTTGATAGTTGGTTCTCGGTCCCTTCTCCTAATGAGGATTTGTTGATCCCACCAATTTATGGTGTAATTATCAAATTTTAAGATTGTTAAATTAAATTTTTTGTCTTTTAAAAATTTGTAATAATCAAACACTAACTCTGTATTTTTTCCACTCTAAATAGGTATCAAGGTTTATCCTTCCTATAGAAGGTTGTATCATCATCTTAATAATACCCACATTGTTAACAATCCTTTTCTTATTCTTTCTTTTATAACTTAAATAAGAATTTTCCCCTCATTATCCTTATTCTACCTCTTAGTCCACCTCTTTCTCCTCTACTACTCCTGAGATTTAACTCCCTTATATAGTTGGTAGCACTACCAACCTCTTCATAAACCTCAAATATAATAGCTTCATATATTTCTAATATATCTATAATTTCATGGAATCATTCAATAACTTGCACATATTGACCTTATATTGCGTTCATGCTAAACTAATGGTTTGTTCATACTCTTTACTTATCACTTACTTCATTGTCTTTAGATGAACTTTAGTATCAGTTTTGAGCTATAACGAAACATCAAGAAAATGTTAGTAGTAAAAATCACTCCCTCACTAACTTCTATCAAGCTTCACTATACTTACAACGTAAACTCTTAACCATATGTTTTTTATAAGCTCATTAATCTATCAAAAAGGTTAGTTTTGACCTTCTCCTTTGTTAAATAACTCCTAAAGAAGCAAATTAGATAGAAACAAACAAACATATGCAATTATAGGATAAGAAAACACGAAAACTCAAGAATAGAAAATTGAGCTCTATAAAACTCAATTAGATCAAATAGAGAAGAGGAATAAGAACTCGAAAAGAAAGAACTATAACACCATAAAAAGCAATAGCAACTAGAAAACAAATTGTTGTGATGTATAGAATACTATATATTTGTTAGATTAGGAATAGTAATCCTTACTTGTAAAGGATAATACAACTATGAACCCTCTAGTATATGATTTAGATGAGAATTTTTAATAGCTTCTCTTAACAAACCTTTGTTGTTTTTTATGATTAACTTGTAAAAAGCAAAGAAGAAAAAACATATACATTAAAACAACAATCTTTTCTAAAATATTAAGAACAAAAGGAACACCAAGAAAAATTATATGTTTGAAAAAAAAACACATAAGAATGTAGAAAGCATAAATTAAAAATATCAAAAGCAAATATGAATGTAGAAGACGACAGATGATACAAAATTCTCATAGGATCCTCACTAATAGAACTAGTGAGATTCGATGCTAATATGAATAGTACTAATGATTGTTATAATGAAATAGGTTTGATTTAAAAATATGAATTAAAAAATGCAAAGAATGATATGAATCACTACACTCACAAAAAAAGAAAAGAGTGAGAGTGATAGGATTCTAAGGTTTGATTGTCATTAGCAAAATAAATAAGATTACAAGTTTTTAGATAAACTAAAATAAGAGTTACTTTAAAAGATTTAAGAAAAATCTTTCGAAGGTATTTGATTGATCAATAATATCTCTTTGCATCTATAAGATAGTCTTTTATAGGTCATATATCTAGGAATATCAAAATCCTAAGAGCAAGAGTTCAAAAAGGAAATAATAACATGAATTGAAAAACCTAAGCAACTAAAACTATGAGTCCAATGTCTTTCCAGAGAGCACTCGGGTAGTCTTATTATGAAACTTGACAAGTGTATTTTATGGATGAGTCTAGTATTGGTTACAAGGTGTATTTAGGTTAAACTTAAGAACATTGTACTGTTTTGGTTAGTACCATTAGAACATGTCGTATAGGCTTAAAAACAATATAGTATACAATAATATCATTTTGGTTTTTAGTACCAATGGGTACTGTCTTTTTCAGCTGATACTTATTGGTTTACACCAACTGGTACCTAGAAAACTGGTCAATACTAGTCTAATAATAAAATTTTAAAAAGATAAAGAATTGATTTTTAAAAAAAACATTAGCCTTCATCTTCGTAACCTTAACTTAGTAACCCATCATCCTCAACCTCTCCCTCTCACAATTTCATTATACCCTTTAGCCTTCACAATTCCTATCAATTATACCCTTTAACTGCTATCTTAATTTTGTTTCTCACTATATTACAATAGTCATCTAATTTATTCCCAATACTCATTTACTTATTATTATGAGATGATTTGATGACCTTTATATTAATGTTTAAACTTTATTTTTAAAAATTTATCAAAAGCCTATTGAATTATTGATACCTAAGTCTTATATCTTAATGCCTGATCTATAGTTTAGGAAAATATATGCAAAAAATGCGATAGTAACATGAATTTAAAGAAGGATTGAATTGCTATTTAATATGACACCTCACAAAATCTTATTTTTGGGAATGAATTTTGGTGTATATCTACTCATATAGCGCTTTAATCCTTTTCTTTTCCTCCATCGGTTTAAGAATAAACTATTCATATTCTTCTTTTTATTGATTTTCTCATTCATAAATGTCACAAATTCCTTATTTGTACTCTTAATGTCATCATTGAAATCTTTGTTCAAAGAGGATGATTAATATTATAGAAATATTGGGATTCTTTAATAAACCCTTTTTTTATTGATCCCTATAGGCTTTATTAGATAGTGAGCATATATAACTTTGTATATATTAAATAAGAATGTCTATTGGAAAATCCATAACATTATTATAAGAAAGGTATGGAAGAAGTATAAACTTAATGATGACAAATCATGTACATTTTAATACAATGCTTATACTTAGTTAGTGCTTATTGAACTTGATATTAAGCTACTCTTATAGTGACTTATATTTATGAAATTTATTTTTCAATTGTTTGTATATGATCAATCTTCTTAGAATGGACCATTTAATTTTTATAGTTAAGCAATGATCTTATATATAAAAACTTTTATTTTTGATATGAAGTTATTAATTTAATTTTGACATATGTCTTTATTTATTTTTATAGATAAATAGAGGGAAGTTCAAGCACTCTTAATAATTCAACCTCTTTAAATTCTAAAAGATTTGGTGATTTGGCTTGGGCTTATGCTAGACTGTTTCCTAATATGAAAAATAATAACTATTTATTTGTAATACAATAAACATTTGAAAGTTAGCAGAATCCTCAGATAAAGGGGCATTTAACTAAGATCAGATGTGATGTGAAGTCATATAAAAAAATTAACCATGCTATGAAATAGCATATGAAAACTTTAATTAAAGAGTATTAGATTGAGAAGGATAGAAGACAAAGATTGAACTGCAAAACTGGTAGTGGAAGTTCCTTTTGCAATGGTGAAGATGATACTGATAATGTTGAAGGCGGTATTCCTATCTAATAAGAAAGGATTGTTGCACCTAATGTGAGGAAGAGCACAAGATAGTGTCTAATATTTTTGCTCTATGAACAATTCCTAAAGCTCAAGCTTCAATTTGTAGTGCCTTATAATCTAAATAAGTAGTTCATAATGTGGATATGACAATGGTTAGATGACTATATGATGCAAGTGTATCATTTAATGTCACTTAATTATATTATTACTAGCTTATCGTAGATATTATTGCCTCTCTTAGTCTAGGATATAAAACTCTTTCAATTGATAATCACATAGGCAATTTTTTAAAAAAGTTCTATTTGTGAAAATTTTTGGATGAAAATAATGATTTGGGGAATTTATTGGTATTCAATTATGTGTGATGAATAAAGAAATAGAAGATATGAGCTTATTATTAATTTTTATGGTTTATTAAGCTAAAAGGACAATATTTGTAAGTTGATTGATACATCTGACCTTATAAGAAATGTTAATCCTTTGTTTAAGATATGTGAAGATGTGAATAAACTCAGGCCTGAAAATATTTTACAGTTCATCATTGACAGTGATTATGCTTTTAAGGTAGCTAGAAAGGTTGTAAAGTATATGTAACTCTTTTTATTGGACTTATTATGCTACACATTGTATTGGCAAGATATTGGAAAATATAAGAGATGCTAGATACTTTTCTATTATTTATGAAACTATACAAAAGTAAGAAAAAGGGACTAAGTTAATCTATAATCATGTATAGAATCTAAAATTGATGAGAAATGTTTTCACCAATGGTAGGAATTTACATAATTATGCTATTACAAGACTTACAACTAATTCTTTATCATTTCAACATTTTGTTCTAATGAAGAAGATGAGAAATTTTTTTACAAATAATAAGTGAGTTGCATCTTAATATATCAAATCTAATGCTAAAATGGAGTTTTCATAAGTATACTTAAAGATCATAAATTTTAGTCCCATGATCAATTTGTCACTTAAGTTTGTGAACCTTTAGTAGAAATACTTCGTTTGGCTGATATTGATGAGAATGCAATAATAAGCTATTTTTATAATATTATGGGAGGATGAATGAAGCAATTAAGTCCAGTCTACAAAATATGACTTCCTTGTATACACTTTATCTTATAGTTGTTAATGAAAGATAAGAAATGCATCTTTACTCTCCATTGATTTCTATTTGGGCATTTTTTAATCTTAGCATCTATTTTAAACCAAGTTTTACAAAGAAAGATAAAATTACAAAGGGAATATTGTTATCTATCACAATAATTGATTCTTATGAGATGATGTAAGATCTCTTTAACTTATAAATGGAGGCATTCAAAGAGGTGTATGGTGATTTTGGGATGCTCAACGTAATTTGTCAAAGAGACAAACTTAATCCAAGTATATATTTCTTTACTTTTATTACGTGTTTAAAACTAATTGTCACTTTATTTTACTTATAAGGTCACTTTTGTTGTCTTATAGTTGCTTGGTATGACCAATTTAGAAATGGTGTTCTAGAATTGTAAAGGTTTGCAATTCTAATTCTGAGTCAATATATGAGGGCTACTAGATGTGAAAGCAATTGGAATTTCAATTTGTCCATTTAAAAAAAAGAAATGGATTGGAACATAAAAGATTAAACAATTTGGTCTTTGCTTAATACAACTTAAAGTTTCAAGACAAGTATAGTATTATCACTATTAAGTTGAATGTAATTTCTTGTAATCTTTTAGTAATTAATTTTTATTTGTTTACTAAGACTTTTAATAGAACAAGTAGTTCTATAAATTCAACTTGCTTTGACTATATCAATATTTAACTAAATGAATTTTTGGGGAACCAAGTTTTATATATGAAATTGATTTCAGAGACTTGAATGAGAAATTATTGATATGTTATTTGATATAATGAACTTGAATGATAGTGATAATAAGACTCATCTCAATAATGATAACTTTATACGAAAAGAAAATTAGGGTTAGTGTGATTTGAGCAGATATGCCATTGAATAAAGTTCTGTTTTCTACTTTTCTCTTTTCTTTTACTTTTACTTGTATTTGATGTATATTTTAAATTCTATATATGCAATATAAATATATTACTTTTAACTATAAATGTTTTCGTTTCATGTTTTACTTATACTTTATTGTATTCCTCAACACTAACTTTTATTGTGTTGTTTATGGGCCTATATTATTCTTACTATATGATGTCTTAATGTAATCATTCTTTACTATATAGTATAAATTACAATATTTGAAGTACTTTATATTATTCTTAATTTTTATATTTGTATGATAACTAAACGATTTTTTTCTTATATTAATTGTAGTTATTGTTTATATTGAAATATATAAAAGTAATATTAATAGAAATGTAGAGAAAGTTGTTTCAAATTTATATTATTATGACTTTTTGAGACATGAATGATGTATAATTAAGAATTATATAACACAATGTATTAAAGAAATATTTTACAATTTTATAGAATTTAGGGATTATTTTGTAATTTTAAAAAATTACCCTAAATAATACCTAATATTGACCGTAATAGGTATTGTATTGTATCAAAACTAATGCTAGTATCAAGTTGGGTACAATATTTATAACAACTATGGTGCCGAGTTGCTTATGTTTCTCTAGTCTATAAAATTAGTGAAAGATTAGTGTTGATCACTAATATAACAATAACGCTAACTACATTCTATAACCTTTCTTAAACTTGCTCCTTCACTCCGATCATTATTATAGGCATCGATTCTTTCTCTTAAAATACAAAACTTCATTCATGGCACAAAGAACCATCGCTAGATTATTAAGAACTTATTTGATTCATTTGTTGTTAATGGTCCTCAAACATTTTTCAGTGAATCTTTAACTACTGTTAGCATTTGATTTGTACCTTTTACAATTTGTCTAAAACCCTCTTCATGGTTCCCTTACATTAAAATTTGTGTAACTTAATTAGATGTTTGATTCTTGTTAGTTTCACTCTTACTTTATACACCAAACACTACACATTTGAATGGGTGTTACATTTTAAACAAATGTTTGAAAAATAGTTTGATCGGTTCACTTTTCTTGAATTGACCAACCTTTTATTTTGAAAGGCTTTTTATAACAATTCATTTGGTTAATAAATTAACTCCATCCAATAAAATACCTTTTTTATTTTTAAAAGATTTAGAAATATCTCACGAAATGTTCTGCAAGCAGTTAAGCATTATAATCTTTTTTAATTATATTATAAGAAGTTTTTTTTGTTTAAAAAAAGATTTGAAATTGATTTAATCATATTAGATTGTTTGAAATTTTATTTTTCAAAAAATCAAATATTTTAAAATGACTTATAAAAAATAACTTCTCGACACTATTAGAACACTTAGAACTAATGTTGTTTTAAAACATTAAGTTAAAACCAAATTTAAATTTTTATTGTTATTTCTTCGAAATTTAATTTCTTATAACTTTAGTCTTTAAAATTTCAGTTTAATCTTTACATGATCCTTAATGTTTATATTTGTATACAGTTCACTGTATGCAGTAAAACCTTCACAAAGTAATACTTGATAAAGTAATAACTTTAATTATATAATAATTTTTATGGTCAAATTTAGGCTAACAAGAAAAATTGACAATTTTGATAAATTATAATGATATTTTCAAAAATACATAATATTTTGTCATGAAATTTAAACTTAACTAAATCTTATCTTTATTTTATTATGTATACAATTTTTATTTTGATTTTCTATTTAAAATAAATATATTCAATTATCTATATTCAATTGACTACATTGACAATATAAAATTTAATTAAGGAAACACAAGTTTATTAAATTGTGAATACATATTATAAATTAATAATTAATAATTTATCAATTATAGTATAGTATTAATATTATTAGAATTTTTAATATGAGCAGAGTGTAGAATCTATTAACAAGAATTGAGTCAACCATTGTCAAAATGATTAGAACTAGTCATTTGGATAGTTGATCTTTATTACTTATAAACCCTTTAACACTTTTATGTTTAGTTAATATAAGATACTCTAACATCCCCCTGAAGTGCAAGTGTGATTAGATATCTAGTTGTCACTTGAAATAAACACAGTAATAACCAAATTAGGCCGCTGGGATTGGAAATTTAGACAGACAACTTAAAAATTAATAATCCGGAGTAAACCTGCTCTGATATTATATTAAAAATTTTAATATAGGCAAAGTGTAGAACTACAAACAAGAATTGGATTTGGGTCAATCATTGTAAAAATAACTAAAACTAATCATTTGAATAATTGACTCTTACTACTTATAAATCCTTTAATATTTTCATGTTTGGTCAATATAACATACCTAAACAAATACTTTTAATTTGTAGATGTTTTACTATATGAATAATCAATAATAATGATGTCAATAAATCATGATCCTTTAAGTACTTTAATTTACTTAACTTGAAAAAGAGGAAGAAACGATTAAAAAGGAGGCGACGAGGGAAGGGAGAAAATGGGTTGGGTTTACTATATTACAATTGAGGAGCCTTTCAATTTCAAAGGATCTAACCCAAAAACCCAAAACTCAAACCGTTACCTATTCACCGCCCTCCCTCCTATCTCACATACAAAAATTGTCCCTTCTCTTTCCCTCCACCCCTTTGCCTTACACTCTCTCTCTCTTTCACTGTTCTAGGACCATTTTCCTTTTCCTAGTATCAAACCTTAAACACTCAACTCAAGACCTAAGAAACCACGGTGGAATAAAAAAGCTTACCGGGCAAAGAGAGTCAACAAAGAGACTTAATGGGGAAGTATATGAAAAAGTCTAAACTCTCTGGTGACATTGCAGTCATGGAGGTCTCTCAGTCTACCAACTTAGGCGTCCGTACAAGAGCCAAGACCTTAGCTTTACAAAGACTTCAATCATCCTCTTCATCGGCGTCTCCTAACCCAGATACCTCCTCGTTTCTTCAACTCAGAAGTCGTAGACTTGAAAAGCCCCAACAAGGCCATGACGCCAAGGTAATGCAACAACCACATGTCAAAGATCCTAAACAAAGGGAGAGTTCAGTGAAGTTGGGGAGTGACTGTGGTAAGAAAGTGGAGAGAAAAGGGTGTGTTGGTCAGAAATGGGCAGCTTTCGGTTCGAAGTGTGAAGCGGATGAGTTGGGTCTTGAAGGTTCGTTTGGAGACAACTGTTTAGACTATGAAGCTAGGGAGAGGTATATTTGTGCTTATTTGTCTTTTCTTTTCTCTGTTCATAGTAAAGATTGCTCTTTCATTTTAATTTTTCTTGAAAAGTACCAACTTTTCCCCGAATCTGTATTTGTTGACATTAATGGGGTTTTAGGGGTTTGATAAGTGAATATTTTTTGGTTTTCTTTTATCTGGGTTCTTCACTCTCGATCGATTGTCCTGAGTTTTTTCCCCCCGTTGTTTGTTGCTTGTGATGATGTTTCAAGTTTTCTTGAGGATTGGTGTTTTGGCTACTGAGCTTTTTGGTGCTCCTGCCTTTTCTGTTTTATTTTTCTCAAGGAGCTAATTGCAGTATTTCTTTTTCCATAGAGTTCTCGAGTTTTCTTTTTTCATTTTTAGGAATGATTTGAGTTATTACCTGTGGGGCTATTTTCATCCGCGAGTCTTTTGTAGTTTCTCTTTCTTGCTCTTGGGTTCAATTTCTTTGTTTCTTTTTCAGTTGCTTAAAATAGTAGACAGGAAACCATTTAATATGTGCTAAAATGCTTATTTCGCAACTTTCATGCTAGAAGGGGATTTCAAATGTATTTTCTGTTTTCTTAATTATTGGTAGGGGATTTCTAGTTTGTTTTCTGCTTTTCTTTTTAATTCATTCTCTCTCGGCTATGTTCTTTAACGATGCCTGGTGGAAGTCAGCAAGTGCACGTGTATGATTGTTTCGTCCAAGATGGTTTCTTCTATATAAACGCATCTCTGTCTCTTCTTTCGTTCTTTTTTTTATTTCTTGTGGGGGTTGCTGTATCTCTCTCTTTTTGTTTTAATAATCTTAAAGCATGTTAAGGCTTCTGGAAGCCTAGAACATGTGACGCTTTGAATATTTAGGCTGTGTTGGTTTAGGAAATATGTTATGTGCAGATTGTTAAGTTTAAGTTGATTCTGGCAATATTGTGTTTATGTTGAAACTTGATTACTTTTATAATTAAAAAAAAAGAAAGGTTCAAATGACCAATCTGGTATGTGTATAATTTAATGTTTTTCTGGTGTTCTAACATTCTTTCAATGCTTTCAAGTTATTGCTACTATGGAATTTGCCTTTGCATAGAGCTTGCTGATGTTGAGACGTGTAACACCGATTAGTTTTAGAGTTCTTTTAATGTGTGTGTAGCAAAACACTTCCTTCCTTCAAGAAGGGTAGCCATCAATGGAGTTACTAAAGTTGCTTTTCCATGTGCGAAGGACATCGATATATTGCTTATTTTATACTAGATCAGGGTTCCTTTCTTCAGGATGGTTTTAAACGTTTAAGAGTTATAAGGGTTTACAGAAGATTTTCATGTTCTTAGTACATGGTAAAAAAGGAGGGGAAATTATTCACGAGAAGAAAGAAGAAAGTGGGCAATGAACTGTTGTCATAGTTGATCATATGGGTTTGAAACTATCATTAGCAATGGTTTCTTACCTTTTTTCTCCTTTAGTTTGCAAAATAGCCTTTGGGAAAACTGAAACATTTGTTAATAATCAATTGTTTAGAAGCCAGTGCATTTATCTCTTTTGATACTGGGATGAATAATGCTTGTGTCTCAGTTGCATTAGCATATTAGTGGAAAATGATGTATCCTGCGCATGGGGCATAGTACTAGACTGGTTTCCTGTGCAGTTCCCTCTTCAAGGATTATCTGGAGGCCATAAACATTTTAGTTCTCTTGCGTTTTATAGAACTGTTGCTGCCTCCAAAATGGAACCTTTCCTTGCAAGTATTGCAACTTTCTTTGGACAAGTTTGTTTTTTGCAATGATAGGATTAAGTTCTCTTTTCCTTTTACTAAGTGTAAATTTTGCTAATCCTGATAGATGGGATTTGATAGGTTTTACTGGTGATATTGGCCTTGATTTTAAGTAACCTGTTGCGCAGGAGCACTAGGGAAAGCACACCAAGTAGCCTGATACGAGATTCACACACCATTAGAACTCCTGGGTCCGCCACTAGACCTACAAGCTCAAGTGCTGCTAATCAAAGAGTTAGGAATGAAACACGAAGAAATATTCCAACAACATATGAAATAGAGGAGTTTTTTGCTTGTGCAGAACAGCAGCAACGGAGGCTATTTATTGAGAAGTATGCCACTCGAAACTCTTCAGTCACACCTCTGTTACAGTTAAATTGTGGTTGTTCATCATAAGCATCATTCATGGTCTACATGCACCATGATTAATTCAGGCAAGTTTCTCATTTACTTCCTGGAATTTGCAGGTACAATTTTGATATTCTACATGATGTGCCTCTCCCAGGACGATTTGAGTGGCAAGAAATTCCATAACCAGCTTCCGGGCACTATCCCTCAAATTCCTTACATGGTTTAGTCTTGGATTTTGAAGGAGATGGCTGCTGTTGGTTGGTATTACCTTTCAACCTCATGTGAAGGAAATTGGAGCCATGGAATCAAACGTATGCACTAACCAAATATCAAATGAAGAATCCTTTGCTTTTGTGGAAAAGACAAAACTGTCAGTTTGACAGGATGAGCAGAAGGGTAGTTGAGTAGTTTCATCTTTGTAACTTTTTAGGGGTTATATCTATTAGCTAGGTCTATTAGCTAGGTTTTCTTTTTGGAATCTTCTTTTCATCTAAAATTTTACATTTTCTTGTAACTAGATAAGAAAATGAATTAAGAAATAAATGTAGCTCATATGTATTTATATGGTTGTCTTGTCCTCCATCTGGCACCTGCCTTCATAATTTCTCTTAGTAATAACTTAGCCTCCGCACTTCAATTCAAGTTTGTCACTGAAGCTTCCGGGCCTATACATCTAAAGATAAGATACAATTTAATTTCCACTTTGTCTTGGAACAACTTAAATGGCCACAAGCAGTATATGACAAAGTTGACTATCCATTGAATCTAACCTGTGTCGGCTTCAGATTACCAGCAGTGGATTTTAACCTCACTGTACCGATTTTTATTTACCTGTCTCTAATCAACTTTTTTTTTTCTTCCTGTGCTTGCTTTTCTTTTATAACCAATTTACTTAGGTTAGAGCAATCCTAAAATTTAAATTTGTCCGCATTCATTTAGACCATTATCTTTTCTCAGTTACTACTCGTATTCGTGCATTGAGTTTGGTTGCACGATGATTAATCATGATCTGTCAGTTGAACAGACAATTGAGGACCAATGATACATGGACATTTGGGTCTCAGAATCGCCGGTGGTGGGGTTCTTAAGCTCTTGGATTGTTCTTACAGAATCTTACTTGAAAACTTCAGTCTGTTGTGACAGTGGAGTTTTCCTTGTGTTACAATTGTTTTTCTTTTTCACCTTTCGCTACCTGAAACTTGTGGTTATAAAAGTGAGGTCAGCTTGTCAAGTGGGCATTCATTGAATGCGCATAAATTCGTGGACCGTTGTATGAATGAGTGTGTTCCCTATTCACATGGGGCCTCGTACGGTTCTGCAAACTAATGCGTTTCACCAGTCGCAACTTGTTCAAACATGGATTTCATTAAGTCCTCTCTTCTGTCACAAATATTATACACTGAATGGGCAAGTTTCTCTCTCTCTAGGAATAAGTAACAAACTAACAACAATACCATGTTGGTTATCCTAGTTGCAAATAATCCGTATTCATAGTCCAAGAAATTTGTCTATGTGGCAGGTTTAGTCACCCTATCTTGTCCTACCAAGCGATGACTATTATGGTTTATGTGGCAGGTTTAGTCACCCTATCTTGTCCTACCAAGCGATCTTACACAGCCTATAGTTAAAAAGATTGGTTAAGAACTTGCTTAAAAATTGATGGCAATCTATTAGCAGTTTTTTGGGATTTGAGTCTACAATTTCGTTATTAGATCAGGTTCATCTAAATTTCAGTTCGGGTAATAATGAATCCAGTTCTAGGTTTCCGATAACTATAAACGATTTCTTTCTCCTATGAAGGCTACTATTGGAATCGTTGACATCCGAAAAACAAGAAATGGAACTAGCGAAGCAAAACTCTGAAGTTTTTTCTCAATTTCCTAGAATTGTAGATTGATGTAACCTATCCAAATCTTCTGTAGACAGCATCTCCCAAAAGTTGTCTCTAGACAGACTGCATGTTTGCTTTTTAATCTTTTTGTTTCACTCGTCTGCTTGAACTTCAAACATGGACATGGACGGCCTGAAATTGCCAACTGCGTTCTAAAAAGAGAATAACCCTCACGCCTAGGTAACTTTTGCCTTTGAACTGGCTAGAAATGAGTAGTTCATTCAATGGCTAGATCCTTCCACTTTTCGTATTCAGGTGAAAGCTACAATCCATTTACTGGTTTCCACCTTTACCTTATGCTTTGCTTTGAAGCTGATAAAGAAGCTATGCATTTCTATGTACCTAAAAAGGCTAGATTTTTTTACGTCTCTTGCATATTTTGAAAAAAGTACCAAAACGAAACAGCTCATGTTTATTCTAGCATTTCGCTTTCAGGTATATCAAAGTTTAGCCTTTTATGAACAAACATAATTGGCAAGTCATGTTGGATAAAAGTCCTGTAGAACAGAGATTGTGTCCCATTCTTAAAGAATGTAAGGACATGGTTGTCCACCAGATCAGAATAGACCACGCTATCGTTATGAAATACTGTAATGTACCTTAGGCTGCAAGTTAATATGGCTTTACCTTGAGAGTTCTACAGCCCTTTTGCACCATTGGATCAAGGATTATGTTAATAATCTCAAAATTCTTAAAGTTAAAAAGGTTTTTCTTTTTAAGAATTGGTAATTCATTAAATGAAATAAGTAGTGTAGAATCATAGTTCCACTTAGACAACAACCTATTCTTAGATGCTTATCACTTTAATACAACTATGTAATGAATTATCACAATGGGATACTTCATAAAGCCAAATGTTGTTTCCGCAGGTGAAAACACTATTCTCATTTCTTCCACTATAAGGATGGTCAGATACTTGAATGTCATTAAGACACCTCTTTAGATCTTCACAGCAATATTTGTCAGCTATTTTGCCTTTTGACTCTTGAAGATATACTGCAGCATTGAAATAACCAAGGATAAGCCAAGGATCCTTTATCACAGGGGCTAAACTTCTAGACCTGGTCCATAAAGGAGCTCCTTGAAAGAAGTACTTACGGAGAAAAGAGAGTTGGGGAATAATTCTTTTTCATATATTTTCCAGCAAATACAGACGCATATTTTATACTGATTCTTGTACAATTAAGATCCTAATATACAGCCTAAAAACAGGACAATTATTTATAAATAAGGAAGTATAATATTTGCATAAGCTGTCAAAGATTGACAGCAGAGATTTCTCCTCAAATTGCTTACGCCAACACTCCCCCTCAAGTTGGTGAATATATGTCAATCATTCCCAACTTGTTAAGTGAGCTTTGAAAATCTTTCACGGATACAGCCTTTGTTAGGACGTCTGCTAGTTGATCTTTTGATGTGACAAACGAAAGGCTAATTGTTTCTTTATGAAGATTGTCTTTGATGAAATGCCGACCAACTTCAACGTGTTTGGTTCTATCATGTTGGACTGGATTATTTGCAATTGCTATGGCTGCCTTATTATCACATAATAACTTCATAGGTTTTGATAGATTTATACCCAAATCATGTAGAATACGCTTTATCCATAGCAATTCACATATACCTTGTGCCATTCCACGAAATTCTACTTCTGCACTTGATCTTGCTACCACCTTTTGCTTCTTACTTCGCCATGTAACCAAGTTACCTCCAACAAATATAAAATACCCTGATGTAGATTTTCGAACACTCAGACATCCAGCCCAATCTGCATCTGTATATCCCTCGACTTCTTGATCCTCATTTTTAGCGAAAAATAGTCCTTTTCCTGGGGAAGACTTTAAGTATCTTAGGATTCGATAAACAGCCTCCATATGTTCTTCACTTGGTGCATGCATGAATTGGCTTACAATACTAACTGCATATGCAATATCAGTACGAGTATGCGATAGGTATATTAGCCTTCCAACTAATCTTTGATACCTCTCTTTGTTGGCTGGAATTTGGTCTTGTTGAATGGCTAACTTGTGATTTACTTCAATGGGAGTTTCAGCTGGTTTGCAGTTAAGCATCCCAGTTTCTGCTAGTAAATCTAGCACATATTTCTGTTGGCAAAGATAGATTCCATTGCTTGATCTTGCAACTTCAATGCCTAAGAAATATTTCAAGTGTCCAAGATCTTTAAGTTCAAACTCAGTCGCGAGGCTTTCTTGGAACATAGCTATTTCATTTGAGTTGTTTCCCGTAACAACCATATCGTCAACATATACAATGAGAGCAGTCACATTCTTACGCTTTTGTTTGACAAAGAGAGTATGATCAGCATCACTTTGTTTGTATCCAATCTTCTTCATGAAAGTTCATAGCCTTCCAAACCATGCTCGAGAGGATTGCTTTAATCCGTACAAGGCCCTTTTTAGTTTGCATACCTTGCCACCACAATTTATGCTCGGAGGAGGATCCATGTAAACTTCTTCTTCTAAAGTTCCATTAAGAAATGCATTTTTAACATCGAATTGTCGTAGTGGCCAATCTTGATTTGCTGCTATGGAAATAAGAATTCGTGTGGTATTTATTTTTGTTACAGGAGCAAAAGTATCCCCATAATCAATTCCGTACTTCTGGGTATACCCTTTAGCAACAAGCCTTGCCTTGTAACGATCTATGGTTCCATTTTGATTGAGCTTAACTGTGAAAATCCATCTGCACCCCACCGTTTTCTTCAATGGGGGTAGCGATACAAGTTCCCATGTATGATTCTTTTGTAAGGCCTCCATTTCATCATTCATAGCTTTCTTCCATTTTGAATCCATCAATGCCTCCTCTAGGAATATATACAGGAGATAATTGATTTATAACAAGTGCATGTGATTTTGACAAACGATGAGAAGAGGTATAATTGTTAATGGGGTATCTAGTCTTAGCATTAAAACTAGGATCATACTGAGTTCTTGGAATTCCTTTATTCATCCTAATCGGATATCTTGGTTCAGCTGGAGGACTGGGATCATGAATTAAAGGAGATGAAGGTAATGATGTTACCTGAGGAGACACGGAATTTCTATGTCTGTTGGTGTGACATGGGAAATTGTACTATCTTGATTTTCTTGGTTGCTATCGTCGTTCTCAAGATGTGCATCAATAGGATTTGGAAGTTGTCTATCAGCCTTTTCTTGTTCCTGAAAAAATTCATGAATGTTGTCTTCACCCATATTAAGTGTTTCATAAGTGTTGTCTTCACCCATATTAAGCGTTGTCTCCCCCTGAAGAGAGCACTCATAACCACCGAAATAAGGAATATTTTCATGGAATGTAACATCGTGGGTTACATACATTTTATTGTCGGTAGGATCATAATATCGATATCCTTTTTTGAAGTTTGCATACCCAACAAATATGCAATGAACAGCTCGTGGATCAAGTTTGCCTGTAACCCAGTGTACGTATGTTGTACAACCAAAAACACGAGGTTCAAGGTTCGGGCCAATTGGAGCAGAGACTAGTTCATGTAGTTTTTGGTGTGGTGTTTTATACTCAATGACTCGTGATGGCATTCGATTCATAAGATATGCAGTAGAGCAAACAGCTTCACCCCAATATTCACGAGGCACTTTCATTCCAAATAAGGAAGCTTGAACAACTTCAAGAATTTGGCGATTCTTTCGTTCTGCTAAACCGTTTTGTTGTGGTGTACCAGCACATGAAGTTTGGTGTCGAATACCATTTTGTTGACAAAAAACCTTCAATTCAGAATTTATATACTCCCCACCATTATCAGATTGAAGAGCTTTAATACGACATTGATATTGTGAATTTACCATTCGATACAGATCCTGAAAAACAGAACATACCTCTCTTTTGTTTCGCAGGAGAGAGATCCAAATCATATGAGTACACTCATCAATAAATGTCACAAAATAATGAGCACCAGATAATGTAGGGATTTGAGCAGGTCCCCAAACATCAGAGTGGATAATCATAAAAGGTGAAGTACTCTTATTATAACTAGGCAGATATGAAATTCTATGGCCTTTGGCCATTTCACAAATGTCACAATCAAACTTAGTATTACTATGTAAAAACAAACTTGGTTTCAATTTTTGTAGATAATTAAATGACAGATGACCAAGGTGACGGTGCCATAACCACACCATATCCTCTTTTTCTTGACTCTCCCCAATTTTATTTGCTTGACCAATTCTTTGATTGTTTGAAGTGGCCATATCAAGATAGTACAAGTTTCCATGCCTAATACCACAGCCAAGAATCCGCTGTGTTGGAATTTCCTGAAAAATACATTTATTAGGCCAAAAAGTTGCAGTACAATTCAAGGTGTTTGTGATTTTACTAACAGATAAAAGGTTGGCAGAAAGAGAAGGAACTACAAGCACAATATTAAGATTAATGGATTCTGGCACATGTGTTGATCCTTCGCCAACAACAAGTGCAATTCCTCCATTAGCAGTGAGTATGTGAGGTTGAGGTGAAGGATGAATATGTGAAAGAAGGGTAGAATCATTTGTCATGTCGTTAGAAGCACCTATATCAATAATCCATGTATTATTCCTAATAAGATAAGTATTGGACAAACCTGGACTATCAGCCTTTGCAGCGTGTGCTGCAACTGAATTTGAGGTAGATGCAACTACTTCTTCATTTGTTGTGGTAGTAACAGCAGCTTGCCCAACTTCTTCCTGGGTTTCTTGGTAAAATCCCACCATTCCGGATAACCAATAAGTTCATAGCAACGTTGTTTTGAATGTCCTTCTTCACCACAGTGAGTGTAGACATAATTACCTCCCTTGGTGCTAGATTTTTTTCCTTTAGCTTGTTGGGGATTTGTAGGGCGTGTACGGGCTGTCAAGTGGACCATTCCATCCAGCTGAACTTTTGGTTCCTCCATAGTTTGTCTCTGGTTTTGATCTTTGCGAACATATGCATAACATGATCAAGAGGTGGATCTTTCCTCAATATTTCACTTCGAGCTTGATTGAATTCTGGGTCAAGCCCAGCCAGGAAAATATGAACTCGAAGTCGAGTCATATATGCAGCGAAACGATTACAGCAGTATTATCTTCTTGTGTTTGAAGGCGAGCATCAATTTCCTGAAATATGCCAATCAATTCATTGTAATATAAAGATAAGGATCTACCATTTTGATGAGTGGTGAACGATCTCCGATTTAGTTCAAAAAGTTGTGTTTCATCCAAGCCATTATAAAATGTCTTTGCAACAGCTTCCCATATTTCTTTGGCTGTTTTAAGACGGATGAATCGTTGCATTAAGAGCGGACTCATAGAATCAATAAGCCAACTCTTAACCTGATTATTATCGAGAAGCCAAGTTTCCAATTGCTTGTCATCTGCAGCTGGTTTCGGTGTTGCACATATGAGGAATCCAGATTTATTTCGAGCTCCAATACGCATCTCCATAAGTTGCGACCATAACGGATAGTTCGTATCATCTAAGATGATTCCAGAGGGAAGGGGAGCATTGTCTTGAACAATGATTCGAGATTCATAGGGAATGATAGGAAGAGGGTTTTCCCCACTCATGATTGCAGGGAAGGATTCAATTTCTTCTTAAGGTATTAGCTCTAATACCATGAAGAAAAGAGAGTTGGGGAATAATTCTTTTTCATATATTTTCCAGAAAATACAGACGCATATTTTATACTGATTCTTGTACAATTAAGATCCTAATATACAACCTAAAAACAAGACAATTATTTACAAATAAGGAAGTATAATATTTGCATAAGCTGTCAAAGATTGACAGCAGAGATTTCTCCTCAAATTGCTCACGCCAACAACTTATACACGTAGATGAAGGAAAGGTGGATGTTGATATTCAATTCCAATAGTTAAAGTTCTAAATGGATCATTTGATCTTATAATAATAGAGTTAAGGATTGTAACTCTAGTTTGATTTTACAACACCAGGATAAGTATTCTTCCATTGGGATGTTCATTATAGTTGTGAATCAACTTCCATTAACTTGGAAAATAATACCAGATTATCACAATTGTTTTGCTTGATTTGATACTCTAATATGCTAAACAAGATAGGCTTATTATCCTCTATTTAACAAAAGTTTTTTCTTAAGGAAATTAAGACCCCTGATATTCCATGCAAAGATGATTATGATATTTGGTCCATTGTGGACCTTTTCCTTTTGTTGGATCTTCTCTTACTGGCAAATATGAACCCAATACCCTCATTGCAAGAATTAACTACTGTAGTTACCTTAGTGGGGGTACTTGAGGCATTTCCATTATTTGCTACTTCTTGGAATGTGTTCTCATTTTGTGGATTTCCATTTTCATTTAACAATTTGCATAGTGTTGTTTTCTTCTTCAGATGTTGTTACTGTATTGTTAACTTGTATATTATCATTTTATTCAGGTCCTGAGAGAATCTATATTTAAAGAGTTTGTTAATGGCCCTCCAAGATTTTTTGCTGGGGTAGATGGGGCTTCCATGTATAGGACACTTTGAGTTGTAACACATAGCATATACCTTATATGTCTTGGATCATTTATGAAAGGATTAAAAACGAAGGAAACGTGAAGTACCTGATTTCAATTCCATGCCAACTTCCGATTTAGTTTTTGTGGCCAAAACAAGCTCCAATCTTCCGGGACCTTCACAGGAATCATTCATTGACACGTGGTTAACATCTTTCTATAGTTTTCTCAAAATGTAAGCGCTCTTAACAAGTCAGAGAATTCGTATACTTATGAATAATATGAGCAACTACAGGAGACCTTAACCTTTATATATAGCTTTCATATCGGGTTTCCCTATCATAGACCCGATAAGGGTCTGGTCTACACTAATTGGGATCTATTTTCCTCCTAGACTTCAACCCATTGTTTTAGATCATTTATTGAGCCACTTTATTACTTTTATTTAGATCAAATTACGTAACTTAACTGATAAGTTATTGAAAAAACCAAAACTGCAATTAAATGTTATCCAACTTTATGCGAAATACTAAAAAGTCCAACAATTTTCCCCTTGGATAATACTTAATTGCAGTATTGTTTCAAGTTTGAAATTAGTTTAAAAACTCGGTTAAGTTACACCATTGTATTGGTACCAAATTTAAAAGTAAAAAACATTTGATCCAAAGATAATGAAAGTCTAACATTCTGTCTTACAAGGCTTTCGATATCGATAAATATCAAATATATGTGTCATGCATGACACAGGTCCAATATAATCACAAACATCTAATACCTTACTAACATGAATGGGGAAATGGAGTGTGGTAAACTAGGATGATACCTGTGTGATCTAATATATATCGTCTTCGTTTGTAGGTCTTGATTTCTCCAATTTTATGCTAAATTGCATATACTAAATTGTAGCAGAGAAATCTTATTTTCTCTCACCAAATGTTAAACAACATTAGAGAAAACTTGTTTTTATCTCACCAAATGCTAAACGGCATTAGAGAAAACCTTGATATTCTCTAACTAAATGTTAAATTGCATTAGACAACCTTTCTTGGATTAAACTTTATATCTCCCTATGTCATGTCAAATTTATGGATATCCGTGCAAAACTAAATGTGTCTAAATGACGTAGGCTCTGGGTTAATCTTTATATATGCCCAATGATATTTAAAATGCTTAAGATCAAAACAAATCTTAAGACTTTCGTATGTATTATGATTGTACACAAGAATAGTTATTACTGAGAATAAAAGATGATCAAATAAATAATTGCAACGCCATAATACATCAAAATGTAAAAACATTTAAGGAGCAAATACAATGATCCCTAACCACTACCGTCTGAGGACCTTAACATGCCCATACTGGATACATGTTTGACAAACACTAAGGGACAAAGTCTTTTAGTCAATGCATTAGCTAACATCTCCTCAGTCTTGATATGCTCTACTTCGATGTCACCTTTCTGAATCAACTCCTTAATAGTTAAGTATTTGACCTCTTAATACTTAGACCCTATGATATTTTTATTGTTGTTACTAAATAACACTGCAGCAAGATTATTATAGTACAATTGAATAGGTCTAGCTACCTAATCTACCACAGACAAATCAAAAATCAAGTTTTTGAGCCAAATCGCCTGTGTAACAACTCCATAACATGCAACAAACTCTGCATATGGTAGAGTTAGTTACCAGTGACTGCTTGACACTCTTCATGATACTCCACCATCTGCTAATATAAAAATGTACCATGAACTAGATTTACGATCATCCGGACACATGTAAAAATCGAAGTCTGTATACCCTGTGAGGTTTCAATTGTTGACTTTCCTGTATGTCAATGTATAATCCTTGGAACCCTTTAGGTATCTCAACACTCATTTTGTTGGATCGAAAACGAAAGCATGGAAGATTTGGTTAAATAGTAGATTTCAAAACTTTTTCGAAAAAAAAAATGTAGCGGAAATAACATAACCAAATCAACATGTTTCAGTTATACATGATACGATATAAGGAAACTAATTTACATAAGAATAAGGTGGTAGAAATATACCGACTCCTTGCTACAACTTTGACTCCTCGCTTTTATATCCTCTCCTTTGTCAATGTATCTTCTCCTTGTTGTTGTATCTCGACCAATCCGATCTACCTCTTGTTCTTCTTGGACAACTTGGTTAATAAGATCCTTTGGTGGAAAAGGAGAAGAAATATTTTTGAGGAGATTTGTCCTAGAAGAAAGAAGCTAAAAATGAAACTCTTTTCATTCAAGTTTTGGCTATGCATGCATGAGAGGAGAGAGTGAGTCAAAAAACAAAATGCAAGAACACTTCTTCCTTTCCTTGTCAATTTCGGTTATCATGAAAGAAAGATGTGATGTGCATCCAATGCATCACTTTGTTCTTTAATCAATCATAAAGAAACCAATAAATAAGACTCTTCTCATCTATTTAAGATGGCTATATGAAAAAACCAATAACCTAAATGAGACCTTCTCATTTTCGGTTATGGATGAAAGAAGGAAGAAAAAATACATCAAATGCACCTCTTC
>JAOSBN010000009.1:14891584-14915341 GCA_027563595.1 Erythroxylum suave
ATTAATCATGAACACCAATAACCGAACATACACATATTTACATATTCTTCGTCAACTTACTACACAATTTCAATTCCTTTTTTTTTTTTGCATTCTTCCCATTTCAAAATCTCTTAGCCACTGAAAGCACCAAAGAATATATATGAAACTCTCCAATTTTCTCATTTATTAATTCTAATCTTCTAAGAAAAGTTTGGGGTCCAACAATTAGTGAAAGTGAAGAACAAGATATTGGATTATTCACTAGAAAATTTAAGTTCATAAAGAAGAAAATTTTCAAAATAAAGGACTTTAAGGAAGATAAAAGTGATTTAAGATATAAATCCTTTAACATTATTTGTTTTGAATATAGAAAACCTGGCCATATAAAGTCACAATGTCGCATCCTACTCTTACAAGACACGTACTTACCATCTGGAGTGATATCCGAATACGTACCTTGCAAGGGTGGCAGGTTAGAAGTGTCAACAATCGAACTTATTACAATTTTTTTTCCTTTCAGATTAATGCACGTGTATACAGAAATCAATAATCAAATTGGGCCCATTCTTTTCTTTAATAACATCAAAATCACATTATTATTTATACACTCAAGATCAATCTCATTTACAAACCTTTCCATTAAAAAACAAAAATATTCAAATATACATGTTACAATAATTATGAAAGACTCAATTCGATACAAAAATAGAAAATACTAATGCAGACGTAAACTGATCCCAACCTTTTTCTCTTACTTGAATATAGTGGCTATTACTCCCGTTTGCCTAATGGGGTAACTTTTTTTAGCCTGAAAAATATTACAAATTTTGGGTGAGTTTTGCGAACTTAATGAGGTAACCATCATCGATGGTTCACTCAATTCATGCATCACATCAATACACGTAACATGTAATTCAAATCTTTGCAATCTGCAAGAAGCATCACATATCATTTTCAGAACGATCATATAAAAGTTAGACAATTGTATTTTAATCAATCAAACATACTTAATAAAAAGTATATGGAATGCACATGAGACACTTTTCCAATTATTACATTGTTGTGACCTAGTGCCTAAACTGTCTCGTATCCATTTTGGATATCGAGCTCATTACTAACTGTCCCTTATCTGATGAGGATACATGACTCATTTTACATAGTGAGCCTTAGGCTTTTAATCACTGTTTGAGCTCGAGGCTCTTTTCACACATTGGCTACTCTGGTCATAACTCCCATTATCTAATTATGCATTCATGTATGGAATGCATCTCACATTTTCAATCAATCATATCATAACACGTTTAGTTCTTCACATTTACATTTAAGCAGCACTTCAACATACATCCCATATTTCATAATCATCGGACCTTTTTTTTCCGAAATTCAACACAATTCAATTCACATTCATTTATCATTCATGACAACATTTAAGCAAATAATAATTGAGAGAAACCATCTAGGTTACTCACAGTACGCTCCAGATTAGCATTAGCTTCCATGATCTGGAAAAATCTAGATGCGAACATTCTATCCTGTATCATCAGTATGAAATACACATTTTGCACACACAATATGAATTGCACAATTTTACGAATTCTCAATCACATACATATGTATATGTGTTGTGTATAATGCATGCTCAATGACAATCTCGGATATATTATCAAAATCCACATCTTATGCTCATTCTCATTTCATAATTCATATATTTCTAATTGAACTTAGGTTTACACTTCATTTGTACATGATCATTCTAAGCTCACCATTCATTCCTTATCCTTTGTATGTGTCTAGCTTATCCTTAGGCATACACCTAAAAAACACTTACTTAATCTAATATCATAAACTAGTTTCTCGTCATTTCTTTTCTAACATTGTATGCTCTCATAATACCCAAATTCTCATTCACATTTAATCACTTAATACATACTACTCAACTTCTTTGAATCAAAACTCCTATCATATGAACATCTTCATTCACATTATACTCATGTCTTTGGTACTTTGATATCATCAATTCATTCACTAAGTTATAACCACAATTATCACTTCATATATATCACACATTAGTCACTTAATTAAAGCATCATTCTAGGTTCAATTCAAGCTCCATTTAAGCCTTAATTAAGACCTAATGATCAGTGAATGTCTATTAGGCGGACATCCATGTCCGTTGAGCGGACCTTCACGGGTTACTTACAGAAATTTGAAATTTTGACCCTCTATACATCAAAATCTCTTCTCGGAGTCTTCAAAGAAGTTGTATAACTTGAAGTCCTATTTCAAAGAATACTTAAATGACCTCAATCCGAGTTCTACAGAAAAAGTTATACCACTTTCCCCAACACATATCCGATTGCATTCTTAGTTTTCCAGATTTCTAGCTCTTTTCTTACTACATTCAACACCTTATGCTTGATCTATCATTTCTAGTTTAATACTCATCATTTTCCGATCACTCTTAATTCCATTTCAAATTAATATCATCCATAAACAAATTATAGTCCATGATTGATCATGACCACTAAAAACAGAACATACATATATATACACATTCATCATCAACTTCCTACACATATTCAACTTCATTTCCACCTTCATTTCACTTCTAACTATCACCAAAATTCTTCTCATTTCAAAATACCACATTAATCGCTTTCTTTAGTTTGAAACTCATTTTATTTCATTCCAAAAACACCCAATGAGATTCACATTAATTCATCAAGAAAACAAAACAAAAACCCATTATGCATCCAGTTTTTCTGCACTTTTTCCTACACCTAGTACTTAACTTCAAGTCAAAATTCAAAACTCTAAAAGATAGAATTTGAATTTGATGTCTTCATGAAAAATGTAGCCATATGTATCTACTTTAATCCAAATTAAAAATAATCTCATTTAGATATCTATAGCACTAAGTTATGGCTAAATTACAGATACTTAATCAGTTGAAAATGTCACAACTAACATTTTTCCAGCACACTTTAAACACCATTTACTCTCTTAATCCAATGTTTTATCATTTCATAATCTCTCATCCATCAAAACACCAAAGCAAGGCATGAATCTATTCAAATTTGTCATCCATGTTTTAGCATATACCGATCCTCATTTTATAAACATTTAACCTCTAACTACCATCAAAACATGTTTCATTCATCAACGCCGTAAAGATTAATAGGTTACTTACTTGATTAACCCAAGGCTTCTTCAATCACCATGAAACCTTAGCTCCTACAACATATACAATTTTCACCCTTTTAAGGTGGACTAAGTTGGGTCTTTTAATAACAAGATGGAGAAGACAATAAATCTTGAAGCAGCAAGGTGAAAGAGTTGAATAAAAGACAACATGATGAGGGTGAGAGTGAGGTGTCATGAGAGCACATGAAGAAGATGAAGAAAAGAAGAAGAAGGTGGAGAAATAAGGAGAAATAAAGAAAGTGTCGTTTTTGGAAAATGAAAGACCAAAATATGGTCTTTCTTAAGTGACTTAAACAAGTGGTGTGGCAAGTGACACTTGTCACTTGCCACATGTCACTCCCTTAAGGTCTCTTCTTAATCTTTTAATAAGCTAGTCCATTTGTCTCCAATTTTTAACTCAATTTTCAATGACACTTATCATTAATTTTTAATATCATTCATAAAAATTTTCACTGTCATTTGACTCTTATTTTTACTACTCTTCATTAATTGTTTTGCCACTTGGCATGTTTCCTAGTTCAAAAATACCATTAAATTTCATAATTTTCCTAAATTTTTACTAAAAATTCTCAGTCAATAAATATACTCTCCAAATCAATTTTTTAACACATACACTTGACAATTTCAAATATAATCACATTTATAGATCAGTTATACTCGAAAAATGTCAAATGAGTTCATGTACAATCATTTTAGTGTGCAAAAATCAATATTCACATATGCGTATGATATCATTATGCATGAACAAGAAATCAAATTTTCTAAACTCTCATTGTTGTTTTCTCAATTACAGAAATCTAAGTTCTAACCCTTAGTATGGAAATGGGATGCTACACACAATGTCCTAGACTTAAAGATAATGAGGAATATAAGAGAAATTATAACATGATAACATGATAATCGAAAAATGAGATTATCAATGATAATCATGCATTAGATGCATTAAGGTGTGATAATAAGTCATTGAAAAAGGAAATTGAAGCTCTTAAAGATTCATTATCTAAATTTAAAAAGGAAAGTGAGAAACTTAAAAACATGTTAGGAGCTCAAAAGAATTCTAGTGATAGGTATAGAATTGGATATAATTTTGAGAGTCCTTCTAAATCTGAAACTAATTTTGTCAACAAAAAATATTTGTATAGTGAAGAACCATTTCCTAAGAGCACAAATGAGAATAGAACATCTACATCTAAGCATACACATACTTATAACACATGCACTAGGGCTTAACGTAATAACAAATATCATACTTTCATATATGGCTCGTAACCTAGGCATGTAATTTAATACTCTGAAGGAAAGAATATGCATAATTTTTATGATAACATGTATTCACACCCATATAGAAGCATACATCACAACTTCATTTATAGTAGGCATCATACATATAATTATGGTAGGACATTTCAACAACCTAGGAGAACATTCAACATATTTAATGTCTAAAGAAACTTTCCTCATTATGCATACTCACATGGAATTCTGAGCAATGCATTTATACATCATCATTACTCATATAATATGGTATGTCATTTTTATAGTAAGTTTAGTCATATTGATAGATTTTTCTTAATTAAAGAACAAATGTTAAGCAAACCTTTGAAAGATTGGGTTGAAATGAAGAAAGAATCAAAATTTTTAGGTTCCTAAAATACATTAATTACCTTGTATAAGAATGTTAGAAAAGAAACAACAAATAGTATATAATAGAGATAGTGGTTATTGAATTGAGCATTATTTTAAGAATTTGTCTCTTTTATCTTGATGAATCTAACATTTTTGTCTCCAAGAATGTCTTGAAGATATTGTTGAAGATATTGTTATAGGATATGTAGAATTTAACTCCTAAAATTAACCATCAAGACTTCTCAAATTGTAAACCAAGTGATAAAAATGAGATTCCACTAATAGATTGAGAATTCAAAAAGAATCTTCATTACAATTCTTCATAAGTAGTGTTCAATACAAGGTAATTATTAGTTTATAATTTAAAAATGTATGATTACTGAAGTCAATGACTTGTTAATATAGTAATCACGTATAATATGTAAAATACACAAAAAGAGGGTTGAATTGTGTTAAATCGTCTAAGTTAGTAATCTTTAGAATCTTCTTGGATTTTCTTGAAAAACTTAGACGATTATAAAATAACGCACTTAATTCATTTAAGTAATGCAACAACGTAAATGGTATCTATTCTTCTAACAACAAGAAATTAAAGAGATAAGGGTTAGAGAATATGATACCGCGATTTATACTGGTTCATCCTTAACCTTTAGACTACATCCAGTCCTAAGAGTTTATCTAAGATTTCACTATCTTTTGCAACTTTACAAGTATTATTTCTACTTTTTCAGAGCCTCTTCAGGTCTCTTTCACAAAGTATTCTTTATCTGCTATGTTAACCTCTTCAAGCTCTAGCCTTCCTTTTACTTGAAAAGATATTGTTTGAGCTTTCTATACTCATGTTACAGGTGTTCTTGATCTCTCTTCTTCCTTCTTTTCACTAAGGATATTTTTACAGTATGCTCACTTGATCACAAAATTATTTCATCTAAGTAACGTAAGTGTAAGCAAAAAGTTGTTTTGTCTACGACTACAATTGATATTTATAGTCTAATTCTCCGACGATCTTCTTAAGAAAACTACTTGTAGAATCTTCAGAGATCTGTTATTAGTTGAGTCCTATAACCAACTCCAACTAACTAACTAACTGACATTATAGATTATTCTTCAATTATATCATCTTGATTTGATTTGTATGTTTGGTCTTATGTCTTCGCTTCGTCTTATGACTTCACTTCGTCTTATGTCTTCGCTTCGTCTTATTACTTCACTTCGTCTTATTCATGTGACTTCGTTTTAGTCAGCTCTTGAATATTGTTTTGATTTGATGATTTGTGCTGCTTACGTTTATCTGTGCACTTAATAAACTCGTCAAAACAGTTCACACACTTCTTTTATTATTATTATTTGAATTTCATCAAAATCATTTGAAGAAGTGAAGTCTTCTTGACCTAGCAATTACTTATATTTGTATGTCAATTTGAGTACAAATCCTTAGTGATGTTTATTTGAGTTTGAATTATAAACAAGGTGTTTTTAAAGTATAAACCTTAGTACCTAGAATTAGAGATTATATGCAAAATAAGCTCACTAAGTTAGAATTTAGATTAATTATGATATTATGTCCCTAAACTTTTGAATAAGAATAAATATTGCTTAATTAAAGGAAAATTAGTTTTTTAGTGGGAATTCTTTTTTGTAAGGCCTTTATTTGATCAAATTGTTTTTAGTTGATATTTGTTTTAATATTAGTTTGAATTTTTTATTCTTTAATTTGAGTTTCAAGGATTGTTCCTTAAACTATCTATTTAATCTCAGAGTGGTTGACCAAAGACACCAATGTCTCTAAAATTGACATATTTTTACTTTCCAATGAGTTTGTTGGTTTTGTAATCACTTACCTAGTTGCCTAAACAGTCCCATTGGTTAACTAATATGCTTAGTGGTCAATCAATGTCCTATTTCTGATCTAGTGAGTTTGTTATTTTTTTGGAAGAAGATTTGGTCATCCAATTACTCACACTTCTTGACCAATATAGCTCTATGGTCAACCAATGTAACAAGTACAAAGCAAAATTTTGGCCTCCTCTTCATTTGATCAAAATTGCTCCATATATCCTATTTGAAACAAACTCTAATCGACCAGTATGGCCTTGTGGTGACATCAATCTTTATGATTTAAGGGCTTTCTCCTTCTTCTTTTTTTTTTCGATTTTTCATCTTTTATCTTTATATCCTACATACAATTAACACTTTTCCTTGAAAAACATCACCTCTTTTCATAAAATTCTCATTAAAATAGCATGAAGTTGAAACTTTTTAATTTTTTAGTTTCAAATTTGGGGATTTTCAATCTTTTCTTAATTAAAAGCTATCTTTTTAAATTTGTGCATTCATGGTTAAATTGTCAAAATATTTAAGGTTCTTTCCTTTCCAATTATACCGATACATCTTTAATTTTTCTTTATTTTGTTATTTTGGGCACTTCTTCATGTTTCTATTTTGAAATTTTGGGTCTTTCAAAATCAAACATTCTTTTATGAAATTGATTATTGGATATTGCAATTATACCTTTATTTGTTACAATTCCAACCACTAATTTTCAACTTAGGCATTATATCAAAATTGAAGAATTTTCAAATTATACATAATTAAGGAGGGGAGTGATTGCTTTGTCATTTTTGTATTTCTTGTATTTTATATTATATGCTTTAATAAATTTACGTTATATTTATGTATGGATATGTTTTTAATTTTGAATATCCCTTTTGTTCTTATTATTGAATTATTTTTTTCAAATTGAATAATGTTCTATGTATGAATTAGTAGGAGCTAATCACTATCTTAAAATATGCTTTATGTGCTTAACTTTATTATTATTATCTAATATCACAAATATTTTTTCATCATCATAAAGGGGGGGGGAGATTGCTAAACTAATGGAGGTTTCAATTGATGTTTTTATGATAAAAAAACATAATTAGTACTAATTTGTTTATTATTTTGATGAAAAGCAATATTAGATCAAAACGATGTCAAAAGCTCAAGAAGATAATGTATGAAATTGATAAAAATATTGAAGTTTGCAACCAATAAAATAAATATCAAAATAAGAAAAAAAGAAGATAAAGGCTCATGAAGGTAAATTCACATTTTATATTATTATTTACAAGCTCACTTTAATAATTTGATGATCTAAAAGACTCTTTATGTGTAATCATTCATCTTTCTTCGTTGCTGGAGTCTTTACATTAATTAAGAGTCATTGAAGTTTTTTTTTTAATATAAAAGCATCATAATCTTTCAAATAATCTTTGAGGAATATTTTGGAAAGTTTTGAAGTTTTTTTAATCATATTTAGATTAAACAAATTAGTTTTGAATATTTAAAGTTGTTAAAATTATGTTTTCGGGGTGATTGGTTAACCTATATAGGTTAGTGGTCAACTAATATAGGTTAAATTTATTAAAATTGACATGCTGTGCATTTGTAGCAACATTGGTTAATGTATTCATCGACCAATGTGTCATATTAGTGTGTCGACAGCTCATAAATTTGGTACTATAAATGAAAACTCGTCAACTGGTATGCTACGTTAGTCGGCCAATGCACTGTTTATAGCTGTTGTATAGCTAGTTCTTAGGTCCAACAACTATTTTGGGTCTTAAACACTATAAATAGGTGTTTTCTCATTGGTTTTAACATCAAGAAGGTTTTGGGTATTTTGTACACACATTTCAAATAATTTTTCAATCATTTGAGTATCATTTTATCACATTTGTGTGAGTGAGTTATTTTAAAGTTATCAAGTGATAAGTAAGATATTTTTTAGTTGTGATACTTTTGTAGAGTGTTGAATATTATACTTAGGGGTGATTCAAGTGGTATTGAGATTCCTCTTCAATTTGAAAGAAGATTGTAAGAATGATTATTCTTTACTGAAAAAGAATGTACAAAGAATATTCTTTGCCTTGAAAGAAGGATTACGGTGGAATTTCAAGAAAAGTCTATGGACTGAACGTAGGTAATAGTTTTTTGTCAAACCACTAGAAATCTATTTGCATTCTTTACTCCCTATCCTTTTTAAATTATTGTTCAATTGGTTGATTAATTATATTAATTAATTTTCTCATCCTTGTTTATATTGATTATTATTAATTGAGTACATTGGTTAAAAGAATTTGTTGAATTTTATAAACGTCCAATTCACTCCTTCCCCTCTCCCTTTCGGGTGCTATTAAGGACTAATAGAAACCAACCACAACTTTCTACATTAATATCACATACTAATTCAAGAATTGTTTGCTCATATTTTCCTTATGACATTCATGGTCATTTTTTGGATCAATAGATGAATAATAAGTCCTATAAGTGTATTGTTAGGGCATGCCTTAACCTAATACTTATGACATCATAACAAGGATAAGAAAGTGGGGACGATATGCATCAGGCCCTATATGAACGACTGGTAAGGAGGATGAAAGTCTGAGAGGGGACCATCAATGAGATTGCTTGGTAACATGGTCACTTTTCACTTGGATGTTATGAAGAATACGCATATAGAGTTAAGGAGGCAATGACTAACGGGACATATCTATCGACAAGTTGGAAAGTAAGATGAGCCAGAAGTTGCAGAAGCAGACAAAGATTACCCCAACCTACCAAAGAAGTAGCCAAGACAAGACTCACCATAGCCTAAAGATTAGGTATTGATAGTCTAGACCAAAGATATTAGCACAAGATAGGAATTTTCACTATATAATGAAGGGTTAAATGCTGAAGAAGTCTTTAGAGGATTCAGTACCTAAGTTTTGATTGTTTAATTTGGTTGATTCTTTTTATGATCTACGTTCTTAGTTATTCTTCGTATTAAACTTTTAATTTCATTATATTGTTTTAATTAAACCATCATCGTAATGTCGGTTGAATGATAGAAAAGAGATCATTTTTAGTGGCTGTAATCTCTGGAAGGTCGAAATTCGATATCCACAATCACTATACTGTTCAGTAGGTTTCTTAGAAAAATTCTTACTGGAGTATTTCCCATCCTACCAAATGCTTAATGTTTTGTTTTCTCCAATTTCCATATATTACAGAAATGTGATTTATTACCATCAACATTTAGAACAATCTTTTTTCTTTGGAACTAAACTTGAAATCTTGGTATAAAAATGAGTAAAGAGAGCAATGAGGCAATGATTTGTTCTTTCATTTGGAATATATCAGAGCTTCTCCTCGTACAGGTCATCCTTGCTTTCTCACCATCCATGTACAGTTCTTATATCTCACTGGAAAACAATTAAAGAATAAAACAAGGTCTCCTCACGACTCTCGTGTCACATCAATTCTACAACAGCGAAGGTATTCCACTCTGTAATGCCACTTGCCTTGAATTAGAACCCCATTCTATGGCTTCTGCCACTGCTTTTTCACGTTCTTCATGTTCGTTTTTTTCCATTTGATTCTCATCACTTGGTGGTGAAGGCAAAGAAACAGGTGTGCCATTCGCTTCCGGACCCAGGAAGCTGAGAGCGGACACCACATCACTCATCAGTGGCCGGGAGGCAGCCTCCTCTTGGAGGCACATTGCTGCCACCGCCACTGCTTGTTGCAATCCTCTAACCGGGAAGTTCCCACCCAGGAGTGGATCGGCCAGTTCCGTAAACCTGCTCGGTTCTTTAAATATTGGTTTTGCCTGTTCATGACAACATAGTCATCAGAGGTTAGGGTGATGGTAGGACTAGATATTTATGCTTTCTGCAACTAATGATCATATGATTCGTTAATTACTAGAAACACTTACCCATGATACTAAATTTTGCTCTGCATTCGATCTTGTAGTGTCGATGACCCTCCTTCCAGTAATCAACTCGAGTAAAACAACTCCGAAACTGTAGACATCTGATTTCGTTGTTAATTGACCTGTCCTCTGGTACTCAGGTGCACAGTAACCATATGTACCCATCACCCTGGAAGACACGTGCGTCTTGTCTCCGACAGGTCCAAGTTTGGCTAGTCCGAAATCAGACAGTTTCGCATTGTAATCCTCGTCCAGCAAAATGTTGGATGTTTTCAAGTCACGGTATATTACAGGAGGGTTTGCCTTGTCATGCAAATAATCTAAACCTTTCGCGGCACCTAATGCTATTTTCATCCTCGTAAACCACTCCAGGGGCTCTTGCTCTGGTGAAATATCTGAAAGTTGGGAATAGGGCATATAGTCAGGGGAAATTATTTTCTTTTTCGTTTACATATCCGATCCCTTATTGCAAGTTGTATGCACAGCGACTAGTTAATGCCATGAAGGCTAAAGAATGCTGCTCAATCTATATCATAAAGACTTTGAAGCATGAAAGTCAGTTGAGTGCGGTAACTTGGTCATCTTCCATTAAAACAGGGCCAATCTAAAATGTAGCCTAGGTAAACGAAGAAATGGTTGTTTACCTAGCAGATGATCTTCAGCAGATCCTGAAGACATATACTCGTAAACCAGAAGTCTTTGATCTCCATCGGCACAATATCCGATAAGGTTTACTAGATTGGGATGGTGCAAGAGACTAAGCATTAATACCTCAACAAGAAACTCTTTGTTTCCTTGCAATCCATTTCTATCAAGTTGCTTGACAGCCACAATCTGAATGAAAATTGTCCAATGTCAGTACTCGAAAACTTTCTTAAAGAGATTAAGACGGGTGAACTTAGGCAAGAAGTCTTATTTACCTGCCCACTCATCTCAAGTTTCCCCTTGTAGACTCTTCCAAATCCACCTTCACCTATCAAACATTCCTGTCGGAAATTCTTCGTCGCAGTGGCCAATTCGCGGAAGGTGAAAGTTTGTGCTGCTATATTTTTGCTTGCATCATCTTTGTTAGTGGCATCTTTGGCATTGTGAGATCGAGGTGTGGGTGCTGCCTTTTGATTTTCTGTATAAGACGGAATCGAACTTCAAAATCCTCTTCAGTAATAAACATCACCAAGAGAAGTCAACTCTTATTGCTATCGATTTCTTACATAGAAAAGCAATGCCAAAAGCATAATTTGTTCGCCATTTCTTCGAAAAACTTTAAGAACCCAATTCAAGGATAATATTCCGCAGTTCACAAAAAAATTTTGAAGCGAATCTTCCTGCGAACTTATAGCACTTTATAAATCCGGGCTAAAGAAAAAAGTACGTACCAGGCGAAGGCTGGTGAGCATTGTATGGCTCAATATTAGGAAGTCCTCCTGGCGCTGTTGTTCTTCTGTTGCTATGAGTTCTTCTGGCAGTTCTCTTTTCTTGAGTTGAAAAACACGAAAAGCAACTCATTTTTTAAGAATGTTGCACCTCGAAGGAAAGAAAAATCTTCAACTCGCCCCAGAAACTCGGATGGAATGAGACGTACCACTAAGAAGACCAACCTCAACCCTCAATAGATATCAGAGTCAAGGAGAAGGCAAATATATAAAAATCACCAAAGCATTGGCATTATGTATGTGAAAAGAGCCGATGAAAGAACTCGAGGAATTCTCTAAAGAAAGCCCAATATCAAAGAAATAAGAAACTTGTGCATGATCATTCCAATGCTAGAACCCAGATGTTAAAATCTGTATCTAAGCTTAATAGTGTTGGATTTCTGTGTTCGTTATGAATGAGGATTAATAACTGTTAACAAACACCAACCTTTCTAAGCCCCGAAGTAAAAACAAACCGGAGGGGCTAGAAGGTTGAGAGAAACCCAACAAATGAAGAGGAAGAGAAGAGGCAAAGAAAAAGAGAAAGAAACCTGTCAAGGGAACGGTTCAAGGAGCGCAAGCACAAAAATGGAGGTTGATAGTTAAGATTAAGCGCAGAAAAAGGGTACACTTGTGGTGATGAATTCATGGACCAGTAGTATGGTTGTTATGACGCCGCTCAACATGGGATGCACTTGAAGTTAAATTCGGACAAAAGTTAAACCATGTCTGCAACTGTCTGCCTAGCTACAGGATCTCTATATTTCCGCAATTAACATGTTCTGATCAGAGAAATGGGAGCTCATGAAACGATAATTTTATAACAGATTTAATAAACAATATTATCCAATTAAATACTCTTATTAACTGATGCATTAATCTTTGCTTGATGAAAGAAAATAGATAAAATGGGTCTTTAAGAGTTTTCATAATTTGATGAGAGCGGAGATTTTGCATAACAAAAAAGAACGGGAATAAAAAAATAATCTTGTGAAAGTCTCTTCAATGTAGTGGTTATATTTTTAGGAAAAAATGTGTCTTACAAAAATATCCATTTTCAAAATTTGTTCATCTTTTTATGTTAAAAAAATTACCAAATGAATAAACGCTTATTTAAAGTGTAATTTTTGCCAACTTTTCTTAACCCCTATAAACCCTACTGCCATGACCTCACCTCCATGACTATCGACACACCTGATGCCGCCGCCTGCAGCCCTCTACCGTGATCCAATCGACAACATGGTTCTAAACACAACAGACTTTCCTTCACTCTCCTCCAAACAATCCTCCCCAAATCTTAGATCCGAGAGAGACCCTCAACCCATTCCAACCGACACTTCGCATAGCCTAAAAAATAACCCTAATCGACACACATGGACGTAGGTTGTAGGAGATCTGAACACCAACACAAAGCTGAATTACCACCCCTATCCCCATCATGGCTCTCTCAAGGGTAAGAAATTTGCATGCCCTCTTTCATGTCTCTTAAGTCTTCGTATCTCATTTGCCTCTTAATGCCCTTTTATAGTAAAAATTAGGATTCGCCACAATACGCAATGAGTTACACTTGTGTAAAAATTGCATGAATCGTGAACTTACACATTCATATTGGCCATACAACTCACTTACTCGACCATGTAAGTCCACGTACGATTGTGTAAGTTACAGAAGTGGCTAAAACTAATCTTCACACTCCTACACGCTTCTAGTTAGTTAAACAGTCTCATAGTCGATGGTATAAATTGCAATAATATCATTTCTTTCATTTTTGCCTTATCTTCACACTAATTCATCTCCTTCTTATTTCCATTAAAAAAAAAAGATTGACCATCAATAGAACGGATCTAAGGATACGTTTTTATCTCATTTTAGTTCTTGTTCCTCGGACTTATACCTAAAACATAATATGAAACAAAACATTAATTACCAGGAATTACAGAGTAAATATATAGTCTATCAAGCACTTATAACATAGTTTTTACGGGATTGACACTTGGTACTCTAAATCCTATACTATAAAACAATAGGTGAACTTTCCTTGGATAGTTTATAGATTAAAGGAATTGAGTTACATGCATCATACATAGGGTCCACCAAGTTTTTGGTACCATTATATGAGACTAAGATATTAGCTATTCTCTTTGTGTTTATTCTAGTTCTTTTGATATTTTTGCCATTAATATTTCTTGTTTCTTTTTTAGTAGCTAGATTTGTTCATAACCCGAAGTAATATTTCAAAATTAGTTAAAGGAGATCCTAAAATAAAAAGACAATTTTTTAAAACCTCATAATTAGGCTTAGACAAAGGGAAGAAGAGTGGTAGTGAGAATTTTAGAACACCTAATTAGCAGGGAACTGTGTTTGAGTATGATAGACCACTGCTAATTGGAACTAAGTCTAATGTCATCAAATCAACTATTACAACCAATTACTTTAAGATCAAAACAAATGTTATATAGATGGTAAAATAGGCTTTTTTTTTAAAAAAAAAGGATCCAAATACTCACACAAGCTATTTCTCAGAGATTTATAATACTTTCAAGATAAACAAGGCCACTAATGACGCAATTAGATTAAGGTTATTTCCTTTCTTATTGAGGAACAAAGCTAAGTAATTGTTGAGATCTTTTTTCGGAGGATTGATCATGAATTAGGATTAAATGGTTAAGCCTAGATGATGAAAATGAGGAATATCATCTTTTCCTATGCCTCATACTAAATCAAAGACTTTATATGATACATAGGAGAGATTCTAGGATTTACTGAGAAGATGCCTACTGTATGGTCTTCCTATTTGGTTATAAAACATTTTATAATGGTCTAAGTCCTTTGTCTAAGAAAATGTTAGATGTTATAGCTAAATGAACACTAAAGATCAAGACTCCTGAAGTAGCTCAAGAGTTGACTGAAGAGATGGCTATAAATATCTATGAGTGGAACTCAATAAAAGTTAAACATAATAAGTCAGCATAAGTTTATAATGTAGATACAGTTACAACTTTAGTGGTTTAGGTAAAAGCTCTCAACAAAAAAGATTAGTGGATTGTCAATCATGCAATACATAACTTAAATGATGTTATATGAGTTATGTGGATGAAGGCATGTATGTCAAGATTGCCAAGTCGTTAAGTATGCATAAAAACCAATTGAACATGTTAACTATATAAGTAGTACCCATTGACCACAAAATAACGCATACATTAACATTTACAAACTAGGATAGAGGAACCACCCAAAATTTTCTTAGGGATATTAGGGGAAATAAAGATTGAACCATCCACCTATATTTCAGTAATAATATCCTTCACAAGAGAAGAAGCCTAGCTTAGAAGATATCATTATTAAATTTATATAAGCATCTAAGTTTTGGATGTAAGCTACAGAAGCTTTGCTGAGGAACTTAGAGGTAGCTATCCCTATCTTGGAGAATTAAATAGAATGAATATCTAAATTGCTTTTTGAGAGACAACAAGAAGACATGTATGGCAATATCAAGACAAACCCAAATGAGCATATGAAAGAAGTCACACTGAGAAGTGACAGGCAACTGAGCGTAGAAAAGAAATAGGTTAAGGAGGAAAAGATTAAAACAAAGAAAAAAGATAAGGAAGGAGATAAGGAAGGCAAGCAACCTAAGTTGGTGAAGGATTTAAAGCCTTCTATCTTGCATCCAACAAAACTAAAGAAGGATCCTATGGATGAGCCTTTTTGTAAGTTTCTATATCTTTTTAAACATTTTTATATTAATTTAATTTTTGTTTAAGCTCTTTCATAGATGCCAAAGTATACCAAATTTATGAAGAAGTTGTTATTTAATAAAAAGAAGTTGGAGGGACTATCCTCAACAAAACTCAACAAGGAGTGCTTGGCCCTCATTTAGAACAAACTAAATAAAAGCCTTAAAAATATAAGGAGTTTCATTGTCCCTTGCTTCATCAGTAGTTAATCAATTGAAAATGTTGTAGTTGACTTAAGTGCTAGCATTAAGTTGATGCCTTAAGACAATAGGGTTAGGAGAACCAAAACCAATATGGAGGAGTGATATATGCTTAATTTTGATAAACTTAATCCATGACACATAGTGATTAATGCTTTAAAATGCTTAATACATTCACTTTAGTTCATATTTGGTTTTAGGTATAATTTGAAGCATAATAGCTAAAGTGAGATGAAAGCACACTTGTTGAGCCATCTTCTTAAGTTTCACACTTAATTGTCTTCATGGAACAAAAAGGACAAGGATCATAGCAACCAGGAGACAAGAAAAGGCATAAAATGAAGGGTATAAATCTCACCATCAAGTCACGACCATGACAATTAAGTCATGGTCATGGCACTAATTAGACACCCACGACAATTAAGTCATGGGTGTGACAACCATGTCATGTCCATGCAAGGAAGGCTCATGATTATCAAGTCATGCCTGTAACTTTTATGACTTGGCACCTTAAAAAACCTAGTTTTTTTGTATAAATGCAATGTTGTGACAACAAAAATGGGATATATCACTTTTGGGTTTTGGGAATGACAAAGAATTAACTATTCTTGGAGACCTGTGGAGACTATGGGAGGTTAAGCTTCCCGACACCAGTTTGAAAGTGAAATCGATGCCTAAAGTCATGATTAACTATATCTTTCCATTGTTTAATGTTGGATCTCTCTCTTTCTGGATTGTTATTGTTGTTCTTCATTTACTGAGTTGTGTTTTGTGTAAAGGTGATCTTAATGCCTTCATTGGATTATTTTATTACAAACCTATTACTAGAATCTTCAATATAATCCATAATTTCTACATTTGAGATTCGTTTATAGCTATTAATAACCCTGAATCAATAGGAACAATGTAACTTAGGTTAGATATCCTGAGCTTGTAAGGTTATTGGTTATATTGATCTTTTTTTCACTTTATAATGCAACTGTCGAGTTAAATCTAGAGAGCATGTTCTAGGTTATTAAGTAGTTAGGTTTAATTACGGGATTAGTAGAACTTGTTGTTAGTCTACAATCAATAGTTCTAGGAGAGGTTTGAAGACGTTATAACAATGAGATATGTTTAATCGTGTCTAGGCTGAGATTGATCCAAGAACTGGGTTTTACACATATTCAACACTTTTATCACTTTTAACTTTTTTCTATAAATTTCTTATATTACCTTAATTTTATTTTGTTTTCTTAATTGCATCAATTAAACCCCCCCTTTTTTATTTCATTAACATCAATTATTTTCATTGAAAAAATTAGACATACATTCCCTGTGGATATTATCCTTACTTACCACAACTACAAATTTTTAAAGTGCAAAGTAAGGAAAATTTTGTGGTGCACTTGATACGCACTATCAAATTTTGGCATCGTTGTTAGAGAATTGTGGTGCTTTAGTTTTTGTTTTTTATTTTAATTGGTGTTTTATGTATATATCTATTTATAATCATTTCTTTTTTTATTTGTTAATCTTTATATGTTTGTTAGTGTTGGTGCATGGTAGTGACCAAATCTCCTTACAGAGGACCTGTACCATTTGGTCTAAAGATTGAAAGGACATTGTGAAGGTCACAAAAAGAAACAAGAACAACTCTAGAAGTAGAAAAAGAACTTGAATTCAAAGAAATAATGGCAAATCCAAAAACATTAAGGGAGTTAGTTGCACTAGATTTAACTCAAAGGCCCTTATGCATTACATTTCCTAATTTTGCTGAGCATGTTACTTTTGAACTTTAATCTTAACTAATACATTAGCTACCTAATTTTCATGGTTTTGCAGGAGAGGATGTGCATAAGCCTCTTAAGGAGTTTGATGTGGTATGTCTGAGTGTGAAGCCTCAAGGTGACAAATGAACAAATCATGTTGAGGGCTTTTCCATTCTCACTGAAAGATGCAGCAATGGACTAATAATTTGATCTACCTGTTGGGAGTGTGAACATTTGGATAGAGATGAAGAGGCTATTTTTGAAAAAATATTTTCCAACATCAAAGACAGTGAGTATATGGAAGGGAACCTTTTTGTTGGACAGAGAAACTCTAGCTCCTGTCTAACTTTCCCTCACACTCACACTCACTCAAAACCCTAACCCTAACCCTAGATTGGATATCCCCAACCCACCATCTGACCTTCTCCTTCCTTAGATTTCTCTAACTTTCCAGACATCTTCCTTCATACTTTCCACAAAATAACTTGGTTTCCAACTACAATGGAGACTGATTTCCCACCCCTTTTTGCCACCCTTAAAAAATCCTCCCCGGCCCTACTTCCCCAGCCTCATCTTTCATCTGTCCAGCCTAATTCCCCATCCATATTGACTACTAACCCATCACCCCCCCCTTTTCTGCCATTTCCCCTAAGGTTTCCGTCCTAACCGTAGGTGCTATTGTGAGAGGATCGAGAAAGACATGGAAATAAGTGGTGGGTGATACCTTAGATTCATCTTTGGTTTTCTGTCCTCAAGTGGAAATGGAGGGTAAGTTAATTGTGGCTCCTAGCATAGACATACTCTAAGAAGGTGCTAAAACATGAGAAGCTACTTTAGCTGGTTTTTTTATAGATAAGAGGCCTACTTTCCCAATGATATAAGGATGGGCTCAGAGGAATTGGAAGGGGAGGGGTCCAATGGAGGGAATGCTTACTGAGGAAGACAATTTGATATTTTCTTTTCCTCAAAGTCGGAAGCACAGAAGATTATTGAAAAAGGCCTATAGTAAATCTCTCAACTTCCTCTGTTTCTTCAAGTATGGCAATCGGGATTGGAATTGAAAAAAAATAGATTGAAGAATTCCCTTATAGGTAAATATCCACAATATTCCTTTAGAATATTAGACTACTAAGGGCTTGAGTGTGATAACTAGTTATTTAGGGAAACCAATATGTATGGACGAAAAATACTACATTGAGGAAAAGGGTCGAGTTTGTTTGTCTATGTGTGAGTATAGATATTTCTAAAGAAATGAAGGACAACATCCTTATCTTGAGTTTAGTAAACGAACATTCTCTTAGAGAGGATAAAGTTATGATAACTTATCAATGGAAACCTTCTCTTAAAGCTCAAGGTAAAGAGTGGAAGCCTACAGGGAAAATATTCACTAGAGGAGAAAATTGGGAGGTGATGGGAATAGAACAGTACACTGCGGATGTCACTAAGGGTAAGGAGGAAGTAGAACAGGTAGCTGAAAATAATGTCCTAGACCAGGAAGTTCATGATCTTCCTATCAGTGGTGAGAAAGCTTGTGAGGAAAACAGGCATGATGCTATCTAGCTGGAAAGAGTAACTCAGATTCTAGAAGATGCTTAGAATAACTCAATAGTGGATAAGGGCGATAACAAAACAGCAATAAGAGGTACTACTCAAAATGGAGGAGCTCAAGGCACTTTACAAAATGAACAAAGGCCACAGAAAGATGACATTTAGAATGAAGTTTCTCAAGAGGTACATTTTGATTAGGTGGTCTCTCAGAAAAGTAACAGGAGTAGTAGGAAAGGCTCTAAGGGGAAAAATAACCTCTTATGTCTCTGATTATCTGGAATGTTCGTGGAATAAATAACCCTTCTAAGCTCAACGAGTTAAAGGATTTTTTTTCTAAGGGAAACGCCACTAGTTTTTTGTCTTTTGGAAACTAAAATTAGAGAGGGTAATCTGAATAAGCTATGTTGTTTGGGAAGGAAATGGAAATTTATCACAAACCATCAACAACATGCCTACTGTAGGATTATTATCGCTTATGATGGTGAAGTTTTGGAAGTGAAGAAATAGGAATTCAGTCAACAATTTATAAATACTGAACTATATTTCAAATAGGAAAATTCCAGCGCTCTAGCTACTTTTGTCTATGGATTTAACACGGTGTTTCAAAGAACTGATACTTAGAATTCTCTACGAAGAATTAAGGCATCAGTTAATGCTCTATAGCTAGTTTGTGGTGACTTCAACATCACTTTCTATAGATCAGAAGCGGAAGGAAATTGTAACTTTCAGAATTATTCTTCTGACATGTTTGATTGTATGCAGGGGGTGGAGCTTACTAATTTAAAACGTAAAGGCCATCGATTCACCTAGTCTAATAAACAAAGCTCTACGTGGCACATCAGAAAAAATTTGGATAAGGTAATGGTTAATGTAGATTGGCTATGGATCCTGGAATTTCTGATCACACCCCCATGAGGATTGGTAACTTGTTTTCTTCTACCAGAATCTTTCATCCTTTAAGGTTTAACAATTTTTTGGTAAATATGGAGGGATACCAAAAAGCAATAATGAAGGGACTAGAGTTCGATTTTTATAGGACTAAATAGTATATCTGCCTCCAAAAGCTCAAATCAATAAAATAGGAATTGAAGTCCTTGAACCTAATGAATGGTCAGAATACTCCTAAGGAGATAGAAATAGCTAGAGACAAACTATCAGACATACAGAAAGCTTTGGTTGTAAACCCAACAGATGGAATCCTAGCTACAACTGAAAAGGCACCCTTTAAGACCTACTTGCAAGTGGTGGATAATAATTATTCTTTATTGAATTAGAGAGCTAGGGTTAACTGGTTCAAAGATGGAGACAGGAGTACTAAGGTCTTTTTCAACTCAGTATTTTCCAGGAAGAATGTTAACATAATCATCTCCATTAAAACTAAAGCAGTTGAAGATGTGTTTGGCCAAGAAGGCATTGTCAAGGAAGCACTTAAGTATTACAAAAACCTATTAGGTTCAAAAGTTTCCCCAATTGGAGATGGAGCTGATATAAGGTAGTTTATTCCTATAAGAATTCAAGAACAGTATGCTACTTGGTTAACTAGACCAGTAACTAACTAAGAAATTGAAAGGGTGGTATTCAATATGAATGGATTTAAGGCTCTAGGGCTTGATGGCTTGAATGGAGTTTTCTATCAGAAAACTTGGAGCAAAGTGGGAGGGCTTGTTAAGGAGGTTATACATGAGTTCTTTCGCAAATGTGCACTGCTCAAGGAGATAAACAAGACTTTCCTATGCTTAATCCCTAAAAACTCAAACCTGAACTCCTAGGGTGACTATAGACTTAGATAAGCTTTTGGCAAATAGATTGAAGTATGGTTCTACACCTAATCATCAATAAGAATTAAGGAGCATTTATGAGTGGTAGGGATATTGGAGATAATATACTATTAGCACAAGAGCTATTGAAAGGGTATAATCGAAGCAAAAGTACTCAAAATTGAACAATAAAAGTTGACCTACATAAAGCATTTGATAATGTGAGATAGAGTTTTTTGATACAAATAATGGAAATCATGAATTTTCCTTAAAACTTCGTTAGGTGGATTCAAGTGTATTACTACTATTTCCTATGGAATTTTGATCAATGGGAGCCCCTTGGAGATACTTAAAGGAGAAAAAAGACTTATGCAAAGGGACCCTCGATCCCGTAATCTATTCCTAATTTATATGGAGGTCCTCACTCAAATGTTGAACCACAATACTTCTAGGGACTCTAGGTTCAGATACCATGCAAAATGTAAGAAACTTTCCCTAATAAGTTTATGTTTTGTAGATGATCTAATTCTCCTAAGTAAGGATAATGTACACTCAGTCAATAGTTCAAGGAAACATCAGGATTGGGCATCAACCTGCAAAAGAGCTACATAATTCTCTTTAAAAGTGCTTCTCACCTTTCTATTGTATTGACTCAAGCTACGAGAATGGTAATCAGGGATCCTTCTCTTGCTTATTTAGGTATTCCTATATCATCCAAGAGGTTATGGATTAGTGAATGCCTCCCATTAACAGAAAATATGTGTAAAAGATTATGGTCATGGAATAATAGAGCTCTTTCCTATGGAGGGAAACTTCAGCTATTGAAGATGGTTATTTTGTCAATGCAATCCTACTCGTGTTCCTACCTATTTCTCTCCAAAGGCCTTATTAAAACCATTGAAAAACTGATGAAGCAATTCCTATGGAGGAAAAGTAAATGGAGGGAAAGGAAAGGAAAAGGTTAGTTGGAAGACCATCTGTCAACCAAAAGTAGAGGGAGAATTGGGGCTGGAGTTAATCAGCATGAAGAATAGTTTACTTATAACCAAGAGGATTTGGGAATCCTAGGTGAAAAACAATTTTATGGATTAAATGAATTCACTTCCATATATTAAAAGGAGAGATTTTTTAGGCTTTAAAAGTCTAAGACTGCTATTATTAGTTCTTTAATCAATTGTTAAGAATGAGGGAAGAGATCCACCAAGGCATTACTTGTCAAATTGAGATAGAAGAAAGATTATCTTTATAGTATGATAATTGGATGAGGCAAGGAGCTTTAATCCAAAATCAGCTGGCTAGAACCCTACTGGAGAGATTCCTTAAGAAAACTAAGCTCTTATAGATAGTAAAGAAAGGATCTTAGATTTTATCAATAGAAGAGATTAGGCTCTTATCTATCCAGCAATGTAACAGATTCAGGGAAAGAGACATCTACTTATGGAAAGGGATTTCAATTACAAAAGTTACTATAAAGGAAGAAAAGAATAAGGAATGGGACGATAAATAGAGTGGAACAGTTTTCCCTCATTGGCAACAGAGTTATTAGACCTAATGATAGTTTTCTTCTCTAGCTAGCAATATTAAATAGACTAAGCATTATGAATAGACTCAAGTTCCTATCCTCCTCTATGATATGCATCCTTTGTAATCTAGAGGAGGAAACAATAGACCACCTCTTCTTTGAGTGTGTTTTCACTAAAGAGATTTGGAATAAAATCTCTAGACTAAGTGTTCTTGGGTTTCACTATTATAGACTTACTAATATCCTACAACAGATATCTCTACTGCATATTCCTAAAAATGATAGGGATATTATTTTGGTATCGATGGCTACTTGTATTCAATTTATTTGCAGGGAGAGGAATGACAGAAGATTTAAAGGAAAATCTATCTCTCTATACAATCTTATTAAGCTCATGATAGCCAGCATAAGGAAATAACTAATTACAAATTAGTTAAACTAGCACTGCAGTATAATACTAGCTCTCACATAGAGAATATAGTCCTAGCTATTAAGATTATTGATCAAGATTCAAACCTAGCATCAGCCCAGAACTATTTAGTAATCCCTATCATTGACTAAGGTTTAGATCAGTATAACATAGAAATCTCATACAAAGAAATCCGTAGAGTCTACTTCAAAAAACATCATTTATCGAAGGTCAATTTCTGACATAAAAGAGCTTCTTACTCTCCTGGTGGAAAAGGGTCCCATACACTGCTCTTCCTTTATTGCTTCATGATGGCCCAAATCTGATCAAGGAAAATAGATTTCTGGGGGGAAAATATTTTTAAAAGGAAAAAGAGGCTAATTTAAAACAGGCAAGAGAATATAACTGAGTGAAGGCCTGGTCTTCTGACTAGTCTTCAAAGAACCAACACGACAGAACGCTACAAGAAGGGATGTTAGAAGAGATCCAGATATAGGTTAAAGCCCTAATCTTGTAAATTGTATAAGTTGAAGCTGAGAGTGTTAGTTTTGTAGAAAATTTCGTGATGAGAAGATAGGAGAAGGAGAACCACTAGACTACTCCCAATCAAATGGAAGATGAGTGATCCTTCCCTTCGATCACTGAGGAGACACATCACCTGTTTTCCAACAGAATGATCATTTGAGGAGATAGAGAAACTCTAAAAGCATTAATTGTTTCAGTAGAAGAGATGTTTACCTTGGTAGTGAGTCCCTTGAAGCAGAAATAGAAATCAGGATCACTGGGGAAGCTCATGCTACTGCCTTTAGACAGAGGTGGCTTATCTTTCCCAAAATGTGTAGGAGAAGAAGATTCGAGAAAGCATTTAT
>JAOSBN010000009.1:14915441-14932420 GCA_027563595.1 Erythroxylum suave
TGTAAAGAACTCTTATTTTTTTGATGTAAATGAATTATGAGTCACGTATGGATGATGTTGAGTAGAAATATGAATTTGTATAAGGATAAGGTTGAGATGATGAATTTTGATCATGAATTGTTGATACATAAGTGAGATGTCGTAGCAGAAAGATAAGAATTATGAATAATGAGAACTAGTTGTAAGAAATGAATTAAATGAAAAAGATTAGAGAGTATGATGAGATAATTCTGAATTGTTATGAAATGATAATGCATTAGAGGGAGTGAATTTGGGTCAACATAAATTGAAAGCAAGGAAAGAGTGATATAGAAACCATTGGAAATTTTACGTTTAGAGGTTGAGTTTCCAAGGATTTCGCTGTGGTCACCGCGGCAAAAATAGCATTGTAGGTTCATCGTGGAAAAAGTTAACTTTCTCACCGTGGCGTATTTGTCTTGAGAGGAGCAGGAGGGAAAATTCTAAACCTTTGCCGTGGCAAAGTCAAAAGTTTGCTGTGGTGAACCCACCATACCTCTGAAGGATTTTTAGCTTCCACTATGCCCAAACTTGAAGTTTCATAATCTCATGGCCTCAAAGTAAGAAGATGAACCGATAATGATTAAGGTGTTCTCTATTGGAAATAGCTCAAGTCTTAAGATTTTCCATAAGAGTTGGACTTCTGAAATGGGGTTCAAGGGTTGTGGTATTAGAGCACTAGAATTAGGATCTTATAAGGGCACATATGTATAAGTTACATGCATGAGCGATTCTTAAGAGTTTGAATTGATATAATTAGTGAGAAAATGATGATACTCTTTCATGATATGTGAAAATGAAAATTGAGGATTAGTCGTAATGACAAATATTATATGGGTAAATATGACAGATAATGATTTAATGAAATTGTATTGGAGGATGTATTATTGAATATGACACCAATATTGTACTGTGGTGATATATTTTCAAAAGTGATATCGATACGAATGTATTATCACAGATTGTTTGAGGAATATAAGGATATAAGTATGAACGATGAGATTAGAGTGTACAAGTAGAATGCAATGAAAACATAACCTTGTTATGATCTTAAGAAAAGGAAATTGGAACCGAAGTGGTTATTCAATTAATGCAATAAGAGTTATGATCCACAATAAGAGGATATTAATGGACAGATCAGAAGTTTATAATGATTATGCATCGATAATTATGAATTGATTGAGGATATACATGTGGAAGATGAAATGAATGATAATAGGAAAATGAGATAGAAATGAGTAAATAGAGAAAGGGAAATGAAATAGACATAAATGACTTTACATGAGATGAATGAAAGGATATGTAGTATGGGAAAAGTTAAAAGTGTGTATAAGATGGGATTTATGCATGATTGAGATTAAGAAAAGGATGAAAAATCAAATGAGAAGAGTAGATGCACTCAATATGGTAGTTGACTCATTATGAAATGATATAGCATCCAAAAAGGTGAATTCTGGAAAGCTGGAATACAATTGGTGTTAGAATGTTTGATAAAGAGAGAAATGTTGTCTAAGATCAATTGAGATCAAAGTATCATTTGTGTAAGATATAAATTGGTGATTTTCAAGAATAAATCTGTGGACAGAATGGCATGACTTTGATGATGCTCCCTTAAGCATATGCGACAGTAATTATGTTTATTACTTCATTGAATTTTGGTAAATAGAATATTATGACATTGTAAGACTTATAGAAATTGGTCTTCTTGAGGTATTAAGAATGGTTGATAATGTGATGAGGATAACAGTTGATTGATAAACATTGCATGGACAGTATAGAAGATAGTAGCGAGAAATCTTCTTTCAAAGAATAATTTCATTGAATTAGGTTAAGCAGATCAGACAGTTTACATTAAGGATGATCAATGAAAGAACAAGTCAGAAATGAATATGTAATGATTCAAAAGTGAGTATTGGAGTCCTATCCCTAATGGAGACTCAAGCAAAAGAGGTAAAGTATGCTATTGAAAAAGTATGTGTTTTGTTTGATGTAAAGTATCCGACTATGAGAGTGGATTCCTGAATTTGAGGAGACATTGATTGTCAACATGAGGAGTATATAGGTTCACATTATTTTTTGAGTAAATATGTTCGGGAGATGCAAATTTGACCTGATGAAGGTGTTGCAAGCATAGGAAGTTAAGATTGCAAATAAATTAGAGTGTGTGGAGAAACAAGTATGAATGAGCAGACATTATAATACATCAATGTGAAATATGAGGAAATCTAAAGAATGGAGAAAATCAGTCAAGAAAGGTAAGACAATTTGGAAATTGAAAATAATAAGAGATAATATTACCTCATTGAGGAATCAGTTATTTGAGGAATTACGAGAACTAATCCGGGGCACATGGAGTTTGATAATCTTTATTCGAGTTAACAAATGCCCCGACAATACTATGGTATTGAAGATTAAAGCGATCCAAGCAAAGTTCGATGATATGTTAAGTGTATTCAAAGAGTTGAAAAGAATAGTCAAAATACTTGAGGAAAATGAGTAAATCATATGAGTGACGAAAGTAAAGAAAATTTTTTAGGAATTATAGTGCCAATATTAATTATATCGTTAGGATTGGGAGATTTTGCAGTATACAATGATATTTGTATAAGAGATTAGGATAAGATCCAACACAACAAGATGAAGTGTATTCATATGCATGGAGACAATTGAAACCTCATGGGTTGATCATTTGATACATGAATTGAAACTTGCTGCGATAGTGATTGCTTGAAAGTTGGAGACATTATATGTATAGAAATATTTTCATGTGTATAAGATATACAGATCATGTAATTTTGAGGTAAATATTGAGTTGAAAGAATTGAATACGATACTAAGACAATAGATAGAGTTATTCAAAGGACCATTGTTGTACAAGTGAGTACTATACTAGTAAAGCTAGTGTTGTAATTAGATGCATCGAATAGAGAATTCAATGGCAGTGTATCACAAATTTGGATATTGAAATTGTCAAATCTAGTGCAATAAAGAGTACATAATGGAGTTAAATTTTGGGCAAATTGATTTGTCACTGAAAATTTAGACCAGTTTCACATGAACAAAGCCCAAATTGAGGATCCAAAATTTGTGAATCTTACTAAGAATCAAAAATGATTACGAAATTTGAGTTCGAATAGGAAGGATGATACCTTGTGATTGAAATAATAAGTATGTGTAATTGATAAAGATGGTAGAGCAAAGAGATTGTTAGAAAGTATAAATGGTAACTTATCATATTTATCCTAGTAGGAATACGCCGGAACATCATTTGTAGGCTAAAAATGTAGAATCAGGTGACTGAATGGTTAAAAATTGCCAGCGGTCTTAACTATCAGAGATATGCTTAAGGCTTATATTTTTGGGAGTTCATAGGAATATGAGATCAATGTACATCTTTGATTTTCTTTAAGCATCACTATCATTATTATAGTGATTTCATTGGAATATTGTATAAAGGGTTAGATGACAGAAAGAGTTGTTCGCTTTTGTTTTGTGATGATTATGTTAATAAGTGAAATTGATCAGTATTAGAAATTAAGTGATTCAAGAAAGATGAATGAATTTGGTAGATCCATGCCAAAGACATGGAATATAGTGAGATATACATAGGAGTTAAATGCACTGATACTAAGAGATGTGAACTATAAAGAAAAAGAATAAATGTTTCTGAGAGTATCACCTTCCCAAGGTGTGCTTAGATGGAGTACAAGATGTGATTAGGTTAGGATAAAGAATCAATTAAGTTTGAATTATGGCGGTCCATATGAAGTTACTCAGAACCGAACCAATGACTTATAAGTTGGTATTACCAACAACAATGTGTTATTGTAAGTATGTTAAGAAATATCGATATAATCTGACATAGATGAAATGTCAGCACAGGAAGTGAATTTTGTAAGTAAGCTAAAACCTAATAAGGAACTAGTTAAGAAAGTGAATGACCAAATAAGGGATAGAAAGACCTGGTAAGTCTATCGACTATGATCAATTATAAGAAATTATCTGAGTGATGAAGCTAAATGGGAAATAAAGGAACATCCTACCTTCTTGATTAGTCAGATAAGAATTTCAAGGATGAAATTCTTTTAAAAGGGGGAGAAATATTGGCCCCCTAATTTTTTTGCTTGAGGAATAAGGATGATTTAAATAAATTATGAGGTTCTTAAGGTATTATTTTTTGGAGTTAATTATTATGTCAATGTTGGTAAGATTTTATGATATAGATTAATTGAATTGAAGTATTAAAGTTGTAAGATTGTACAAGGGCAAATTAGGGATGACACTTAAGGTTATAAGACATAAGGCCTTAGGCAGGGGCAAAATGGACTTTCCACACTTATTAAAGCTATTAAAAGAAGAAGAAGTTATTGTATTGTATTTTAAGAAGAAAGAAACGTGAGTGAAGATAAGAAGAGAAGAAAAGAAGAGAAAAGTAGGAAAATTAGGGCTTTGGAGATCTTGAAGATTTTGAAGCTAAATCAAGGTAAATATAAACATCATTCTTCTTGATTAGATGAATGAAACATGTTTTGATGTTAGTTAAGAGATGAATATGTGTGGGAAGTTGTTGAGAATGGGTAAATACATATGTTTAGTTTTTGGGGTTAATGATCAAAAATAGATTTAGATGTATTTGTCAATTATATTAGGTTGAAATGAAGCTGGAAATGAAGTAGAAGTGATGGTTTAGTGTTTAGATGGATTATATGTGAAATATGGGAAGTAAAAAGTTGGAAAATGTAGCAAAAATTGTTCCCGGAGTACGTTTCTGTAAAAGTTCGTCGTGGCCAACTTTTTGGCTCGCCGTGGCCAACTTTCCAACACAAAACATATTTTGGTATTTTAGGCATAACTTTCTGTGTAGTTATCCAAATGGAGTGATTTTTGATTTGGTATAAACTAGAGATTTATTGATACAAATTTTATAAGTAATTGAGTTCAAATTAAGCATATAAGGATTTCAAATTTTTTATGGAAGTTGAGTAAGGAATGTTGTTTTAGTATAAGACCAGCCCGAAAATGTTTTTTGTATAACTTTTAGAGTTCTAAACGAAATTGAATGATTTTAATGTAATTAGAAACTTAAGACAATGGGGAACATTTCTATAGAAGGAAGTGTTATCAAATTTGGTCATTTACTAGATCATAATGATCAAGGAAAATTGAGCCGAAGGTTTAGATTTTTGGAAGAATTTGAATATTTAGAATTTATCTTAGTGCATGTGCTTTATGAGTTATCAAATTTGAATTCATATTGAATGAGGATTGTTTTCATTGTTAAAGGAAATCATCAGAGTAAAGATAAGAAAGAGGAAGGACATCCCCAAGCTAGTTTATAAGCAAGGATTTCAAGGTGGGTTACACTTTTATAATCAAGTAATAAGGCCCTAAAGTTTTCTTTCGAACCAAGAAAGTTTAAAATGTTTTCAATTGCATTATAAATGTTCCGTTAAGGATATTTGAATGTTTTGTTAATGTGCCACATGTTTGTGTACGAATTGTGTCATTGGTTTATAAAATGAAAGACGAAAATGATCTTTTGAAAGGTGTTGATTTTTGAAAAGATATTATGATTATGAAATCAAGTTTTGGAAAAATGTAGTTGAGGCCATGTGTTTACAAGATGTGAAATGCATGATTATATGGGTTTGTGGTGGTCCCTTAAGTTAAGTCAAGTGCACTTTGACAAAAGGCTTCTCCTGCCTACCCGTTAGTGGCATGAAGCTCCTTTATGGACTCCCATAAGTTCACGGCTACGTAAGAACATTAAGTGAAATTGCGATAGTACGTTCTATTCATGGCTACACAGGACCCTTATGGGCAATGTGTAGTATGTTCTGTTTTGGATCCACCCAAACCATTCTGATATGCTTGTGTGCTCATGATATGTTTGACATGATAGATGCATACATGATTTGTACTATTGTGAATTTTTGACAAATTGAGAATTCCACGAAATAAATGTTTTATGATTTTTTTCAAATGCGGAATTACTACGATTATGAAAAGGGTTCAATAACAGTGAGTTTTATAAACGGTTTTTGCTTGTTTCTCGATTACAAACTTGTTAACCACGATCTTTAAGCACACTCCCATTCTCCTTCCCATGTCCAGGTGATGAGCAAAAGATGGAGTGAAACAGAGTCAAGACTTAACTTCGATTATGCACATTTTTTTATTATAAGCTAGATTTTGTAATCATGAGGCTTTAGTTGCATTCAAAGCATTGTTAGTTCAAGTATCTTATGTATTTCAGGATGTTAAGACATTGATGTATTATGGTTTGAAATGTCATTTTAGCTTTGTAAAGAACTCTTCTTTTTTTTTGTAAATGAATTATGAGTCACGTATGGATGATGTTGAGTAGAAATATGAATTTGTGTAAGGATAAGGTTGAGATGATGAATTTTGATCATGAATTGTTGATACATCAATGAGATGTCATAGGAGAAAGATAAAAATTATGAATAATGAGAATTAGTCGTAAGAAATGAATTAAATGAAAAAGATTAGAGAGTATGATGACATAATACTGAATTGTTATGAAATGATAATGCATTAGAGGGAGTGAATTTGGGTCAATGTAAATTGAAAGCAAGGAAAGAGTGATGTAGAAACCGTTGGAAATTTTAGGTTTAAGGGTTGACTTTCTAGGGGTTTAACATTGAAGGTTCATCGCGGCGAAAGTTAACTTCCTCGCTGCGACGTATTTATGTTGAGAGGAGTAGGAAGGAAAATTCTGGGCCTTTGCCGCGGCAAAGCCAAAAGTTTGTCGCGGCGAACCCGCCATACCTCCGAAGGATTTTTAGCTTCCACTATCCCCAAACTTGAAGTTTCATAATCTCATGGCCTTAAAGAAAGAAGATGAACCGATAGTGATTGAGGTGTTCTCTATTGGAAATAGCTCAAGCCTTGGAATTTTTCGGAAGAGTTGAACTTCTAAAACGGGGTTCAAGAAGTACACATACATCACATACTAATTCACATTCAAGGAACACTTCCAATGTGTCATTCATGCATCAAACACCTTGGATATTTTATGTCTTAAAATCAATACACATACACCACGTACCAATTAAGTTCAAACTTAAACAAACAATCAAAGTGAGACCATCTTAGGTTACTCACAATTGCTCCCTTTAGCTTATTGCCTTGAATTCCCAATAATATTTGGAAGCGGTCACTTAACGTGCTCTTTTATATGCAATCACATAAATTTTCAAATTACTAAATTGCACATTCAGAAGAATAAGCAGACCTATAAATGTATCGTGTATTATGCATGTTCATTGACAAATGGTCGGGTATGTTTCTTGAATACACTTTATACTCAATTAACAACATATAAAGTTTACTCACCTTAATACTTTCTTTCAACATCAACTAAATTCATTTAAGAACTCATTAAACCATTAACAAATCAGAATTTCCATATTTGAACTCGACATATCAAAACAGTCCCTTATTTAAGTTTTAACTTCAAATGAGTACATAAACTTATCAAGATATCTTCTGGCCAAAATTTTTCACGGAAGCATTAATAAGACATCAATAATCATGTTTTATACTTTGACTAATTCTAGCTTTAAATTCCCCAAAAATTAGGCGATAATATAAGGTTCAGGGGTCTGTCAATGGCAGTATTAGGAAAAAAAACATAACTCAAGCTCTGGTTACTATTTTATCAAGCCACTTTCACAGAGGTCAAGCTAAGACCTATATCTACAACTTCAGTTTTTTGAGTTTCTTCAAATTCATGTCCTAAAGATATTTAAAATATTTTGAAAAGGAAGATTAAATTGAAACCAAATTTTGACTTGTAGCTCTAATTTTCCAATTTTTTTCTCAAGACAGATTTTTGGGTCAGTTTTGTATGACCATTATGACCTAGACAATGAGGTATTTAGGCAGTACCATCTTCTAATAAAATGTTCAAAAATGTCTTAAGTTTCTGCTTACATCAAATTCATGCATTTTGGTTCAGTGTTATACAAGTTATAACAAAAATACTACAAACAGTTCTCATACCACAATAGCACATTGTTCTCAACTTCAAGCCAACTTTCAAGACCCTTAAGGACCGAATTCAAATTCAATTCCTTCTTGAAAATTATAGCCATATGTCTCTATTTTAATCTAGATCAAAATCCATCAATTTGGATAACTACAGATCAAGATTGAGCCAAAATATAGATGCATGTTCAATAAAAACACTCCATATAAACTATTCCAGCACACTTCATCATCAACCTTACATGCAATTCATTCCGATTCAAACATCATTCTCATACCATTTAACATGTTATAAAGCTCAGATTTTTACTTACCTTTTATGCTTCCAACTCAATTCAAAATTCCAAATTCACTAAGCCTCCAAACATGCAAGATTCATCACAAACTTAAGATGGAAACAAGGTGTTTTTGGACAGCAATAACATGATCAATTTCAGGTGGTTTCTTGATTATTTTGTGAAGGATTAACATGTGAATTTCGTGTAGAAATTTGGATAGGGTTAGAATACAATTTTGGAGAGAAAACTTCATGAAATTTAGGTGGATAAGGTGAAGAACAGAGGAAGACTGCTGGCTATCCTTGCTGTAATTTTGTGCTAGGTGTCATCAAATTACCTAAGCCATATATCTTAAGGCATATAAGACATGTGCCTAATTAAGATGCTGCCATTAATCCATTCCTTAAACTGATATTTGTCACCAATTAATCAGTCCATATGTTAATCCAAGATTGGTCCACTTGTCACATAATAATTGGTCCTTTTTCACTCCATAATTAGTCCATTTGTCAATTAATTACTAATCTAATTGTCAATCATTTAACTATGTCAAATGTCACTCAATTTGAGGCTTAGTCATCCTAATTTTCAATGTCGACATTTTTCCTAGTCCAAAAAAACCCCCAAATTTTCATAAATTTCCGAAATGTCCGAAATGTCACCAAAAATACTAAATCGATTTTAGTACACACCAATTCAATTTTTAAAAATTGTACTTATATACACTTACTTATACTTATGTTTGATACTAGTCTAGTAACTTACATGATTATTGGACAATCATTTTGGCTCTTATAAATTTTCAAATTTTCTAACAAAGACCTAGTGACTTGTATAATTGTTGGATATGCTCTTGTCTTATAGTTATTCAAAACGTGTCATATAGATGCACTCACGTCCAACCCAACACGCTCGTAGACACTTACACATTTTTGGACACAACTATATCCATAGTCTATGACTAACTGTGATTTTAAAAACCCTATAATTGTACCTCTTTCTCTTTCACCCAACTATTCCTTTTCTTCAATTTTATTCTCCTAACATAACCCTTTATGACTTAGTCTAGATTTATGATAACTATTCATAATTTTTATACATTTTTTGTTACATTCTCTTTAATTTTGGGGGAATTTTCAATTCTAGGGTTTAAGACTTGTATCAAATGGTTATTATAGCTAGATTATTGCCTTTTTCACCATCCTATGTATGATTAATCCTATTTTCAATTTGTTTTGTAGTTTTAAGTAAAATTTCACGCTTGCTCTTATGGATTACTGGATTTATTGTCATATTCCACTGAGGTTCAGCAAATTCAATTGGATTTTGATTTGCAATCACTGTTATATACGAATTGCATCTGGCATAATTCATTTTATGCATATATTGTTGTTTTTCTTTCATTTAGTTAGTAATTTTTCACTTAAATTTATTCCCCATTTTTTGTTTTGTATATTTTAATTCTTAATTATTCATTATGTACTCACATATATTCATTTTCATTCTAAACTTTAGTATTTCCAATTAGTAATTATGCATTTATCCTCATTTTGGTTTATTATTTCATGTCTCATTGTGTTTCCAATTTTTTAATTAGGTTTATGTTCTAAGTACTTTGTGAATTTCTTTAACATTTTTTGCTTATTTGAATTGTTGTGAGTTCATCTTTACCCATTTTTATTTTTATATTTCAATTGTATGATTAATAATGATTATACAAATTAAGTGTGAAGAAGATTATTATTTAGTAATTCTTTACTTTCTCACACTTTATTTCATTTTAAGCATGATGACAAGAATAACACAAGCTATATTGTAACAGAGGAGAAAAAAGAATAAATCACAAAAGCAATAAAGAGTTAAAGGTTCTTCTGAAGATTAAACTAGAGCCTAGTTTCCCTCAACTTAAGAGGCAGTTCCACCTCCACCTGCATGTAAAGAGTAGGGATGGTAATGGATAGAGGCCCAGGACCAACTTGGCCCAAACCCTTTGATCTAGACTCCGATAGGGCCAGGTCGACTCGAGCTTAGCTGAAATTTTTATATATTTTTTAATTTTCAAAAATGAAATCATTTTTGGCAAAACAACATGAATTTCATATTTACTTTTCAAGCCTCAAGCAGGGCTAGGCCTAAGCAGCCTAGGTTTGAGGCTCGGTCAACTTGGGCATGGCATGTTGACTTTGGATTGGGCTGGGCCTGGGAACAATTACCAAGTCTAGCTAAGAGACGCTTTAGTTCAATGTTGGAGTTTATGAAGCACAATTTCAAAGAATGAAGGATAAAAAAATTTAAATCAATAAATGCATAGATTTGGAAGCATTAGAGTGAGTGAGTTTGGCACAATAAGTTTGAGATTTCGTAAGTGTTGGAGTATGGTCCATATTCTTTGAAATAGTGGAGCCCACTTACAAGGAGCTTACATTAGAGTTTTGCTCCAATTTCTTTTTGGAAAAGGGCCACTTAACTGGCCGAATACCATTCAGTTCAGGATGCTGGGGGATATGATAAAGGTGAGCACACTAATTTTTACATGTTGATGGGCTTATATGATCAGGATTTTATGGAAACTCATAATTGTTTACATCTAAGAGTGGATCTCCGCATAGGATAGAGGCTAGGAATTATTGGAGCAATATTATTAATGAAGAGGATTATGATCCCAACAAATTCAAAGAGTCTACATTCAGATACCTTGTGCTCAGGTACTTCATGCCATACTTTGTCATACAATAAGTGGATAGGGTGATAGCTTTGGAGTTATAGGGAATGTAGATGTTTTTTGTTTATAGAATATGATAAAGCATATGCCTATTCGTTTAGGGCATCAATTATCTCATTATTTTAGACATCAATATGAGGATAAAAAGGTGGTCGTGATTTGTATTGTGCCTTATATGACTCATTTATCTAGGAGGATGGGAGTCTTTGAAAGATTTCTATAAATGAGACTATCAACACCATGATTTGTTTGAGTTTAGATATAATAAAGAATGTGCATATGGTTACTTAGAGACAAGGGATAGTAGGTGATATTTATAAATTGGTTGGAGTTCAATATAAGCAAGCAACTAAGGAGAAGATGGGGATCGCCCAATATATAAGAGCACCAGCTGAGGCCGGACTCCTTACAACAACCAACAAGACAGCTCAAGCATTAGAATGACTCTTTAGAGAGTACAGGTATGTCTAGGAGATTGTCGACACGTCCAAATTAGAACTAATTGAAGATCACCTTATTGGAAAATATATGGGGAAGATCTCAGAAGTGCAATCTACTATTTTGCACGAACAAAGGGAGTTAATAAAGCATATAATGCGGCTAGAGGTAGAAGATAGATGGTTGGAAGAGGTGCCGCTAAGGATTGTAAGACACTTTGGAATCAAGGAACCACATCTATTAATGAGGGCTAACACATTATTATTGACTCCATAATAGTCGAATCCTTAAGCCACTTTCAGTCGAATCCTCAAGTTACTATAAAGGTAGCACCGAAGAATACCTGAGTCATAGATACTCCTATTACAAATGACAAATTCGAACAAGGATGCTTGACAGGGTGTTTTTACTTATTTCAGTTTTACTTTTTATTTTTATGTATTATTATTTCGTTTTGTATTAATAGTTAGCAAGGGCTTAAACCTGCTAAACTCTTTTCTTACATTATTATTTCTTTTCTTTTCTTTTTTATCCCATTTTGTTTTTCTATTATAAGGATGACTATACCTTTTAGGATGGAAATTGCGAAAAGTTCATAATTATGTATATTTTTTTGTGAAAGTACCATACCAATATTCCTTTCTTATTATGTTTTTCTTTGATTTTATATTTTTCTTTTCTTTTGTTACGTAAATTGGGGAAAAATGTACATCTTAAGTGTAGGAAGGGGTATATCGAAATTTGAATATTACTATTTTAATAATAATGGAAATTTCAAAGAAATGTTTTAAATTTCGAGTCAACCATTGAACTTATTGTAATTCTTATTATTCATTCATATTAATTGAAATCCAAATTTAGTTAAAATGTCACGGAAAAACACTTTAGATTATCATAGTTTATTAAGTTGAGTTAGTACGCAAATGGATGAAAGTTAGAATAGACTTGCTTTTAAGAGCAATATTTTTAATAATCATTTGGATAGTTGATCTGAATGAGAAGTGAATATTATTGCACACATTAAACCTAAATATGAGCAATACATCATTCTATTTGCTCTATTATTCTTTGTAGTTTGTTTAGCATGTATAGATGGATGATTCGAAAAATTGCTTTTATTATTTATGTTGAGAACACATTGTCAGACTAAAGGCATTAAAATGATAAAGGCACTTAGATTTAACCAATTTTTAGTCTTTTTTTATTATTATCTACCCTAATTTATCCTTTAAGAGTAACCACTTTTGAGATTTAGTCTTTTCTTTGATTAATAGCACTTTACAAGCCAATTTCCTTGTTTTTCTTGAAATTTTTTATTTATCTTTGAACCCTGATTGATTTTCATTAATTTGATTGCATAAAACTTAGATTATATTAGAGAATTTTAAAAAGAAGGTCTATTATGCTTGTAATTGTTAGTGCATGCTAATCATTTAAATTTGTTTCTTCTTAAGTGCATTGTTGTCACAAATTTATGTTACTCCCAAAATTTTTAAGTGTGAGGAAGTTTGATAAATTATTGACAGATTATATTTTATTGTCATGTTTAATGTATTTTGTTTGTTTATTTTAGATTTTTCATTATTTTTCATACTTAATTCATTCCTATCATGTTTTTAGGTCCTAATTTCCTTCGCAGATTAAAAGGAACAAAATTTGGGCAGAATTGAGGTAGAAAACGATAAAATTGTAGTTGTTTTGAAGGACATGCTTGTGCAATTGTTAAACACACCCATGCTTGTGTTAAACAAATGTAACTATGTAAGTCCCTATAACCACACACGAGTCAAAAGATGATGTTTTGCCTACATTGAGGTCAAACATGTTCGTATGGTGATGGATACAGTTGTGTCCACAAACCATGTTATTTATTGGATCAATGCTTCTGCAAAACTATTAAGTATTAAAGTAAGATTAATGGACATAGTCGCTAAAGACACTTATGTGAGAGACTGTGTCTAGTGAAAAAACCTTAATTTTTGAAGTATAAAAGGGAAATATAAAAGGCAATTAAAGAAGTTTAATTTTTTAACATAGTTAGAGACACGAAGATTGACTCCATGATCTAAATAGAGAACATATTTCTATCAAAGTTTCATTAGATTTTATTAGAGAAAAAGGGATATATATAATGAATTCTCTTGTTTTTAGTTTTTCTTCTAAATCTTTGATTATGTTTTATGTTTTTATGAACTAAATTTATTTACTACCTAGGTGGGATGAACCTTAGGATGGATTTTATGATTTAACTCTATATTTAATACAATTTGACCTTTGATTCATTAGATTCAATTATGTTTTTTGATTATTTCTTGAATTGATATTTTTTTAGGATACTGATTCAAGTATGATTTTATGTAGTTGAGATTGAGAAATTCTTTTATGAATAAATTTAGCATGATTGAAGGGAGTTACATGTAATCTTAGAGATAGGAAAATATAAATCTTGAAAATTAAGGTCAAACCTAATAGTGATTTTATTTTATATAGAAAGGTATTTCAATTAATTAGTCTAGGATTAGGTGTTGATAATTATGAGAAAGATATTAACATAAAATAGGAATTTCTATGGGTTAACTATCTTTAATTAAATTAACATAAAATAGGAATTTCTATGGGATAATTATCTTTAATTAAATTACATGATAAAAGGATAGTATCCTAAGAAATATTAAAAGATTCACTACTTGTACTCTACTTATTTGATTTTGTTAATCTTTATATGATTTCATTTCTTTATTATTAGTTATGTTGAACTTTAGTTTAGTTTTACAACCATCACCTTATTTTTTGGATAGATAACAAGAAAGAGGCAACTACTAATACTTATAGTTTTTGTGGGATTGAAAGTCGATACTTATTGTCACTATACTATAGTTTAATAAGTGCATTTGCCTATGTGGATATATAAGGTAGGATTCTATGCATTAGCTAGGATCACAATAAGAGGAAATATATCAATATAATCAATCCCCTTTTTCTATAAGTACCCCTTAGCCACTAATTTTGCATTTAATCTCAAACTACTTTCTAGTCTTACTTTAATTCTTTAGACTCACTTATTAAGGAGTACTTTCTTTCCCTGGGTAATTTGGTTAATTCTCAGGTGTTATCCTTTTAGCTACCTTATTCTGTTTGGTCTTTTCAAGAATTTTCTAGTCAATTTGATGTCATTATTAGCATAAAACTTCTTGAATTATGTCTTATCATATTCCCTTATATTATCAGACTTAAGCATTTGATCTTCTTCCTAGTATAATTTTCAGCCATAGTCTTACACCTCCTTAAATTGGTAAATTACATCATTTTTTATAAGATAAACCCATACCTTCCTACTATGGTCATAAAAGAAGGTGAAATAATATCTAAAACCTTTAAGAGATGCAATGGTTAAACGTCCCCACATCTATGCACACTAGTTCCAACTTCTTTGCCTTTGAAAAACTAACTTTCTTCTACTCTCTATAGATATAGCTCTCACAAAAATCCAAATTAACTAATTTTAAACCCAGAAGAGCCCCCTTTAAAGCTGGAGTCTTTATCCCTTTATCAATCATATGCCCAATTCTATCGTGTCATAACCTTGAACTATTAATGTTAGCTATAATGACTGTGTTTGAATAACCTACAGTAATATATAATTTCCTTATTTTAGTCCCCCATGCAATAACTCTAGAACCTATTTTGACCTTTATGAATGTCATTATATACTTAATACTATATAATTGACCTGTTGAGATCAAATTTATCATCAGGACTAAAATGTACCTAACATCATTCAATTCCCACTTATCCTCACCAAAAGACACATTTCCCTTCCCCAATAATTTTTAGCAACTTGTCATCAACAAGATAAACCTTCCAAAATTTCCATATTTAAAATTCTAGAACAACTCTCTACATAGAGAAGAATGAAACAAAGCTCCAAAGTCCAAAACCTTGGACTTAATGGGGCTATTAACACTTAAAATCAAAGTGCTCTTGATTTTCTCCAATGAATTCACAAATTCATTGTCCTCTTGTTTCTAATTATTTTTCTTCCTTGACTTCAAATAATCCCTTTATAAATGAGCATTATCACCACATTTCATGTAGAGAACATTAATTTGACTTTTAGTCTTCTTCCTTCCTTTAGATTTTGATTTATAGTGTTTATTTTGACATTACTACTTATTCCTTCCTGTTTCCTTAGCGCTCGAGGCATTTTTGAAAGATTCTCCCGATTCCCTCCTTTGAATACTCTTACTGAGAATTATATCCTAAACAATAAGTAGTTTTAATTTTTCCTTTACAATGGGAAGTCTTAATTATAGAAACAAACGTATATCTAGTGTCAAATTGAGAAGAAAATTAGTGCTTGAATTTCATCATCAAAATTAAGCTGGAAAAAGCTTAGTTGAGTAATAATCACATTAAATTCATTAATATGCTCAGTAGCATAACTAACATAAGTCATCTTAAGATTAAATAACCTATGCATCAAAAATACCTTGTTGGTCGTTAGAGGTTTCTCGTACGTGTTTGACAAGGCCTTCAACAATCTTGAGGTGGTTTTCTCATTCATAATGTTAAATACAACATTCTTAGATGACGTCAACTAAAAGACACCCAATGCTTACCTATCCAATAGATACTACTTAGTCTTTGTTATGTAATTTGGTTTCTTCTTGCAATAAAGGAGGCATATAATTTTCTAATACATATAATCTTCAATTTGCATCTTCTAGAACCCAATCCTTCTTATTAAACCTTTTTATTTTTGTCTTCCCTTCCTCCATTGCTATAAATCTTAGGATTTTCTGACCTCGCTCTGATAATAGCTGTCAAGATCAAAGTCACAAACACATAGTGATAATAATTTTGTAGGAAAGAAAATTAAATGACATAATATTTTCACATGAGGGTGAGCCTTGTAGCAATTAGTAAAGTTGCTCCTTTATGACCATAAGGTCATAAGTTCAAGTCACAGAAATAGCCTATTTGTAAAAATACAAAGGGTAGGCTGCGTACATTATGACCTTTCCTAGACCTCCGCAAAACAAGAAGCTTTGTGCACTGGGTACGTTAACTTTTTAATATTTTTACATGTTTCAGTAACATGCTAACATCAATGATTACGTTAGGGATTTTATTCTCTCTTTTCTTATAGTGTACGATGATAGATTACTATAGCTCCTTGTATACTGAGAACCTACAATAGAATATGGAAACATAATCTGTAAGTGTCGTTATTTTCTATCTTTTTGTGTGTTAATTCTCCTTATTCTTGAGGTTTGAAGTTATACTTAATGGAATTAATCTTGTTTTATGTCAAGGTGTATTTTGGAACTAAACAAAAAGAACTGCGATAATTTTGGAACAAAAAGAGTTGAATTAGACGTTGACACTAATTAGACATGGCCTCGTGTAGCAACCAGAAGCTTGAAATACGACAGGTTGGAAGTTTAAAGTAAAACGACGTTGGAAAGTGGGAGTAGTCCAGCCAAAATGCAACACCAAATGAGGAAGCA
>JAOSBN010000009.1:14932520-14982615 GCA_027563595.1 Erythroxylum suave
CATGCTACTGCCTTTAGACAGAGGTGGCTTATCTTTCCCAAAATGTGTAGGAGAAGAAGATTCGAGAAAGCATTTATTAGTTATACCCTAATTGTCAAAATGTTCACTTTTCATGGCTTTAAACGTAGCCTTATTGTTCAGTTCGATGTAGTCATTTTGTTCAGCCCAAACTTACTAGTTTTTAGTGGTTCCATCCACATAGGAGAGCCCTCTCTCCAGATGTACTATTTCACATATTTTTTAGTGAATTTTTATTTTCTAAAAAAATGTATGTGGAAGGAAATGTATGACGCAAAGCAATATAACGGAGAGTCCCTTTACAAATATGTGACATAAAGTAATATAACGGAGAGTCCCTTTACAAGTATCGGGAGTTCTTTAAGAAGTTTTTTGCCAACTATCCCAATCACAACAACATTGAACAAGTCCTTATCTAGTATTTCTGTAAGGGATTGTTACTTATGGAGATGAGTTTGGTTGATGTAGCGAGCAATGGAGCACTATATGAAAAGACTTTTATAAAGCTTATATTTTAATTGAGCAAATGGCTTCTAATGTACTCGCAACAATGTTTGTTGTATAAACAAGGTAAGTACTTCATCCATCATAAATCATTTAAATGAGCTAACTTCTTTTGTTAAACAACTTGCAATCGGACAGGTATAGGTAAAGGCATGTAGAATATATGCAAACATAAGCCATCTAACTAATGAGTGTCCAAAGTTGCAAGAGTAAAGCATGGAATACATGAATGTTATAGGAGGGAATTTTCTTAACCAGTACAACCTATACTTGTAGAAGTATAACCCATGCTGGAGGGATCATCCCAACTTGAATTCTAGGTGGAATGGGCAATAGAAGTAGAATTAGTTCTAGAATAGGCCACAAGGATTACAACAATTCCAACCAAGGCTGTAAGCCTCATCTTTTAGTTTAGGTACATCTTTGGAATGCTTGGTCAAGGCTATTTTTACTAATAATATTCAATTGCAACAGGGTGTACAACATTTTTAGCAGGAGAACATATCTAAATTTTAAGAGGAAAAATCAAGCATACAGAACTTGGAAAACCAAATAGGTTAAATAACAATAGTGATCAGCTATCTAGAGTCATAATGTGGAGGAAAGCTACCACCTCAAAGTGAGGTGAACCCCAATAACGTTAGTGCTACAACTTTGAGGAGCGGTAAGGAACTTGAGGTTCGCAAAAAGACCTTGCATCGGATTTCTAATGAAGAAGAAATTAAGAATGAGTTAGGAAACGAAGAAAAACCCTTATCTAGCACAAAGGTAAACTTCAAAAGCACTAATATCATTAAGACTAAACCTTCATCTTTTCCTAGCAGATAAGCAAAACTGAATAAGGAGGAAAAAGATGAGGAGATATTAAAGTTAACATACCTTTGCTAGATACAATTAAGGAAGTAAAAGAAATTATTTATAAAATTTCTTAAGGAATTGTCTACAAATAAAAGAAATTTGAGAGGTGACAAAAAGGTGGTGATGGGTGAGAACGTGTTTGTAGTTTTTAAAAAGAAGATACCTATAAAATGTCAGGATCCATGTATATTCACTATTCCCTATAAAATTGGAAATACTGAGATCAATGTTAGATTTGGGAGCTTTATTTAATGTCATGCCTTGTTTACTTTATGCTTCCTTAAATCTAGGGCCTTTAAAAGAAACAAGTGTTACCATACATTTGGTGATCCGTACTAACTATTACCTTGATGGTGTAGTTGAGGATGTCTTAGTGCAAGTGAATAAATTGATATTTCCTCAGGATTTCTATGTTTTTTATATGAATGAGGATACTTAGTACAATCCTATACATATCTTGTTGAGGAGATCATTCCTTAATACAACTCAGACTAAGATAGATGTTTGTGAGGGCACCCTCATGATGGAATTTGATGGGGAAGTGATTCATTTTAACATTTTGATGCCATGAAACTTCCTGATGATGATCGCTCTGTTTTCTCTATTAATCTGATTGAACTTTTAATGTAGGAAATGATTAAATTAAGTTGCAAGGATTAGTTAGGAACAATCTTGACTTAGCATATGGAATCATAAACCATTAATGATGTTGAAATAGGAGAAGAGCTAATTAAAATGGTATTTACCTTGGAACCATTAGAGAATTTACCGAAAAGGTATAATTTGGCTTCCATGTAGTTACTCGAATCACACCAAAAGTTTTTATTGTCTGATGTGCAAGTACCTAAAGTGGAATTAAAACAACTCCCTACCTATATAAAGTATGCCTATTTGGGAGATAAGTGGACTCTTCCACTTATAATTTTGGCAAAGTTGACTTTGGATTGAGAGGACAAGCTAGTTTGAATGTTAAGGGACCATGAGAAGGCCATTGGATGAATGATTGTAGATATCCAAGGAATAAACCCTTATATATGCATGCATCATATTTTGTTGGAGGAGGATGTTAAGTCCACAAGGTAAGCTTAACGTAGGTTGAATCCTTTGATCATTGAAGTCGTGAAGAAGAAAGTGATAAAGCTTCTTGATGTGGAGGTCATTTACCTAATCTTAGACAATCAGTGGGTAAGTCCTGTTCATATGGTTCCAAAGAAGTCTAGAATCATAGTAATGACTAATCAGGATGGTAACTTGTTTCTCACCCAAATGCAAACCGGGTGGCATGTTTTTATTAATTGTAGAAAATTGAACTTGGTGACTCATAAATACCATTTTCCCTTCCCTTTATTATTCATATGCTTAAAAGATTGGTTGGTTATGAGTATTATTGTTTTTTAGATGGTTTTTTTTTGTTATCTTCAAATCTCAATCGTATTGGAAGATTAAGAAAAGACCACCTTCACATGCCCATTCGATACATTTGCTTACCGAAGGATTTCATTTAGATTATGCCATATTCCAAAGATATATGTTAAGCCTTTTTTTTAGTAAGTTAATAAAACCATTATGGTATTCATAGATGATTTTAATGTTTACGGTTCTTCCTTTGATGAATGTCTAAAGAATCTTGTTCTTATCTTCGAATGATGTGTTGAAATTAACCTTGTGCTTAATTAGGAAAATTTTCTTTTTATGGTAGATCAAGGTATAGTTTTAGGGCATGTTATATCTACTTGGGGTATAAAGGTAGATAAATCTAAAGTTGCTTTCATTTCCTCTTTACTTTACCCCTCAAATGTGTGGGAAGTTTGTTCATTCTTGGTCATACAGGTTTCCATCATAGATCAAGGTAAAGTTTTAGGACATGTTATATCTGTCAGGGATATAGAGGTAGATAAATCTAAAGTTGCTCTGATTTCCTCTTTATCTTACCCCTCAAATGTGTGGGAAGTGCATTCTTTTCTTGATCATACGGGTTTTTATCATAGATTCATCAAGGAATTTTTGAAGATCGCCTTCCTATTATGCAAATTGTTATAATAAGATGCCTCCTTTGAGTTGTACAAGTTGTACAATAAGTGTAAGGGAGACTTTAACACACTTAAGGAGCTTTTAATGTCCCCATTAGTGATTCAACCTCCAGATTGGAGCCGGCCTTTCCAGGTCATATGTGATGCAAGCCAATATGTAATGAGGGAGATTCTAGGACAAAAAAAGGGCAAAAATTTGCATGCCATCTATTATGTTTCGAAAACTCATAGTCCAACTCAACTAAATCATTGTACAATTGAAAAGGAACTTTTATTTGTGGTTTTTTGCTTTAGAAATATTTTGGTCTTATTTGTTAGGTGCTAAGGTAATTGTTTATTATGATCGTGCATCTTTAAGGTACTTACTAATAAAGAAAGAAGCAAAATTGAGGTTGATCAGATGGTTTCTCTTCCTTCAAGAGTTTAACTTAGAGATAAGAGATAAGAAGGAAGCAAAGAATGTGGTTGCCAATCACTTCAGTTTGCTTATTCAGAAAAGAAGATGACATCCCTTTTTAGGAGACATTTCCAGATGAACAATTGTTTACTACCAATTTGACGTCTCCATGGTATGCAGATACTATAAATTTCTTAGTTACTAATAAATTACCTGTTCAAAAACTATCACATCATGCACAAGGTTTCCACCTCTTACCATCCCCAAACTGATGGCCAAGCTGAAGTGTCGAATCAAGAAATCAAGTCAATCTTAGAGAAAATAGTTCAACACAATAAAAAGGATTAGAGTGTGAGGCTAGAAACGCACTATGGGCTTATGAGATGGCTTATGAAACACTATTGGAATGTCTCTATATAGACTAGTGTTTAGGAAGCCATGTCACATTTTGGTGAAGTTGCAACATAAAGCTTATTGGGCTATAAAATGATGCAATATGAATTTGGATGATGCGAGAGTGCATATGAAGTTATAATTGTAAGAGTGTGAGGAGATGTAGAATAACTCCTATCATAACATAATGATATGTAAGAAAAAGATGAAGGATTTTCATGATAAGATGATTTTAAGGAAATGCTTCTTTGTGGGTCAAAAAGTGCTTCCATGTTACTAAAAGCTCAAATTAATCCCAAGTAAGTTGCGTCCCTATTGGGTTAGTCTGTTTATGGTTACTCGTGTCTTTCCTTTTGGTGCAGTAGAGATGCGGAGTTTGAAAATAGACAAGACATTCAAAGTGATTGATCATCGCTTGAAGTTATATTATAAAGGCTTCTAAATAGAGCAAATGTATGTTTTTATACTTGAAGATTCAAATCACGCCATTTGGTGAGGACAAGGCTAAGCTTCATGACACCAATTCAGAGGTGAAATTGACACCTAGAGCCATGGTTAAGCATATTTTCCATTTTTTTAATGTTGAATCTTTCTCTTTATGGATTGTTATTGTTGTTTTTGCTTGAGGACAAGAAAAAGTTTAAATGTAGAGATGTTGATAGGTATAGGTTTCATTATGTTTTAGTGGGTAATTTAGTAAGTTTTTAGTTGTTAATTAGATTATTTGTGCACACTTAGATTTGGAATTGTTTAGTGTGATTATGTGTTTGTGCTTTTGAATGTTATGTGGTTTAGATCATGTTATCGAGCTTTAATTTTTTATGTTTGAGGTGGTTTAATGAGTTTATTTGCATTTTATATCAGGTAGAGAAGATCGAAAAATATTTGAAGAAAGCACGGAGGAGGAGCCAAGGCCATAATCAAGATAAGGGTGTCACGATCGTGAACCTAGTTGGGTTACTTCTGTCACGATCGTGCCAAATAGAACCAAGCCACAATCGTGACTTATTGACCATGATCATGATACAAGCCCAATTTTAAGTGTCATGATCATGATTCATTTGTCGCGACTGTGGAAAGTGCGATAATAGATATAGGGATTACTTCCAAACTTAACTTTTTGAGGGTTATTTCAAGCATTTGGGCTCGAGTAAAACCTAGCTTTTACCCTAAATAGAAAAAGCATATAAAAGCAAAGAAATAAACCCTAAAGGAGAGCCTCTATTTGTTACAAATGGAAAGAAACTCTGGAACAGGAGAGAAGAAAGGAGAAGACGAGAGAGGAAAAAGGAGCTATTACTATTTGTGTGACTCTCAATCCACTCCACGTTATCTTTCTCATTCCATCTTGATATGTCTTTCTTTTGATGTATAAGATGGATATGATGATGATGGATTTGTGTTTAAATTTGTTCTAAACTCTTTTAGAGATTTGTTATTAAATCAATGTTAATCTAATTGCTTTTAAAGTAATTAATTTTCCCTAAACGAATTTAACAGGATTAATTGAACAATCTCTCAACCTCTCCAATCACTTTACAATAGGTGATCAATTAACCTAGCCAAGATCTCTCTCTTAACTAGTCAATTCACATGATGATTGTAAGTTTATAGGTTGCCAACTCTTATTGTACAATCCTATACAAATTCATCTTACTTACTCTCTCAATTTATCACAAGATAGAAATAAAGTCAACAATCATCAAAGACATTTTCATTCAATTCAACAAAATAGGAGTTTAACACAATAGTTCAAAAGCAATCCCTAAAACTAAATCAGCCTAACATGGTCTCCATAACATCATCAACATTCTTATAAACCATTTTACAAAGAATAGAAGTGATCAAAGTGATAGAAATAGAATAAAAATACTACTTCTCTTCCTCACCCAAATATGGAATTTTTAATATTGATGAGTTATTTTCTCCGATGTTGATGATAATCCTTGACTTCAATCCTTCCTCAAGACTCCAAACATGTTTTCTTCACTCAAGAGAGCCCTTTTCCACAGAGGGGTGTCGTCCTCCTTTCATTAGAGGCTTAATTATGTTTTTATATCCTAAAAACCCTAGGTTTAATAAAGCTCTGCATAAGGTGTAATTCCCACGATCGTGGGAATTTGCCTCAGAATGACTCCTTTTCTCTTCTCCTTTTTGATCTCTAGCTCAATCTCCAAATTGTTCCATCTTCCTTCCTACATAAAATAGTCAATTCTTACCTTAAATTCACGTCGAACATAAAAGAACAACAATGAAATCAAACTAAATGAAATCACACGAAATGAATACTAATCTATAATAATAATCAACAATTATACGAGAAACACATGCCAATTACATATAAAAACATAGAATAATGGACGCTTATTAACATCCCTGCACTTAAATCTTTGTTTGTCCTCATGCAAAATAAATTCAACCAATCAATTCTATCACTTCATCTTCACAAAGATCAAAGCAAACAATCCCTTAAATTTTAGCTAACTGAAATATCAAGTTAATACATATATCATTACTACTTTTTCAATGGTGTACATAAGCAAACTTAACAATTGACACCATCACTCAAAGATAAGTATAGATGTAAAAAAGAATCTTCCTCACAGTTTTCACTCATTTCTCTCAAGTAAATAACAATTAGTGTTTCGCTCAAACTTCCTGTAGGAAACTACACGCCTATAGGCTTGCTAATACACCAATTCTCCTTTACATGATTGCATGCATAAATAGATCAAAATGGCTGGTTAAAGGTTGTAATGTGGTAAGGGTTAAGGTGGCTGAAGAGGGAAAAGAGTTAAACACAAGCATTCATGAAATAAAAAACAGATAAAACATGATAACAAAATATAACTCTGAGATATACAAATATAATTGATACCCTATATTTATTTATGCTACCCACTTGTTCTTCCTTTTTCTTTTCCTTTTATTTTCATTTTTTTCACTTTTTCTTTCTTGTTCTTCATAAATGGAAGAACTATGAATCAAAATAGCAATACACTGTTGCTCATAAGTAGAAGTATCCTCAACTCATCTCAGTAACAAAAATTTTCATATGATCCCAACTAATGTCTTAATTAATAGTTCACTAAGCTTATGAAAGGGTATGTTAATGGGGTTTAAGGTTTTAAAAGTTTAGGTGTTTTCAAGAAACAAAAGGTTAAGGCTCAATGATGGTAGCAAGGGATAATGCAATGTTTGTTCATTTTAACACAAAAAGGGCCTCAATCATCTCTATTAAACATGCATCCAGTGCACTCAAACTGATTTAAAGCAAGTTCTGAATGTAATATCCTAAGGAAGTATCACTCAACAAAGAAATGAGATGACTATAGATCAAGTCATATGGCTCAATCATTACATTGGCTTAAATGAAAACTCATTATATGTCTCTACACTACCTCATTGCTCAATGTCAATTATGACTAAGCTTATGTAACCAATTACTTTTCATCGCTCTGTATGGTTTACTTTCTACTTAAGTAGCGTAACCTCAGTTCAAGCATGCATTTAATCTAATTCTAACTAGAATGACAGAATCTCATAACAATATTCATCAGAATGATTCAAGTGCAGTTCATAGCTAACACAAAACACCCTTACTGACATAAAGCACATGATATGCCTAAACATGCATCATATTCAACACAATGCACACAATGCAATTGAGAAACTCGATTTCACCTCCCTACACTTAAAGATCGCATTGTCCTCAATGTGACAAGTCAACCACCAAATAAGGGAAATGACATCAAAACAAAAAAAAAGAAAGTGAAATAAACAAATGACATTAAACCAAATAAAAGAAAATGAAATCAAACCAAATAAAAGAAATTAAAACTAGACAAATGACATAAAATCAAACAAAAGAAATCAAACCAAACAAAAGACATAACATACACAAATGATATTAAACCAAACAAAAGAAATAACAAAAATAAAATGTTAAGCTAAGAAATGGTTTATAGAGATGATGGTGGTGATGGTGTAAGCGAAGGAGCTTTAAAGTTGTTCGTTTGACAGGAGTTGAGGAACTTTTTCTTCAAGCTGTGTTGCTCCTTATGGACTTGCCACATTTGGGTGTCGAGCTTATCGAGTTAGGATGTCATGCTGTTAGTTGGAGGTTATCTATTAGAGAATTTGTTGAAATTGATCGACCTCTGTTGGTTCACTTAGTTCCATATGTACTGCTTCTTCCTCTAGCTCCAAGACTGCTCGGGAGGTGGAAGGTCAGGAAGCGGCTGTATTTTGGCCTTTCCTGTTCCTCATAGCAGTATATGTCTAAGGATTGTAGAGTTCTATAAAATAGAGCTCCATAATCTCAAAGTGCCTCAAACACGATATGTCAAACATATCGTGCGGCATTGAACAAATCTCGTCCACATTAAGGTTATAAAAATAAGCTAACGCAATGACATCATCGACATTCCAAATATGAACTCTTTTTATTGACAACACTTACTATTGATTGAAAAATTCTAAAAAATGTATTGATTTTAACTTTTCGATCCATGCACCATAAAAAGAAAATTTCTTCGGTCGAGCATTTGTTGCTTTTAGTTTTATTAAACACATTCAAACACATAAATTTATGTAGGAGTAAATGCTTGGACTACAGATTAAAGAATTCGGTGCATTCTTAGAGTCAAAATTTTCTCCCCTCCCGTTAGAGTTTTCCAATAAGAATCAATATCAAAATCAATGTTATCATCTAAAATTTTTGTATTTGGCAAATTAAAAATACTAAAAAAATCCATTTTTGGGTTATACCGAACAGTAGTGAAAAACTCGATGGTCATCATAGGATGGATAGGTACATCACACTGAACAAACCTATTTCAATCTATGTTGGCAGCTAGTTGTTCAATTTTTTTACCTAACTTTTATGTTTTCTAACAATTCAAAATTGAAATACCTTGGAGTTACTAATTCTCTAGCCCTAAAGTGTCTAAAACTTGTACCTTCTTTTTCGAAGTAAATTAGGAATGGGGCCTGATAGGTTGTCACTAAATCAGATTTACCTTCCTCGAAAACTTGACGACGGCGTTCGTTACTTGGTTTCCTAGCCATCATCTTCCTTGTTGCCATTATAAGAAGAAAATCTGCAAAAATGAGAGAGAAAGAGTGAAATTCATATTTTAGAGAGAGAGCAAGCAAAATCTTACCTAAATCCTTGTGCTTTGAATGATTAATGTATGAAAAGTATGAAGGATTTGAAAGATTAATGAAAGGAGATGAAGAATATACCAAGAATCTAGAAGAAAAATGAAGAGTTTTAGAGAGTGGGAGGAGGATTTCGTGGGTTAGAGTGGGAATTCCCACAATTCCCACAATCGTAGGATTTCTCTCCAAAAAGTTTCTATAGAGGTTTCCGACGATCGTAGAAATCACCACAATTCCAATGAATGTGGGTTTTCACTCTAGAGACTTTCTGGAGAGATTTCCCACGATCGTGGGAATTGGTGATTCTTCCACTTCTAAACCTTCTTCCAACGTTAACATGAAGTCTCCCTAATCCCAAAACCTATAAACACATCAAAATAATATCATCACCAAGAAATTTGAAAAGAAAACAAGTTGAAATTCAATCAAAATCAAAAGACGCATCAATCTAACTCAAATCAACATGATCATAATTAAGGATTCAAGCAAACAAATAAGTAAAAATGACAATCAAAGGATAGTTGAATCTTATGGGTTGCCTCCCATGCAGCACCTTTGTTAATCTCGGTAGCTCAGCTCTCCTTTTGCTCATGGCGGTTCAAATGACCAGTATGGTAGTAGTGCATCAACTGATCTTAGACTTTGTAGATGAGCTACCTTATTTTGGACTCCACTGTTATTGTTGTTTTCCTACCTTTACGTCCTCCTGTGTGATCATTTCTTCCTGAACGTAATCCTGGGTCCTCGATATCTTCCCATCTTCCTTGGGGTTGAGGTTCTTTCATATCTGTCGGGGGTAAAGGAGCATGATAATCTTTCTTCGATACCTTAAATGTTAGGTGCTCCTTTCCGATGCTCAATATTAATTGTCCCCTATCGACATCAATAATCGAGCAAGAGGTAGCCAGAAACAGTTGACCAAGAACCATCAGAGTTTTTGTGTCTTCTAAAATATCCAATATGTAAAAGTCCGTGGGGAAGATAAATTTATCAATTTGTATTCGTACATTCTGAATGATTCCCTTAGGTAAATGCACCATTCTATCATACATTATCACTAATGTCTTAGTAGGCATAGGCTCTTTTAAACCCAACTTCTGATTGAATAAGGCATCATGCTGATACCAGCTCCCAAATTTGCAAATGCTTGATCTATCATAACTCCATTTATATTACACAAAATGAAGATGTCCCTTGGGTCTTCTTTCTTTTGTGCTACGTGAGGACTTCCTTCTGTTATGTGCTTTTTAACCTCTTTCTTCACTAGTTCTTCTAGTTTGATCTTTGTTTGGATTTGATTTGTTATGTACGTCATCTTTCTTAACTCCTCTTCTTCTACTCCATTTGGAGATGACTTCTGCAGAGCAAAAATTTGGTGTGGGAGTCCCAAGTGAGGTTTCCTTATCAGCTCACTTACTAGCTCCATCCAAAAGACTTCTAGAACTGGTTGTCCCTTTCTCTTGTCTCAATCTTTCTCCTCATATCCACATTCTTTTTTCTCTGTTCGAGTGATGGCCATAATTAGTTCCTTTAGTTTGACCTCAATGTTGCTCAATAGGCTACCTACATTTCGAGAAGATAAAGTGTTAGCTAGTTGACCTACCTAAACCTCTAGATTATGGATTGATGATGTATGATTCTTCAAAATCTGGTCGAATTTCGCTTCCATTCTCTTCTGACTTCCTTCTTGGCTTACATGCGTCCTTTTATGATTCTCCTCTTGAGCTGCCAGTTTAGACCCTAAGACCTCCATTATCTTATCCATTTTTCTTTCCAATGCTTCAATTCGATCTTATTAAAATCCTTGTAGTTCTTATGGTCTTGATTGGCCACCTGCATTGTTATTAGTTCATGAAAAATTTAGATGGTTTCTCCACCCCAGATTATAAGTGTTAGAATAAAGTAATTACCTTTCTGTGGCTAGCCTAGGTAACTTACTTGTTTGGTAGCACTAGCTCCCCATAGAAAACACTCCTCTTAGCTGTTGTTGTTCTGCTCATACAACTCACATTATGCTTGCATCACCTTCATTGTAAAGGTGGATGCTCTTTGCATGTTGTTCAACTGCTTTATAAGAGCTGTGATATAAGCCTGCAAGGCAGTAAACAAATCAATAGCTATCATATCTTTTTGTTCCTTTTTTCCTTATCTGCTCCTCTTGCTCAACCTTATGCAGCTGTTACTCGCCAACTCCTCTAAAAGATGATGAGTTGCTTCCACAATTTTCCTCATTAGTGAAACTCCCATTGATGCATCGATGGTTCCTCTCTTTTTCACATTTACTCCATTGTAGAATGTTTGAAGTAGGAACTCCCTCAGAAGGTTGCAATGGGGATAACTTCTTTGTAGTTCTTTAAATCTCTCTATAAAAAAATCTCTCCCAAGCTTTATAGAGAGATTCTTCATCTTTTTGCTAGAAATTCATGATTTCCTTGACTATCCTCATTGTCTTCGTCAATGGAAAGTACTTGGCGAGGAAGGCTTAGGCAAGCTTCTCCCAAGTTGTAATATGTCCCGCATTCAACGAGTTGTACCACGCTTTAGCCCAATCTTTCAACGTCAATGAAAATAATCTTAGTTTCATTTTATTATCGTACATTCTGTTGAATCGAAAAGTTTCACAGATCTCCAAAAGATTTACGATATGGGCATTTAGATCCTCATTGGATAGCCAGTAGAGCTGCACACTGTTCTGTAAAATATTAAGTAGTGCTGGCTTTATTTCAAAATTATTTGCTTGAACCACCTGCTTCACCACTCCTTAAGGATAAAACCCTGGCCTCATGAAATCCATTAGAGTTCTCTCTGGTCCTCCTTATTCTCCTTCTTTAGCCATATCTTGATTTGAAAATTTAGATGCTTCACCCTTCTTATTTCTCTTCCGTGCTTCTTATTGTCGGGAAATTTGTCTTCTATAACTTCCTTCGTTCTTCGTCTAATGCACCAACAAATACACAAGGAGAAGTATCAAAAACTCTTAAATCAAAGTAATCTAAATCAAACACAATGGTAAACAATCAATCCCTATCAACAATGCCAAAAACTTGTTGATGGTAAAAACAATCTACTCGTTTTGGGCTCAAAAGCTACAATTGTACGAGTCGTGACTTGTAACTTAAAAGCGGATATCGATCCCACAAGCATTGATGCCCAGACAGTACTTAATTTAGATAAAACTTTGTTCAAGAAACAAAATTGTTTCTAACAAAAATAATTTGGAAAATTAAATTAAAATTAAAAGATTAATAACGAACAATGAACAATACCACAAATGCCAAAAAGTCAGAATTCAAGAATCTAAAGACTAGAGATTACTTTCTCCCTATTGTGTCTCCCTCCTATTTTATTAATCAAATTTTGTCTCACCTAAGATTTTCGAATGTATTAATCTCTCTCTCTCAAAGTGTAGTTAATTTTCCCTAATCGAATTTAATAGGATCAAAACGATCTCTCAACCTATCCAATCACTCTACCAATTTCACTAGGTATTAACCTATCCCATAGGTGATCAATTAACCTTTCCAAGATCTCTCTTCTAACTATTCAATTAATGTGATGATTGTAAGTCTATAGGTCACCAACTGTTGTTGTACAATCCTACACAAATTTATCTTACTCTCTTGATTTATCGCAAGATAGAAATAAAATCAACAATCATCAAAGACACTTTCATTCAATTTAATAAAATAAGAGTTTAACACAATATTTCAAAAGTGATCCCTAAAGTTAGATCAGCCTAACATGGTCTCCATAACATCATCAACATTTTAATAAACAATTTTACAAAGAATAAAAGTTATCAAAGTGACAGAAAATAGGATAAAAAGACTCCTTCTCTTCTTTGCCAAAATCTGGAATTCTTGATGTTAATGAGCTAGTTTCTCTGATAATCCTTGACTTCAATCCTTACTCAAGACTCCAACCATGTCTTCTTCACTCAAGAGAGCCCTATTCCACAGAGGAGTGTCATCCTCCTTTTCCTTGGAGGCTTAATTATGATTTTATATCCCAAAAACTCTAGGTTTAATGAAGCCCCGCATAAGGTCCCAGATTCATGGGAATCATAAATATTCGAGACCTTATGTGAGGCTTCATTAAACCTAGGGTTATCGTGGGAATCATGCCAATTCCCACGATCGTTGGAATTTGCCACAGAGTGATTCCTTTTCTCTTATTCTCTTTGATCTCTAGCTCAATCTCCAAGTTGTTCCATTCTTACCTTAAATTCACAAAAAACATAAAACAATAGTAATGAAAATCAAACTAAATGAAATCTCACGAAATGAATCCTAGACTACAACAATAATCAACAATTATATAAGAAACATATGCCAATTACATATAAAAACATAGACTAATGCATACCTATCACTTAACCAAGTTAAGAGGAAAGGCAAGAAGAAAAAAAAAGGGTTAATGAACATTCCCTGCAAAGTCAATATAACTTCAAAAAAATTAAGGAATATCATCTTACAATTTAATACCCTATCTTATTGCAAAGGAAATCAAAGGAAGCAAAATTGAATGAAGTTATTGGTATAACAAAGTAACTGAAAACACGACTCTCTTTTACGGAATCAATAAAAGAGATATTGGTAAATAAAGGTGACCCAAAGAAGTTGGAGAGTGAAGTAGTAAGCAAAGAGAATTCCAATGAAATGGCAGCATTACCACAGAAGCAAGAAGATCCTGGATATTTTTATATTCCATACACTATTGGTAGTGTTAAAGTGGATAAGGCTTTTGCAGACTTAGGAGTTGGTATAACTATGATAACTAAGGATGGAGTTATGTGAAATAACATCCATAAGGACGTGTGTGCGAATGGTTGATAAATCAATCCACCATTTTAGAGGTGTAGTTAAGGACGTTCTTGTTAAAGTTGACATGTTCACCTTTCCCATGGACTTCATCATATTAGACATTAGAGAAGATTTGGAGACTCCCATTATCCTTAGATGATCATTTTTGGCTACTGCTTGATCCCTTATAAATGTTGACAGAGGTGAGTTAACTCTAAGAATGGGGGATGAGAAGGTTTAGTAGAGTCATACTCCTAAGGACTAACTAGAATAACCACAAATTCAAAAAAATAGTCGAAAGAAGAAAACGAGGAAGAAAGGTGGTAGAAAGCACAGTCCAGTAGCTCGCTTACAGTTCATGAAATATATAGTAGCACTACCACTACATGACCCATTTAAACCACCACAAAAAAGAGGTACATAGACCTCGGGACAATAAATGAAGTGTTGCATGGAAGGTAACCCATTATTTCTAACTTTGTGTGTTTCATTATTCATATTAGATTAGGTTTCCAATTCTGTTTGCGTGTGTTTTTTCAATATAAGTTGAACACATTGAAAAATCTAGCATAAGTATGACTAGGGTTTTCTTTATCCTTCTCTTTCTCACAATGGAGGGGAATGGAGTGAAAGGAAAAACAATGAGATGATGGTGAAAAATTATAAGGTAGGGAAGGAATTCGAGAGTGACATAAGGAAAAGAATCAAAAACGAGAAAAGGGTCTTAAATTCCTTCCCTACCTTATATTTTTCATGATCATGACCCAAATTTAAGGTGTCTGATGACCCTCTACCCTCAAAATGCTCAAAACAAAGCCACAGTCGTGATCCACTTCTAATTTGTAGGTCATAATCGTGACTTCCAGTAGGGCCAGAATGGGACACACCATTTTCATGCCATTTTTTCCAACTTTACCCTTCCTTTCTCCTCTCTAACCTATATATTCACCCTTATCCTCATTTTTCTCACCCATAACACTCTCTCTCTAGCAACCAAACTCTCAAATTATCTTTCTTCTCTCTACAAAAGTCTTATCTCTATAAATTCTTCAAACCTCTCATTCTAATAGGATTGAGAAATTGAGAATTAAGTAAACAGGCAAGCGTGCTCTTCCAAACTAAAGGGCAAAGTTTAAGTTTCAGGCCGTAGGCTAAGAAACCAAGTGGCAGATTATAGAATGCCTCTTTCAATTTACTTGGAAGAAGAAGGTAACCAATTCCAAACCTTTAGTTTGAAAAATATTATTGTACATCGATATTTATATTTTGAATTATTAGAAACAATTGGATTGAGATAGCAGGTTGAAAACTTAGGGGAAACTTCACTAGGAAAAATTTATGCACTTTAACTATGTCATTTATAAAGAACTCACCTTGAAATTCTTCACCTCCCTCCAATTTGTGTTTAGTAACCCTAAAGGTCTATGGTTTCGATTGCGAAGTTATCCGTATAAGTTGAACCATAAGGCTTTTAGCAAAATTGGTGGATTCCCAGAGTCAATTATAGTGGACCAGCACGATGATTTCCATGTAACACGCCATTGGATTGAACTGACTGGTTTAGAGAATTTTGAGTCTAAAAATGCCCACAATAACATAATTCATAGTCCGAGCACTTGTTATTACACACGTTCATATGTCAAACTATGTTTGACAAAAGCGAATGTAACAAGTGTTTGGTGAAGGAACTTTTCATATTGTGGTACATGGACCATAGCGCCCAAGTTTGCACCTTTACCCACATCTTTAATGCTATTATTGCTACTCTCAAATAATCTGGGCATAGGGTACTTAGTTACAACTATTACAGAGTATTATGATGTCAATTGTGATGGACTAGTTGTACGTTTTCTTGAGTTCCTTATCGCTCGTCGCTTAATGAGAGATGAGATCTTAAAGTCCTACAATATGGAACTTCGAGATATTAGTTCAAAATCTCTTATTAAGAATAGTGTGGGATAAGCTAGCTTGAGCCCGATACCACTGCAACAAGAGGAGGAATAAAACATTTTTTGCCTATGTCATTTATTTTACTACCACAATAACTCTTTTGAACCTAATCTTACTTCCTTTACTGAAGCTAATAAATTTCTTCACTAACATTAAGCCAAGCTTGATGAGTTTAATGGTTTTCATCCCAACTAAACCTTGATTCTTATTCCTCTACCACCAAATGTTAACATTTTCAACCGTAAATGATTTTATATATATATATATATAACATAAACTTAATGGTTCTTTTAGAAGCTATAAAGCTCACCTTATTGTCAAGAGATATCATTATGCTCCTAGTATTGGTTATTTCAAACCTACCATTATTTGCATCATTCTCAATCTTTCTCTTTCTAATGATTGTTTCGTTCTTTAGATTCATGTTAATATATATATTCATGATAATCTCAAAAAACCAATCTTTATGACCCATCCTCCTAGGGTTGTAGATCTTTACCATCCTTGTTATGTTTGTTGTCTTTAAAAAGTATTTTATGTCTCAAATAGCTCCTCATACTTGGTTTTATCGTTTAACTTAAAAATTCAAGAACTTGATTTTACTTATAATTTGACATTTATTTTTTTAGTCACTCCACCTTATCTCGTATGACTTTCTTTTATTCTATATGAATGATATTTTGGTTATAGGTTCTTTACTCACGTTCATTAACTCCCTTATCCATGACCTTAACATCACTTTTTCCATTAAAAACCTAACTCATGTTCGATATTTAGTTGGCATCAAACCATACCCCTTCAATGGCATCAAGCCATACCCAGTGTCAATGGCCTTTTACTTACCCAAATCTAATACATTAAAGACCTTCTTAATTGCACATGCCTTGACAACTCCAAACCTACTAACACACCCATTACCCCCACTTTACCTCTCTCTAGAAGCCATAATTATCCTCTTATTTATCCTACTGAATATTGTAACACATATAGTGTTTTTTTTTATACATTTGCCTTACTTACCATAACATCCAATTCAAAGCAACAAAGTTTCCCTACTTTTAACATTACCTACCAATATTCATTGGATCATAATTAAATAGATTGTACGATATTTTTTATCTACTCCCTCTTATGACATTCACTTAATAAGAATTATCTAACCATACAAGCCTACTGTGACACTGACTAGACTAGTTTTCCCGAGAAACATCATTCAATCTCTTAGAGTACCAAAGGACAACCCATTATTTCTAGGTTTGCTACTCAAGTCGAGCATAAGAGTAAGACTCTTGCTATTGCTGAAATATGTTAGATCATTTCTCTTATTAGTGAAATAAAATTGTCTCTCATCAAACTTCCTTTATAGTACAATAATCTCGGTACTACCCTCCTTCCTTGCTACAAATCCAATTTCTCGTGCTTGTACAAAGCATATTGAGATTGACATCAATTTTGCTTTAGACTTGGTCAATAAAAATGCTCTCTTCAATAAACATATTTCTTTTTCTAACCAAATTATTGATGTCATAACTAAAACCTTAGCATCATCTACTTTTTACTGAATTTGAGGCAATTTCATTAATGCTTGTTGGATCATAGAATTTTAATTTTATTTCCTTATGTTTGAGTGATAGGCATAACAACAAATTATTAACTATTATTATTATATGTTAAATATTATTAGTAAGGATGGATTTTTTATCTCCACAACTTGCATGTAAAGGCAACCTACTTTTCATTTCATTAATGAAAATGACACTTTATTTACTATACATATACTCTTTCAGTTCAGATGTTAACGACCAATTGTGATCTAAAAAGAGGTGAGAAAATGAACTAAACTTTGTGCAAAATCTCATGAGAGGGACATTAGTAATCATTGAATTAGTGTTATAAGATTACTTATTGGTAAATCAATTTGTAATTAGGTTCAATGGTCAACATCAACATTCTCTTGTTTATTTGATCACGCTAGTCTAAGTTTGATCATTTTCTGAATGCTAACGTTTCGGTTTTCCATATTGTAGGATTAATTGTAAGTTTTGAAAAATCAAATAGTTTGATTGAATAATTTTCACACAAATAGCATGCAATAATGAATAAAAACTGTGACCATTAGCATACATATTCGTTTTGTAACTTTTGCCTGAATTCAATTTATCCTCCATTGGAACAGATTCTCACATCTTTTAGCTAGCTAGCTAGATTCTATTTTATTGATTGTTACAAACACTAAATGCAGTAAAGTTGATGGAACGTGCAAGAGCCGGTATTCCCAGCAAAGGCGTTGACATGACTCACTAGAAGCCTAATAATTGGGCTTTGCTTGGAAATACTCTTGTATAAGTTACCTTTGCCTCTTCCATATAGGCAATTGCTTGCTAGCAACCCTCAACTCTAAGAGCGTGTCCTCTGGCTTCCATGAATGAAATTGACATGGATATTCCATGTTCTCTGCCAAGAGAAAAGAGTTGTTTGTTGAAGATCAAAGACAGCTAGCTTTTTGTAGTTCTCCATAATCCCAAGTTCTCTGAAGTGTGATTTTACAAAGGAAAGTGAGTCCAGGCCCACTAGAGAGATTTAATCCAAAGAATTATTTGTGCATTTCCGGCGGAGATTTCAAGAGTTATTGTTACCATTTCATGACAATGCATACGTAAGTATGTTCGTCAGCAGCATCAAAGATTTGAGTATTGTTAACGCCGAAACTTTGCACGTATATTTCTCATCGCAGGACCATATGCAAACACTGAAAGGACCCTTTTTACGATTTGCGGACGTTGGGGATAAAAGGTACACTAAGGGCAACGAACAGAAGTCAAATTTCATGGCTTGCATTCAGACATTGATTTTTTATCTGACGTATCAGCGACAAAGGCTGATGTCTGTCACTCTTTTTCGTTTTTTTCTTTTCTTTGCAGTGACAGGAAACACAATCATAAAGCATATGATTGGACGCAACTTTTTCAACAACAGTGAACAGTGAATTATTATCAAATAATGGGCCTGATAGGCTACGCTAAGCCGAACTAGCTTTCTAGCTTGTGGTCTCACTCATGACTTGTGTGGTTCTATTTGGCATCTAAGCTTTTCTTGGATTTTGTGTTTGAGAGGACAAAAGCAAAATCCAGGGAGATCAGCAATTATTTATCAAGAAAAACAGAAGGGCCTTCTCCTTTTTCATGTTTGGTTCCTGTGTTCACAGATCTGACACCACTGTGCTTCTTACAGATTCCCTTCTTATCTACCTTTCCTGAATCATATAGCCTGATAAGCTTTAAAACTCCGGTCGAAAGATTGAAGCCAAACTCAAATAACTGCACGCCCATGCTATATATTCAATTTTTTCTTGATTTTCTACTCTTTTTTTTACATTAGTTTCTCGTTTCCTTTATGGTAGGAAATAAATTCCGCTTGGTTAACTGGTAAACCAGCAATGACCACTTTACCAAAAGGTTATGAGAAAATAAGTATAATCCATTCCCAGTTATTGGAAGTTTCCACTAAATTTTAGTGGCTTTCTCAGGACACTAAAGTTTTCCTACAAAAAGAGCATAAATCAAGTGATGATATGTAAATCTGTGCTTTCCTTGTCCATGGAGTTCGTATGTATTCCAAACTTGAGTCAGAAGAGAAGTATTGAACCACTGCAGTAAACGAAAGGGAAAACCAACAAGATGGTATATGAGTTCTATCTGTAACCCATCTCCAAGAGTAGTAGAATATCGGACCAGTCAGACTCACAAATTTTCTTCAATACTGTCAAGATCTCTAAGATAATCAATAAAAGGCTACCATAAAGATATGTTACATAAAAATCTGGTTTAGCCCCAAATTAAGTTATAAACATTTTTTCCAGTTCTTATAAATGCGAAGCCTTTCATCCACTAATACATTATCAATTAACACATATTTCATCAGGTCAAATAATCTCCTAGAAATTGTTTAAAAATTGCAACAATGAATTATTCTATCACCATCATCATCTATATATGGAACAAGTTGATGGATTCATACATACATATATAACAAAATAAAGTATTTCTCATGCTATACATTTATAGTAAGAAAAGGAGCTCCCTCACCAACACAATACAAAAATGAAAAGTCTGAAGATAAGAAAAGAGCAAGGCTAAGAATAATAATGACACAACAACAAAGGTAACAAACTTCTCGCTGAGGATAAGCAGTAGTGATGGTGCACCAAAACAATAACCATAAAGATAACAAATTCACATTAACTTCACCGTTACAACTCTAGTATACCTTAACCCGGCTCATCGTGGTGCAAATCTGAGCTTCTCATCAACTTGTCTGCTAATTTGATATAGGGTTTGGGCCACTAGGAACTTCATGAGCCTCAACACCAAACTCTCGACGCTTGGATTTTGATGAAGAAGAAAATCTATGTGCCTTGTGGATTTGTTCTGGATGCAAGTTCATGGCGGTAGTAGCGGTAGAAGTAGTAGAGTCGGAGTCTGCGGATTCTATGAGAACCCTTTTAACGGTGGTTGATGAGAGCTTAGCTGATGGGTTCAAGGGACCAGTAGGTTGGCTTGTGACGAGAAGTAGAATTAAGAGAAGAGCAAAGAAGAAAAGGAAATGGTGTGGTGAATATTTTGAGCAGGTTTCGGTGATTGGTGTGTGAGATTTTGGCGTTGCCATGCAATTAGAAAAAAGAAACCACCCCCCCAGAGCCCACAAGGGTTCAATATCCATGAACCAACTCCCAAGGCTAAGAAAAAGGAAAGAGGAGGCACAGAGAGAAGAAGAAACAAAGGAAGAAAAAGAGAGAAGAAGGTTCAACAAAAGTGAATGGAAAGGAGGTTTTGAAATTCGATATACATTTGTTAAAGGAATCAAGGAAAAACCTGTCACGAAGGTATATATGCAAGGTGCTAAAGTCGCTTGTGTATTGACTTATGAGCCCTTGTTCACCATGTCATAACAGTGTACTATTCTTTGGGTATATAACTTAGATCTGAATGGACATGAAGAGTTAAACTTATATGTCACCGGGACCAAATAGCACTTGCCATTGTTACGTAAAAGGGGTTGACCTGGAGATGAAGATGATGGAGTTTTCTCCTTGACTGCTGATTCCAAGTTAAGGAGGTGAATAGCTGAAAGCTTAAAACAGATTGCCTCACACTTTTACAGTAGAAACTGTTGAAAAACAGTGGGAGTAATCTCTGTCATATACTGAGATAGTCCGGCGTACGTAGGTAATGAAAAGTAAAGCAGTATAACCCCTATAATAGACACCTAATTAATGGGTTCATTTCATATACATTAATCACTAAAGCATAATCTCATGTTTTGTTAGTTTATTATTACTATTTATTTATTTTTCGTTAAGAGGATTGAATGAACTTCAATTTCATACTATTACGTGCTGAAAATGTAACCATAAAAATAAGGCTCGACCAATTGAAATTCTAATAATTGGTTATGCTCATGATCTGGCTTCAACTTCGTTTTACTCATTTAATCAATTTTAACGAAAATAATTTTAATAATGGGGCCAGGTCGTAAGCCAAACATTAGTGCACCGAGTAGTAATGGGGCCATGTTGGAAATGAAATGTTAAAGAATCTTTAAAAGAAGTAGTACTAGAGCAATATCGTATATGGAAAGGACACGGGACACGAGCGTGGCACTTAACTTTTCTTGCTCTGAGAAATCTTTCTTTGACTTGGAGAATCAGCAGATATGTCACCTTCTTTGTTTAGCTTTCTTTTCTTTGGCCACAATTGAGCTTCACATCCCCATTTTTGGTGCGTAGAGGGTAATCCGTATAATTCAAAGCAAGCAAATTGAGCATTAGAAGTTTTGGCAACTACAATAGCATGGATTCTTTTGCCACTGGTAATTCCTTCTTGGACGACTTTTGAGGTTGCATTAATCCCTTGGCATTTCCAAAGTGCTATAATATTACCAGTCTAGACAAAGTGCCAATTATATATTTAACTTTCTAAAAGCTAACTGTTCCCTTTTGTTCTCTAACGTATCTAATAATATTTAATTCTGGCTATGTCGTCATAGTCTCGTCAATCGTCATTATTACAAAATCTTTTATATATCAATCACGAAACTAACTCATAAGCCTTTCCATTCATCTATACCTTTTCTTTAATCCGAAGGTGAACTTGTTGGAGAAGTGTCAATGCCTCCAACTTCTCATAAAAGAAAAACCTTTCAGCGTGAATAATGAATTCTTTTTAGCTACTGGGTTTAAAGTGCAAGTGAAGGTCAATTTGGGCTCGGATGATGATATTATGGAAGGCACGAATGAGATTGTTATTACTGAGTGTCAATAAACATCAATGGAGTATTACCTCTCATGATTAAATGTCAAAAAGGTAAACTATAAACTGTGATTTAAGATTAATTCTGCACGTCCCTCTACATGAATGGTTTTTAAGATTAGGGTGGTTAATTATATCCTTAATATGCTATTGCTCAAATCCTTTCTTAAGGTTAGATTTGGTTCATAGAAATTCCAATTCAAATTGCAATGGTCAAATGATTGAAAATGTTATTTTAAGCATTAAAACTACAACAGTATAGTAATGTAGCGAAAATGAAAATCTTCACTGTTTATTAATGCATCAGGAGAATTTAAATTATCAAAAGTTACTAGAATTTCTTAAAATTAGTTGAGAAATAAATTTTCAATTTTAATAACTTTTTTTATTAATAGTCCCAGCTTTTATTGTAAGTTTCAATTTCTAAAAGGCTCCCACACACAAGCAAATAAAAATTAGATCGAATAGAGGACGAGGAGCGTGAGAAAAAGAGATGGCTGGAATGAGGTTGGGTGTAAATCCAGCAAGATACAGCCACCATGTATACGTTTGTATTATTGTTCTGTAGTCGAAAACAAAGAATATGAACACAGTACTGCTTCTTCAGTTCTCTCTTATAGCAAAAGGCCAAAACTCATTGTTTTATTTTGTCTCCCATGATGGGTGTGCAAGGGTCCCCCGCCCTCGATAGTGATTGTATGTTAACCCCATACTTGTCAATTTACAATCTTCATCTCGTCATCAACCCAACACCGATCTCTCTGTCTATATACATAAGTTGAATAATGAGGGCTGAATAAGGATTTTAGTTGCAGTATGATCTAATTATAAATAGTTATGAAAATAGATTAAATGCTATTGCATGAAGAGTAATCAAAGTTGCGTTAGGTGTTTCAGGACGGAGACAACAAATTGAAGGAAGATGACAAGATATCGTCAAAAGAGGTGTTCATTGGGATTTATCTTCTTATAGTCCAAGGGAGGTGAACATATGAAGTTGCAATTTTAACTTATAATTGCGTTATCATGATCGACGACTAGAATACAAATTATGAAGCTATCAAGTACTTGATTTATAACCTAAAGTAGATAATTGCCGTGTTCACAAAAGCCATGCAATTTTATCCCCTAAGATGTTGGAAGAATCATCGGTTTTCCCATAATTGTTTACATACATACTCTTTTAATAAAAACTTTTACTGGAATTACTTGAATAACTGACGAATTTGAAGGGTATAGTTAAGATGGCAAAATTGCTAAAAATGATCGATAAAATGCGTTTTTTTTTCTTTTTCTTTTTTCTTATAGAGATGACTGAAAGCAACCCTTTTCTGTTTCAAGAAAAAGAACAACAAAAATTGGGCGTGCAAGACTTGAGCTACCCTTACGTGGCACCGACACCAGTTGGCATGATTGATTGGACCTTATCGAAGAAAACTTCCTACCTACTTGCCAAATCAATGCCAATTACTATGGGTGATTTCTAGTTCTTAAGAAAGTTTAGAGGAAAGATATAGATTGAACATATGCAATTGCATTTATTGTCAGAAAGGGAAAAGAATGCCAAACTTCTTGGTGGGTAAAAGCAATCTCCAGCATATCAAATATTCATAATAATTGTATCAAGTAACGGAATTTACACAAATTGCATTACTCAGAATTCAGACTACTAACCATGTGTGTAAGCCACAACTATAACTTATGACTAAAACTACGATTGTGATCCGAAATTTAAAATATATTCATCAACTCTTGAAGAATAAAATGATATGGGATTTTTGGATTAGAACATATATAAGCATAATCGTGTAGTCATTTGGTTCCAGATCATGGGAGGAGAAAAACCTTAAAGGTCCAGACTCCAGCCTAACTCATGTTTAGCCATTCCACCATTCCTTCGTTCAAGAAACCAAATACACCATTTGCCGGTACCAAAAGTCAACGAGGCCGGGACCTTTAAAGCTTAAACACTGTTGTTATATGTTACCGCATGTTATCAACCCCTAAAAATCAGGAACGATAAGGACAACTTAAAGTAAGCCAACCTCAGTACAAATGCATTTTCTTTCGTATTAGGTAAGCTGAAAATAATGGAGTCAAGTCATGACGATACCATAGAGTGCCAAATTGTCAAAAAGATTGAGGCAAACTCTTATTCCATATCTTCGTGGCATTTTGTTAATGAGACTTTTTACCTAAATGCATCGGTTGCTGAGTTGAATTAAAGATATATATATGGAAAAAAGTTAGGGGCTAGCTATAAGCCGATTGTATGTTATGTTTGCTTGATAAAACTAGCTCCCTTTTATGCGGGATATTTTGAATATAAAAACACTTTAAACTTCTCGGTCGTCCTTGAGACTCGCAATTTTAACTAGGGATGGATTCTGAAATTTGATCTACTTGATGACAACACCACCAACAATTAATAATTGAAATACTAACAAACAAAACGAAAACTATATTCTTGATCATGTCTATTTTTAAAATTAAATGCACAAAAATGAGAATATAATTAATTAATAACAAAATTTTTTAAAATGTGAAAGAGACAAATAAATGAACTATTAAAAAGACAACTTTTGAGTTGGCATTAAACAGATTAATTTAATTTCCCTGATATTAAATGAAATTTGCTTCTTTGTTCATTTAAGGCAAATTATTAGGAATTTTCTTTTTTCTATCATAATTTAGGCAACATATAGCTTACTAATAAGTAATAACCAACGCTATTGGAGTATATTGTTCTTATTTTGAGTGGCTTTAATTGAATGATAAAAATCAAATAAATATTTATAAGATAATTAATAGGAATGTAGTCATAGCCTCTAATATCACTACAATAAAATTGACCATTGGCTACAAAAAAAATCGTAGCTAAAGGTACTAAAATCATCGCTAATAGCAATTGGGACAATTTATTTTCGTAGCCCACAATGTCGTGAAATCCTCGTAGCTGAAAAATATGCAACATTTTGTATTTATCATCGCTAAAATTTTTTGCCCACGCTTTATTTTCGTAGCAAAGAATTTTTAGTGAGGGTAGTAGAGTTTGATGATGCATACTTTTCATAGCTAAAAACTATTAGCTACAATTTAAAAAATATAGCCAAAAGTTTTTAGCAATTTTTTCATAAACATAGCTGTTAGTCAAAAGTTTTTAGCTATGTTTCCGAAAATGTAGACAAAAGTTTTTAGCTACTTTATGAAAATGCAGTCAAATGTTTTTAGCTATGTTTTGTAAAACGCAATCAAATTTTTTATCTACGTTTTAATGAAATATTATACCATGCTAGAATAAATTATTTGTTACATTTTTAATCCATACTACTGTATATAATGTTTCGATATATTTTTATTGTTAATATGTTATTAAAAAGTATACAATACGCATTAAGATAACTCAATAATCAACAATCTGCATTAAAATAACTCAATCGTCAACAATCCACATTAATATAACTAAAACATCAACAATTCGTATTAACATAATTCAAACATCAACAATACCCGTCGACATAAATGTTAACAACATTACATTTCAAACAATATAAAAACACTCTTATTACCTTCAAATATCATGATCAAGATCTTGAAAATTATCATCATTAATTACATTATTATTCAACTCTTGATCGTTATCATATTTAAACAAAGTATCACCATTGTCATATAATGAATTTTCAGTATAGTCTTCATCTCTTTGTAAGACAAGATTGGCTTGTACTTCATTTGCTTCTAGTATATTTGTATAACATCTCTCCAATTGAATGATAATATATCTGCATCTTATATTTGTAAGGCTCTATTATTCAGCTTGGATTTAACATTTTGATATACTTCATCATCTATCCTCACCAATTGGACGATTTTCCCTTTCATAAAAATTTTTTTAAAAAATCAATGCTGAAACTTTTGAACAATTTTCCAATTGTTGCCCAATATGGTGTCGTTAAGGTAGAATACTTGCTTCACCTCACTTACAAGTACAAAAGGGGTCATTATTATACCATGTGTTACTAACATTGATGCTAGTAATATTGCCATTCACTTTTATATTTATCCCTTTGTCACTAAGATTAAACCGTTTGCACTTGAAAAGAACATCCTTTTATCATTGATTTAATGCAACTCTATTATTTCTAAGATGATGCAGTAGAAGTCAATAAAATTGTGATTATGTTGCCCTCATCAATATGTTAGAGTTGTGCTCTAAAGGCAATCACCTTTAACACTTTTATACAAGCTTTATTTTGATTAATAAAGTTAAAGGAATTTTTTATTAATTTGATATTCTTTTTATATATGAATTGATGTTGATCTTAAATTGATTTAATGAAGTCCATGATATAAAAACATAGCATGAAGGAAATCATGATGATGAGATTCCTATCATGTGCAATTATGTGAGTTTCTAAATAATTCTTCGTCATAGGATTAATAAGATGGGACATTATTAATCTAGACAGACTAGCACATGTTATACTTCTTAATTTGATCAAGCAATGGATCTCATAAACTGTAAATATGAGATGGTTAGAGTTAACATATGGATGCTTACTAAAGGTCGTAAGTACATCGGATGACCTGCTATGAGATTATCATATGGATGATCTATCGAATGCCAATAATTAATCTCATCATAGCAATGGTGCAAATATCCTAAGACTTGAGGTACTCAAGGATATCTTGGATACTAATCTTGTGCTTTGACATCATTTCTTGTTACCTCAACACGAGGTCGCTCTTAAGGTGGTGATTATGTATAACTATTGGTATTCGAAGGTAATTGGGTAGTCAATAAAGGATTCACCAATCTTAATAGAAGGAGATGATACCCACGACCTCTTGTGAGGGTCATCACTCTTGGGAGTCTCTAACCATAACAGTTATGTGTCATGAAGAGAGTCTTCAATGACACATAGAGTAATGAGATCCCAATACAAGAACTAACATCACTTGGAGCAGTCTGGTGGGAGTTGCACATAGCCCATACTCCTAAATAAGTGGGGTATAGTATGGAGAAAGGACGAATTGCATGGTAATTTTCTATGGAAATGTTCATAAGTTGGATAATTAACTATTGAAGAGTTCATGTGTTAATTCTCTTATATTCTAGTAAATTGGCATCATGAAACCCTTGATGATTTGCTTGAATTAAGGGTTAATTCAAGTGCCTAAAATAACCGAGAACCTTATGGTCACACGCATAAAAGATCGAATGAAAAACAAGTGTGTATGGCCTAATTTAAAAAGGTCACGATTGTGATAGAGGGCACAGAATGGTATATAAGTGAGTTCTTCACTTATGTACATGAGCTTTCTTCATCTCTTACACACTCAAGTGATCGAGAAAGGGTTCTAGAAGATTTCTATAGTAAGAGTGAGGTGTCTTGGGTTTTGTTCTTGCCATTCATGCAATTGTTGCATGAATCAAAGTGCATACAACAAGATTCTTGACCTATCTTCCATTGTCTTGAGCATTTACTAGAACTCATCTAGTTTAGTGCTCAAATAACCCTTAAACAATGTTTCTTCTTCCATATTTTCTTGTTCTTGGAGATCAAGGAAGATTTTGGTGTTTGCAACAACCTAAACAAGAAAAAGAAAAAAGAAAGGACGACATGCACAAGGTAAAAAGTTTATATGTCCTGTTCTCTTATAAATGTCTATGCATGCATGTTATGTTCTTGTGGTTTTTAGGGTTGTCATGGTGTCAGAATCTTCATTCCATCACTTTCGCTGCATCCGTATGCATGTGATGCAACCATGGCCAACCTAACAGTGGTATCAGAGTAAGTTTATGCATGTTATAGAAGATGTATTGAACATATGCAAAGTGTTTGCTGATTTGCAAAAATTCGTGTAAATTATAGAAAAATTATTTTCTAATTTTCTTTCTTAGAATTGTTTATAAGATGTTATATTATATTTATGTAGAAGGAAATTGCAATTGAAGGTCATTTGCTATTTCATTTCGAATTTATATCCAGAATGTTCATATGTTGATTTATGGGATTCTTTGGAAAACTGATTGCATATGCTGATTTTGAAATTTTTGCAATAATTCTAGAATTTTTTTTGTTTTTCTTTCACAACAATGTTTATAAGGTGTTATATTATGTTTCTATAAAAGGAAAGTGCAATTGAATGTCATTTTCTATTTTATTACGAATTAATTTTCAGCTTGATGCATGTATGAAGTTTTGGAAAATCTGGAAATGTAATGAACATGCATGCATGAAAATTCAGTATTAATTTTTATAACAATTTTTTTTATAAATTTTATGCATGAACATGAAAGATGAGAAGTTGCCATATGTATGAGATGCATGACACTTATTGTTAAAGTGATGTTTGACTAGTGTTAGAAGTAATGTGATAAGTGTCACACATATGTGATGTGTTGGCTTATTCCAATTTATTAATAAATAATTCCTAAGAATTAAGTTCTGGAATTTTTTTAAAACACATTTAGAATGTGTATAAGACTCTGGAATTTTTTCAGAATTAATTGAATTTGATTCAATTAATAAATAAAGTCAAAGTCAACATTGGCCAACTTTTTGAGAGTTGATGGAGTTGACTTACTTAATGACTTATAATTTATGTATTTCGGTTATGAGACCGAAATGATGTTCTTATATGATAAGATATAAATTATTTCCATGGAAATAACATGCTTAATGCATTTTCTTGAAATTAGGGTTTTGGAATTTTTTTTTGAAATTAAAAATTCATTAAAAATAATTGGGAAGAACATTTGGAGAGGAACTCTACCACGTGGATAGAACCACTTACATGAGTTTTAAGACAAATGACAACGTCTAGACAACTAGTATTTGAGCTAAGGAAACGACAACGTTCTTAAACTAGACGAAGCTCATCTGGACAGTTAAGGTATAACTAATTGTCTCTTTCTGGAATCTTACTCTTCATCACGTTTTGGGAAAACAAGCCGCCTTTGTCTGGAGGGTAGTCGACTGAACCTCCACGGTGATCGTTGTTTTCTTGCATCAAGGGACTCTCAACCCAGGTAAGCCTCTTCCCATAAAACGGTTCTCACCTTTAGGACTAAATTGATCGTTTCCCTGATTTCTCAATCTATATGTCTCATTAGTGACTGAGGGAAGGTGCACTCATGATCCACCTCTGGTTTTTAACCTCCTCCTACTGTTGATCTCGAATATTCCTACACAGATATCTTATTGGACTCCACTTTGTGCATTTTCTAAGATTAGGCTTTCTCGATCCTTTCTAACTTCCTTTCTTATAGAGATTTGTCTTGTTGATTCTTCGATGTCGAGTTATAGTGGTAGCTTTTAGTTAGGTAATCTGCTTTAATCAGGTACAGGTCAGTTTCCTTTATTCCTTCTTAAGAAATTTCCTCATAGACTAACTCTAACCTTGAGAACAGATCGGGCCTTTCTGAGAGGACTAAGGAGGAGTAGTCTAGGGGACCTTGATTATCCACCAGATGAGTAAAATGTTTTGAAATTGACATTAGATGACCGTGTATTGATGGTATGTCTGAACTGTTTGGAGTAGTCTCTAGGGATTTCATGCATTATATTCCTGTTATGAATTGATATGAGCGTTGAAGTAGAATCTAGCAATATTCTTTTCTAAACATTGAATTGGTCTCTTCAATGTCTAATAGGTTAATTTATTTATCTTAACGATTTTGGCCGTCAAGATAATTTTTGCATGTGCCGAAATTGTTTAGATAAATTTGACATGACCTAGGGATATTATAGAGGACTAATTAGTGTATGAGAATTTTGGAAACCCGAGGGATTAATTTGGAATTAATCCAAGTGGAGCATAGCATTTCTAGTGTGGCTAGATAAAGGCATAAATACAAGGATTAAAGTGTTTAATTTGGACATCAAAATAATTAAATTTTAGGATTCCTAATCGAATCACATTCATAATTTGGTTTAGCCAAGACTAACACTAGTATCTAATTAGATTCAAGAGATGGGTCAAATCACAAACTTTGGATGCATAGTCAAGTCACACCCTAAATTAAACCTCCTTTGTGTGATACATGCATTAGATGCATTTTAAGGGTAATTATGGACATAGGCTCAAAGTATGGATGGGACTAAAGAAGAAATCCCTTAACTGAATATTAGGACTTACTCCTTCCATTAATATGGCAAGAACCAAAGTTCTTTTAGAGTTGGGTTGTTGGGCAAACCTAAGCCCACTGTACACGAATATGTTCAAACTATGAAAATTACATTTCCGAATTAATAGGTTGGTCCTAACTGGAATTATTGATTTGTTGGGCAAACCCAAGGTCAATGTGGATAGAGGCGAAGTTGGGTTATATACATGGGATATATACAAATCAAGAGTTGATAACCAAATAAGTGTGTTAAATCAACAGTTGATGGCAGAAGTCGATAATTGCATAATTGAATGCAATTGGTATGAATGATACCTACCGATTATCCTAAGGTGGCTTGTTAGGCAAACCCAAGGTTATTCTTGGTGATATCGGATATCGACCCATTAGAAAAACTATAAGTTTTCTTAAATTCATAGTGAGGGTTTTGGATTTGAATAAGAATAATAAGACCTACATGCATTTGATTAAAGCCCTTATCAATATGCATTAAGTATTCATTCTAGCTTTTCTCTCATTCTTCTAGGTTCTTGAGTCACTATGATGTCTTCTAGTGTGAACCTATGCTCTCTGTTAGATTCCAACAAACTTACAGGACCAAACTTCTTAGATTGGCTATGGAATTTGAGAATTGTTCTCAAATCTGAGAAATTAGGATATATCCTAGATCTGAGAACTTACAAGAAGCTACTGGATCATAATGAGTTGGCTAGTTGTATAATGTTGTCCTTTATGTCACCAAAATTGCAAAAACAGCATGAGGCTATGGATACTCTTACCATAGTCTACCATCTGAGGGAATTGTTTGATGAGAAAGCTTGGTTTGAAAGGTTCAAGACCTCGAGGTTGCTTTTCTGTTCTAAGATGGCTAAGGGATCATCTCTAATGCAGTATGTGATGAAGATGAATGGATACATTGAGAGATTAGGTAGTTTAGGCTTCATTATGGATCATGAATTAAGTATAGACTTCATTCTGATTGGTTTAACTGATAGTTATTCACAGTTTGTGCTTAACTGTCGAATTAACCAAATATCCACGATGATACCTGAGTTGATTAATCTGCTCAAAACAGCTAAGCAAACTATCAAGAAAGATAATAAGGTTATGATGCTGGTGGACTCTACTTCTGGTTCTCCAAAAAAGAACCAAAAGAAGAAGAAGAAGTCCAAGAGACTATTAGGAGTTGTAGTCAAGAAGACGGTAAAGGAGACAACACCAAAGGGAATATGCTTCTATTGCAACAAGGAAAGGCATTGAAAGAGGAGCTGCAAAGCTTATCTAGAGTCGCTGAAGCAGAAGAAGGCATTAGATGCCCCATCATCTACTTCAAGTATGTTGTTTATCATCGAGGTAAGTACTATTTCTGATCATAACATTTGGGTATTAGATACCAGATGTAGCTCGCACATATGTGTTGATATGCATGGTGTCAAGGATAGTAGACTGCTCAAGAAGGGATAGATGGACCTACGTGTGGGAAATGGAGCAAGAGTTGCTACATTAGTTGTAGGGACAAATGTTTTGTATCTTCCTAGTGGGCTAGAGTTAATTTTGAAAAATTGCTATTATGTAACTATTGTGACTAAAAACATTGTATCTGGTTTATGTCTTAATAAAGCAGGATTTCATTTAACTTTTTCAAGCAATGGTTGATCAATTAAGTTGAATGAAACGTTATATGGTACTGCTACATTATACAATGGAATTTACATATTAGATATGTCCAATCCAATTTTAAATATCAATGACAATAAAAGACAAAAATGAGATAACCTAAAATCATCTTGTTTATGGTATTGTCGACTTGACCATATAAGTGAGAAACCATGATTAAGCTATAAAAGAATGGTAGCCTATGGTCATTTGATTATGAATCATATGACACATGTGAATCTTGCTTATTAGGCAAGATGACTAAACTACCTTGTAAAGGAAAGGGTGAATGAATGAATGGATTATTAGACCTAATACATTCTGATGTATATGGTTCGATGTCCATCCATGCCAGAGGTGGTTTTGTGTACTTCATTACTTTTATCGATGATTATTCACGATATGGGTATGTAAATCTAATGAGATACAAGTTTGAAGAGTTTGAAATGTTCAAACAATTTAGACATGAAATAAAGAAACAACTTAGCAGAAGTATTAAGGCACTTCGATCAGATCGAGGTGGTGAATACTTAAACGAGGAATTTCTAACTTATCTCGGAGATAATGGGATAGTATCCTAATGGACTCCTCCTTACACACCACAACATAATGGTGTAGCTGAAAGGAGAAATCAAATCTTGTTAGACATGGTAAGGTCAATAATGGGCTTAGCAGATTTACCAAAATCCTCTTTGGGTCATGCACTTGAGAGTGCTATTTATGTGTCAAATAGGGTGCTTTTAAAGGCTGTTAAAGTTACTCCATATAAGATGTGGACTAAAAAAAGGCCCCATCTTTCACATATGAAAGTTTGGAGTTGTCTGACTTATGTGAAGTGGATTCAATCAGACAAGCTAGAAGCGGAATTTGATACATGTTTGTTTATAGGATATCCTAAGGAAACAATTGGATATCAGTTTTATAATGCTTTAGAGCAAAAGGTGTTTGTATCAAAGCATGCTGTCTTTTTAGAGAAAAAGTTTCTTCTAAGAGAAGACGGTGGGAGCAAAGTTGAACTTAATAAAGTTCGTGATGCTCAAACAGACGCAAATCAAATGCTTGAACCCAAAATTATTATTAACAGAGATAAGACAACAGTTGAACCTTCTAAGACACGGAATGTTTATAGGTCAAGTAGGATATGTAATGTTCTAGAGAGATATGGATTTATTGTAAGCAAACACAATGACGTATTACTCATAAAGGACAATGAGCCTACAACCTATGAAGAGGCTCTAAAGAGTTCAGAATCTAAAAAGTAGCTTCAAGCCATAAAATCCGAAATAGATTCCATATATGAAAACTATTGATTTTGGTTGATCCACCTGAAGGATTAAAACCCATAAGGTATAAGTGAATTTTCAAGAAGAAAATAGACATAGAAGGTAATGTGATTACCTATAAAGCGAAGCTTGTCGCCAAAGGTTACGTTAAAGACAAAGAGTTGACTATGATTAGACATTTAGCCCTGTAGCTATGCTTAAATCCATTAGAATACTCCTAGTCATAGCTGCTCATTATAATTATGAAATATGGAAAATGGATGTGAAGACAGATTTCCTAAATGGAAACCTAGTTGAGGATGTATATATGATACAACATAAGGGCTTTGTATCCAAAGATGGCAAAAGGATATACAAGCTTCATATTCCATTTATGGATTGAAGCAAGCATTTAGGAGTTGGAACATCCAATTTGACGAGACAATCAAAGAGTTTGATTTCTCACAAAATCCTAATGAACCTTGTGTGTAAAATAAGGTTAGTGGGAGTGTTATCATATTCCTTGTGTTATATGTGGATGATATATTATTAATAGGAAATGATATCTCTAGTTTGCAATCAGTTAAAGTTTGGTTGTCCCATAATTTTTCCATGAAAGACCTTAGAGAAGCAACTTATATATTGGGAATAAAGATCTATAGAGATAGATTAAGGAAGTTGCTGGGTCTTTCACAATCAAACATACACAGATAAAGTGCTAGATAGGTTTAGCATAGAGCTGTCCAAGAGAGGTTTTCTTGCTATGACTTATGGGATAAAACTCTCAAAATCTATATGTCCCAAGATGCAAGACGAGAGGACTCGCATGAGTACAATCTCGTACGCTTTGGAAGTAGGATCAATCATGTACGCTATCTTATATACTAGAACCAATATATCGTAGTCTCTAAGTGTTACGAGTAGATATCAATCGGATCCTGGTAAGGGTCACTGGGTGGCTGTCAAGAATATCCTAAAGTACTTTAGAAGGACTAAGGATGTATTCTTGATATATGGAAATGGAGATCTTGTAGTAAGCAGGCATACAGATGTCAGTTTTCAATCTGACTAGGATGAATTCAAGTCCCAGTCAGGTTATGTTTTCACACTAAATGGTGGAGCAATCAGTTGGAAGAGTTCTAAACAAGAGATGACAATAGATTCGACGATCAAGTCAGAGTACATTGTAACTGCGGAAGCAATAAAGGAAGCTATTTGGATCAAGAAGTTTGTTGTGGAACTTGGAGTGATCCCTAGCATAATAGACCCAATATTGTTATACTGTGACAACAATAAGGCTATTGCTCAAGCTAAGGAACCAAGGTGTCATTAGAGGTCTAAGCAGGTACTCAGGAGATATCACCCAATTAGGGAGATTATTGATAAAGGTGATGTGAAGATAGACAGAGTGCCCACAGATCAGAACATCACTGATCCTTTGACTAACCCGCTTCCTCAAGTGAAATTTGATTCTTGTGTACTCCTTTATAATATTAGATACAAAGGCCACTGGCTTTAGTGTAATTGCAAGATAGTTAGAGTAGCGCGCTAAAGGCAGTCACCTTTAGCACTTTTATAGAAACTTTAGTTTGATTGATAAAGAGAAAGACATTTTCATTAATTTGGTATTCTTTTCATATATGAATTGATGTTGATCTTAAATCAAATTAATGAAATCCATGATACAAAAACATAGCATGAAGGAAATCATGATGAGATTCCCATCATATGCAATTATGTTAGTATCTGAATAATCCCTAGTCATATTATTAATAAGATAGGACATTATTAATCCAGACAGACTAGCACATGTTATACTTCTTGATTTGATCAAGCAGTGGATCTCATAAATTATAAACATGAGATGTTTAAAGTTAACATGTTGATGCTTACTAAGGGTAGTAAGTACATCAGATGACCGCTATGAGATTATTATATGGATGATCTATCAAAAGCTAATGATTAATCTCTTCACAGCAATGTTGTAAATATCCTAAAACTTGAGTTACTCAAGGATATCTTGGATACTAATCCTGCTCTTTGACATCATTCCCTTTTACCTTAAAACGAGGTCACTCTTCTGGTGGTGATTGGGTACAGCTATTAGTATTTGAAGGTAATTAGGTGGCCAATAAAGGATTCTCCACTCCTGATAGAAGGAGATGATACCTATGGCCTCTTGTCAAGGTCATTACTTGGGAGTCTCTGTCATGAAGGGGGTCTTCAATGACACATAGAGTAATGAGATACCAGGACAAGAACTAACATCACTTGGACTAGATGTGACATAATCAATCTAATGGGAGTTAACACATAGCCCATACTCTAAACCAAGTTGGGTATAGTATGTTGAAAGGACGAATTGTATGGTAATTGTCCGTGGAAAGATTCATAAGTTGGATAATTAACTATTGAAGAGTTTATGTGTTAATCCACTTATATTTTGGTAAATTGGCATCATGAAACCCTTGATGGTTTGCTTGAATTAAGGGTTAATTCAAGTGCCTAAAATAACTGGGAATCTCATGGTCACACACATAAAAGATCAGATGAAAAACAAATGTGTATGGCTTAATTTAAACAGGCCACGATCTTGACTCATAGGGCTATGATCGTGTGGCCTGATCATGATAGAGGGTATGAAATGGTATATAAGTGAGTTCTTCACTTATGTACACGAGCTTCCTTCACTTCTTATACACTTAAATGATAGAGAAATGGTTCTACAAGAGTTCTAGAGTGAGAGTGAGCTATCTTGAGTTTTGTTTTTACATTTCATGTAATTGTTGCATGAATCAAAGTGCATGCAAAAATATTCTTAACCTATCTTCCATTATCTTGAGCATCTACTAGGACTCATCTAGTTTGGTATTTGCAACAATCCAAACAAGGAGAAGAAACAAGAAAGGATGAGATAAACAAGGTAAAAAGTTTATATTTCATGTTCTCTTATACATATCTATGCATGCATGTTATGATCTTATGTTTTTTGGGGTTGTCATGTTGTTGAAATCTTGATTCTGACACTTCCACTGCGTCCATATGCATGTGTTGCATGTAACCATGGCTAAGCCAACATAACAGCCTCATAATTTTTTCTTCTAAGTCAATTATCACGATCTTTTATATGAAATCTAGCTCAATTAACAATGTAACCAATTTATTGTTTCATACACTTATGAGGCCCACATGCAAAAGCATATAATAGTATCATCACCTTTGTCAATTTATGGCTACGTGACTGTATCATCTATACAAAAATATATAATTAGAAGTTAACCTCACCTACAAATTGCCATAAGTTCATACTATTCCATGAATAACTTACTTGAGTCCTAAACCAGGATAGGAAGTTAATCTTATGACTTCCTTCAACATTAACAATTCCTTTTCTTCTAATCTCATCTTTGTTCTCTCTATTTTAAAAAGTAAATAGAAAGGACAAGTTGAATGTTATATTGAAATATGAAAGAATGAATGAGAAGTAATATACATGCTCCATATATAAATCGACTTCCTCACAATTATTCAAAATATACCAATAGCCAATTTCGAGTTCATCTTTAGTTAACTCTGCATTTTTCTAACACCAAGTGACCTTACTTTTTACGAGAAAAATGACAAGCTTCCATCTTGATCAAAATCAAAGTTACTTTCTTCTCTATTAAATCTTGTCTCCACGTCATTTAAGTACATATAACAAAATGTCAACCATTCATTCGATATATAAGCCTCTGTAATAAAGCCTTCAAGTTGACCTCTATTACACATATGACACTTGAAAGAGCCTAAAAACCTAAAAAAAATATAAAACATTAACAATTGTTACTAATTAATAACTTAAGAAAAAAAAGTAGAAGCTAATATGAATTACCTTTCAATAGGGAACATCCATCGTAAAAACCTAAAAAAAATATAAAACATTAACAATTGTTACTAACTAATAACTTAAGAAAAAAAGTAGAAGATAATATGAATTACCTTTCAATAGGGAACATCCATCGTAATTGAATCGGTCCACAAATTTTTGCATTTTTTATTAGTGAATTGTCAAATGCACCATAAAATCAAAAAAATAAGGGCGGATACTAGTTCAAGCTTACATAGAATCAATGCTATGTTTTTTCTTTTTTTTTAAGCTCTTCTACTTTCAGTGTCTTATAACATAATTTCTTTAAAACTCACTTAGTTATGCAAAGTTATTGACACATTATTCAACAAACACCCACATATTCTAATAAAAAGTAATCGTTGCAGAAGTACATAATAATCATGATTTTTTAACCCTGAAATTTTCCCTCAATAGCATGACTCAACAAGCTATATTAGATGCATAGTCATCAGGAAACTTGATTGATTTAAGATATTCAAAAAAGAATTTCTTACTCCTTTTTTGACATATTGTAGCATATAGGTGGAATGATGTATGCCCCATCATTTTTCCTTTTCAAATGCAAATCTTTTCTTATATTCATTTCGTCCAAGACTAATCTAGCTTTAATTGTGTCTTTTGATTTGATAACAATTACCATCAAAGTACCTAAAATATTCTCACAAATGTTTTCTTCAATATGCATCAAATCAAGATTATGCCTTAATAGCAATTCCTTTTAATATAGCAAATTGAAATTTTGTTTTTTTTTCCAATTAAAATCAACAACACTTCACTTTCGCTTTCTATCACTTAGGTTTCTTCCAATGTAAACTCACCTAAATGTGATAATTGCTAACCATATCCACACTAGACAAGTGAAAAGGAGCTTCACTATATTATACTTTTTTAGTAAACAATTTTCTTCATCATCATCTATGTCCATGTTCTAAGCAACAACAATGACGTATATAATATGTTTTACTTCGTAGCCTCATTGAATGAGTATAATGGTTACAAACAAGATAGGCCATATACCTTTTAGTACTTCATCCAGAAAATTTGTCATAAGCTAGAAAGTCATTTATAGTCCACAAAACGGTCGTATGCATTATAAATGTTTCATCTTCAACAACATCATAAGTTTCTAATCTAACCTCCCTGAGATGGTTTAAGTCATCAATTAGTGGTTGCATGTATACATTAATATCCTTAACAGAAGCACTAGGTCTTCGAATAATTAAAGATAATATAAAAAAGGGCTCCTTTATACACTTCCATGGAGGTAAATTGTATAATACAAGAATTACATGGCCACATGTTGTAAGTACTCATATTACCAAATAGATTAAATCCATCGGAGGCTAAACCAAGTTGAACATTACGACAATCCTTTGAAAACTATGGAAACTTTCCATCAAAGTCTTTCCATGCCTTTGAGTTAGCTAGATGACGCATAATGTTATCATCAATGTTTTTCTCTTTATGCCACCTTATATTTATGGCTCTTTTTTTTACATAAAAAGCCTTTGTAATCGTGGTTTAATAGGGAAGTATCTCAAGATTTTATTCGGTATCTTTTTCCCTTTTCCATCATCCACTTGCCACCTTAATGCGCCACAAATGGAATATTCTTCAAGATCTTAACTATCATTCCAAAATATAGCACAATCATACTTACAAGCAAGTATTGGTATATATCTTAATCCAAAGTCCCTTAACAATTTCTTTACTTCATAGTAAGATTTGGCAACTTTTTTCCAATAGGTAATGAATCATTAAGAAATTCAATTCACATGTCAAAATATTTTTTACTCTATTTATTATATACTTTAAAATGTAGAAACTTGATAACAAAAGATAGCTATGATAATTTCGAGTACCCTGAATATACTTCTTCTTGAGCAATTTTCAATAACTTCCCAAAATTATCTTCTATAATACTACCAATTATGTTAGGTAAACTAGTATCATTCATACTCTCTATATAATTCTCCAAATCCTCTAACATCTCTCCAATCTCATCATCACCATCATCATTAATATCACAATCCTTTACATCATTATTTTTACTACAATCATAACTTGTATCAACACTTTTACTATTACTTGCTTCGGAACATTCGCTATGATAAATCTATAAAGTACAGAATTTATCTATGCCTCGGATTAGCAAGTGATTATATACCATATCTTGACTTTCAGTATTCACATTTAAGCAATCTATGCATGAATAACAAATACAACTTAATATAGCCTTTTAATCTTTTATAAATTACGTGAAACTCTTAACTTCTTCTAAATATTCAATGGACCATTTCTAATGAGACATCCAACTTTTTTCCTTGTAGCTATACAATTTAAAGTAAATGACTAAATTATTAAATGCAATTTAAGTTCTAATAACATAATGATAAATCAATATAAGTTGACATGCTAAGTTTTAAACAAAACAAACAATAAAATTGAGCATGCTAAAAATAAGAAGCATGAACCCATCTTAAAAGCAACATGTACAAGTAGTGAGTTTCAAACATACCTCGTAATTCTTAAGCAATAACTGTAAGATCTAAGTATAGAATTTTGGCTTTCGCTATTTTAAGCTTGAACACCTCCCATTGGAAAGCATTTTTAATTAAAGTATTAATATCATCATTCCTAACACGAATATCAAAGAACCCTTAACAAAGAATCAATTAAAAACAAGTATAAAGAAGGATGATCTTTTAATCTTTAGATTAGATTTAAAAATCAATTTGTTAAAGATTTTGGAATTAGGGTCTCGATATATCAATAATAAGCCCCTTTTTTAACAAAAAAGGAGATAACATCCTGACCTAGAAATATTGAAAATTAAGTATATCCCTATTTGGATCAATTTTCATGATATACCATTTAGAATAATAATCCATTATATGGTTAAGTTACCTTAGGCTAGCTATAAGATAATGTAAAACCAATGGAGAAGAATGTAGGAACAGGGAATGGTACCAACATGTTTGCAGAAGGATGTAGGAATAAGGAATGAACACCTTCTTTTAATCATACAAGAAATGGTTCTATAATAGTGCAATGAATTGTTAACTCTAATGGCACTCTAAATCTAATAATAACAAGCATGTTACCAACATGTTTGGAGCATAATTTGCTACATATGAATGAGACATTAAACAAAAGAGATCATTATCCCTCAAAGAATCATTGCTTAGTTTCACTATAAGTAGTGAAAAATTAAACAACAGTTTTGGAAACTAGAAGAGTCTAAAGAGAACCATACAATGCCAATACATTTTTTGTTTAAAGGAAAATAATGCTTATCTTGTGTTGAAGTTTCTCAACATAAGAGAGGAATTCGTTATATCACTAACCTAGGGTCACTCAATAGTAGTAAATAATTTGTGGAAAAAAAGGACTAAATGGCCTCAATTTTTTAAACTTATGGTGGTATTTAAAGGTTTGCTCTTATTTTATTCCGAAGGAGATAATTCTTGAGAGTATTTCTATATAAATGGAAAGACAATAGGGGATATAGAATCTCTTTGTCGTTGATATTATAGCCCCATTAACGTATGAAATAGGACCATCATTAACTAATATAGAAAAGAAGGGTTACAAGTGCACTTTTCAATCTAAAGGATGAATTTAATTAGGAACTCAAAAGCCTTTAATAAGTCTAGGATGAATCACTATCTAATATAATTAAGGCTTTGTAAGTCTCACATATCCGAAGAAGATCTAAAAATGTATATAGATCACAATTTTATTAGTATTCATCATTGGACACTAACACTTCCAATTTGCATTATATAAAATTGTATTTTTATGGTTAATAATAATTTGTTAACTAATTAATTATATAATATCAATTTAGTTTAATGATATAGTCCCAGCTCAAAACATTAGTAACTTGTAAAGGTTTATTATAATGAAATTGTTTTTTTTTTCCTTTTGTCTATCACTGTTTAATACTACAAAGTGTTTATTAGATAAGGGTATATTATACTTTTATAATACAGATGAGACATTCCTTAAGGAAGAAATTTATACAATTATTCAAACATGCATTGCTTTCATCAAGAACTCCATAAACTTGTCGTAAAAAAATCAAATAAAGTCGGACATCTCTAATAGTCCTTTCACCGAAAATTAGATAGGTTATCCTCAAACAAGCATGCAAGGTGGTAAAAAAATCATCCCATTTTGAAACCAAAACATAAACATAATTCACCATCTTCCAAATGACATAATAAGGCAAAGCAGAAACAAACTTACTAATTTACTAAAACTATTTTTCTTTAAATTTACTAAAATTATTTTTCTTTAAATTTCCCTACATTAAATTTTATTTGATGACCTTATGGTTAATGCATAATTTAAACAGTTATGAGTTATCTATTGATAATGTTTTGATTTGCTTTTACATTTAATTTGTTAAAACAAGAAGTTTATTGATGATATAAAGTAAAAATTATCTTAATTGATAACAATTTTTTTTGTACAAAATGAGTATTTGTAATTCATACGAAATGACTACAGGTATGCTATTCATTTTGTGACCACAGATGCTCTGATTGCTACAATAAGGTGTTACCTCTCCCCTCTCCCCTTTAACTCATCCACCTTATTACGAAACTAAGCTAGGTACTCCATCAACTATTGCAACTAAGTTGCTAATGTTTGTACTGTGCTCCGAACCTCATGGACTTCATTGGGTGGGGAACGCTTACTAAATGTTGCTATACTGGATGTAGAGGATTGTAAATAACATGTGTTTGTGAATGAACCTAAGTCAAATATCCTTCCACGATGGTCACTACCACCCACTACATGAAGATAGGTTGGAGTCTCATCAATATCTTCAGACTACTGAGACTGTCGTTGAATGATTTCTTATATTTGGTCATATCAAAAGACAATGTTTATATTAGTAAGTGATAATTATTAATCATTAATATTAAAGCATAAATTTCATATACATTTAGTTCTCTACATCAGGTGTTAACGAAGGTCACACCGTCATACTTCTTAGTGTGAGTGTGCAAAAAGAGCCGATGGGATTAAAGCTTCGTGCCTATAGACTTTTCTTAAATCAGAATAAAATATTATAAGTGAACTACAATTTATAAAAATTTTATCAGAATTTTCTCTATTTTTATGATATTTACCCTCTGCTGAACAAAGAAAATAACTCAACAACACAACCATATATGACACTAGACATTTATAACATTATCATTCTCTATAATATACATATTTTTATTCTAAAATTCACACATCAAACTAAAATGAAATACACCAAAGTAAAAAATTTAGATTATTTATGTAAGTATAGATATTTACAAGTATCTCTGTATGCTTGTGGTGGGTAGTATATCCTCTAGTCTATACAGGAAGACTCTCTCCCCCCGTTCCTCCACTTCTATTGGTATAATTACACTTTGAAATGGACATTGCCTCAGGTGATGTCCAATATTGCTACCAACAACTCTATATTTTTTTCAGAAATATAAGGCGGTCATACACTAGTCTTGTGTATCACACTAACAAAGTCTCGACAACATGTGCGTGCTCGTCTCTCCCATAATTTATAAATGACCGCATCAAATTCAAAATCCTAAAATGATTCTTTCTGAAACAAAAGGTAAAACATAGGATAAGTACTTATAATGTAATAATATTTATCTAATTAATGTATAAAAATCAATTAAAAGCAAAAATAAATTTGTACCTTAAACTCCTGATAGTAAAATTCCTTTTTCGCCTAAGAGATATTCTTCCATATATAACCCTCAAGAATAATCTTTTCCTTGAATTTAGATGTCATGTTTCTTGAGCACGGTACAAACAAAATCAATTTAATATAAAAACAATTAATTTTATACCATTTTTTAAATTTAAACCTATAACTTCATTAAAAAAATATGGTGTTTCATATATTTTCACCTACAGATTGTTGACAATTGTGATGTAAGTTCTTCCATATAAAACAGTACTTAGTGGATGATAATTAGCTGGACAGACAAAAAAAAGAGACAACCACAACAAACAACATTTCTTTAAAACAAATGCGGACAAAATACGATGGCAAACATCAAAGACAAAGGGAACTTCATTTTCTTGTCAATAATAAATAGTAAATGATGTCATTTTTTGTGAAACAAATTATGTCAGTCCTAGTAGAAAAAACAACTTACATACCTAGTTTGCACATTCCAATTCGATAAATACAAAAGAAAAATGGACAACATTTAGGAATGATTTTAGGAAAACGTTACCAAATGTATATCATTAACGACAAAATAAGAGAAACATCGCCAAAAGGTTTACCAATGGTGATGATTTAGGAAAATCATCACTAAAGGGACAATCATTTAGCAACGTTTTTGATGAAGCGTTGCCAAATACTTTCATGTATATATTTATATATTTAACAAATTTTATGTAATATATAAATTCACTAATATAGTATAGAATTTTTATGTAGTAAATAGAGTTTTGTGACACCACATTAAATTATCAAATCATATATTTTAAAAGAGAAATTATAATATAAATCTATGAAATATTAATTACTTTTATGTTTATAGTTTTATAAATTTTTGAAATGACATTGTTGTTAGCTAAATTTATAATGAGCTAAATTTATATTTAGCTAAATTAAAAATATCTTATTAAATTTGATTTTTGTGAATATGATACTAATATTTAATATTGATTTCCATTTTTTACTACATTGGAATTATTTTTTAATCATAATTCTCTATTTATTATATATAAATTCTATACTGTTATTTAGAATTTCTACGTTATATATAATTTCCATAATATATAAAGTGTAATATGTATATATATATAGGGTTTGATGATGATTTTGGTATTCGTTGTCAAAGGGTTTGTAGAACCATTTCGTTTTATCAAACTGAAACTCCAATTGCCCAAAGATAGGAAGAAATTGTCATTGTTCTATCTTCCTCTTCCTGGCTACGATCAAGTTTTTACCAACAACATTGCCTAAATTCTTACCTTGGTCTTCGTCTCTAGTGTCCATCTTCATCTCTGGTGTGCATCTTTGTCTTCGTCTCCATACGAGGGTTTTGGTTTTCTAGGTAACTCATTTCCATAATATTTATACATATGTAAACCTTGGTTGTCTCTATATGTGTGTCTATTTTCATTTAATTTTTATCAAGTTTCGATTAATAGACAAAATTAAGCACATATAAATTCCTGTCACAACTTTAGTAAATGTAAATGTAAATGTAAAAAGACCATTCTCGACCATTGATTTTAGATGAGTGCTTTAAGATTATCTTGGCCACTATCATATTGTAAAATGCAAAAAGACACAAAAATTTATGTCTTACTTTGTTTTTCCACCAAGTGTTCATAGTATGGTTGCCCTTGTTTGTACTAGTATTTCTATGCTTGTATACACTAATGTCAACATAGGTAGTGTGTTCCAATGAATCTACTTATGCAATTTCTCAACCTCAATCAATTAATCTCATATTTTTAACAGTCATATTTTTATATTTTTGCATGTAACCAATTAAAAATGACAACTTTTTCTTTCCATTGATAGATGTTTATTAGGCTCAAATTGCTTGTAATCATTTAACTTTGTGATGTTATGAAAATAGTTATTAGGTGTTGTTCTTCAAGTGATGTTCACACTATTAAGAAAAATATTGATTATTGGATATAAAAGCAACCTAACGCATCTACTTCACTTTTATTATTTGATTCTTTCATACTAAAAAGTAATTTACCATTACTTTTATTAATTGTAACCTTAGAATATGCTATGATTTCATTAATATTTAAGGGTTAATAGCAAACTTACAATGTGCTTATGCAAAGGATCTTTGCTTCTTTTATGAATATTTTTCTTTTTTTGATAGAAAAGTGACTGCATTCATATAAAATGTCAAATTACGTCAAGTAAACTAGCATCAACCTTAAGTAAAGGAAAAATGCCCACATCTGACTAAGTAAAAACTATTAGAGGGTCTCTACAAAATAATCCTTGCTTTGCAAGATGATCCGCACAACGGTTGGCCTCCCTGAAGACTTGTCTAATCTATAACTCGACGAACGCAGAATGCAGAATCCAACACCAACGCAGTGAGGGACTTGCAAATGGAAGTGGCCACTCCAATAAAAGACGCCATGTCTCGTGCGAGCTGTTTCCACCTGTAGATGAGATATATTATTCCTCACAGCTAACTCCATACCTGAACAGATAGCTTGTAATTCCGCTTCCAGAATTGAGCACCTCCCTAGGCATTACGAGAAACCCAAGATCTAACGGCCTTGCGCATCACGTAAGATGCCCCCAGCACCAACATGATCATTCGAAGCATTCCTCGCACCATCACAATTCAACTTCACCCAACTCAGCAGAGGAATATTTCTCTAATTGCATATAACTTCATATAATTTTTTGTTTCATTATTTAAATGTACACTCTACTTCTATATTGACTATATTTATAACCTATTTTTTTGTTTCTATTGACTTTTTAGAATAAAATTGTTAACAAAAATTTATTGCAAAATGTCTTCAAGGAAAATAGTTTCCGATGGTGGAAATGAACTCCGATGGGAGGTATCTAGCAGAATTCTCCCTGTTAAAGAACAAATTGATACGTAACAAATCTGCTCACCAAATTCTAATCACTGCTTGCCTTGATTGATCTTCTTCTTCAAAGTTTTTATTATCATTCAAATTAGGTCTCCTTCTTTATTATCTGTATCTCATTTTCTGCAAAAAAAGCTATTAGATGAATGTGTGATTGTATGTATTATGTGTTGTGTAAAGTTTCCTCGAATCTTAAAGAGAACATAGATGAAAATGGAGGTAATGGAGATGTTCTAATAGTTTCATAAATGATTAGGCAAATCGGTTGTTTTAGAATAGTCATCGATTGAGAAAACTATACATATTCGTTGTGACAATGATGGAGTTATTCAATTGGGTATGTATGTGTTTGAATTTGGATCCTTATACTAGTTGATTTTGCTTTTTTAGTTTTTAGCATTTAATTTTCCAAAGGATTGTGAAGAAATTAAGGTGATTGTTTTATACCGTTTATTCTGTAGGTGAAATGCATGGTACATGTTGTTCATCTAATTCACTATTGTATACTCCATCTGGAAAATTGTTCAGTTTATGCTCTTCTAATTTAGTTAAAGCAAAGAAATTGTTGGAAGAGGGTTTCAATAAACCAACTGTTGGGGGACGATCTTTGCCTATTTCAATTTAGCCTTCGAACGTGCAAGGAGCCTTTTTTGGGAATCTAAACATAGGGAACTCCTTTACCTTATCCATTGAGTCTTATGTCAATTGGAATCTAGAAAATAATTATATCTTTTTCTCTTTAATGGAATAGGCATGAACTTCATTATCTTTTTCTCTTTATTTATTGTTTTGTCTATAAGAATTGTTAAATTTCTAATTAAAATCTTATATTACTTACCATATATCACTATATTTTATTACATACTATATATCATTATTTATTGTTTTTTCTGTAAGAATCATATTTCATTATATTACAAACTTCATACTTAAACTATTTGAAAATTTTGTGAAACCATATAAAATTGTCAAATGATATAATTTAGAAGAGAAAAATAAAAATTATGAATCTATGTAATATTAATTAATTTTGAGTTTATGGTTTCATAAATTATTGAAATTATTTGACTTTTTATAGCTAAATTTATTTTTAGACTTAGAATTATTGTCAATAAGATTAAAATTTATTTTTATTTATATGATATTCAGTTACAAAATAATTAAGTCAAAGTTAGTGAATTCATAATTATAAATAAGAGAGTTATTTGGTTACTTAAACATTTCACGACAATTTAAAAAAATGTTGCCAAAAGTCAAACATTTCATAATAATTTATAAAACCGTCCCCAAAGGATAAGCCTTTTGGCGATGATATTACTAAATTGTCACCAAAGTGTAAGCCTTTTGTGACCGTATGAAAAAGCGTCGCCAAAGGCTAACTATTTAGCGTCAATATTACGTAATCGTTGCGAAAGGCTTGCCATATAGTAATGATTTTGGCCCGTTGTTAAAAAGTCAATTTTTTGGTGACGATTTCTTCTTTCGACAACGATTGAACAAGAAAAACGTAATCAAAGAGCTACTTTGTTATAGTCTACCAACTAAAACCTTTAGTGAAATTGGTGGTTCTCGAGTCACATGAAAATGAAATACAATCCACTCTTCCAAAGACCCCCATCTTCTCATCCCTTATAAATATATTGACCTCGAAATTTGATCCAACCCATCATTGTTTCATTTTTCTGTATGCATGAATATTGCGCGTATTTGTTTTCCTTAAACTACGGCTTTTTTCTAATTTAACGTTAACCTTGAACTAAATATAAAGAACATTGCAAACTCGTCTCATGTTGGGTGAGAAAATTATGTATTTCAATTTACATTATTCTTCCTAATTTCCAAGTAAGAGAGGAAAATACATATACATGCTTAATTGACAAAGACTTAGAAAGCATGGCATCATAGGTTAATTATGCACATATACATGATTGCTTTTAAGTCATGCAACACATAAGGACTTGTATATATTAACCACAATGATATGATAATTTTTGCCTCCATGATTCTCTTACCAACCATACACCGCCGACATATCCATTTTGAGGACATTCCAAAGTACGTAATTCCTTTTTTGTTTTTCCATTAAACGAATCATTTTACAAAGCATATAATATCACAAGTGCTTTTAATAGATAGCCCTCTTGTTGATTCTTTGTTTGTATGCTTCCAACTCGCATGGTTCATACGCTAAGTATAATTCTACACCACCTATTTACAAAAAATATCTCATCTTTCAGAGAAAAGTATATATCTTAGAGTTAATCATTCCCAGGAATCGTCAAGTTGGAGTATTCTTTAGACCTTAAGTCCTACTTTAGTTTCTCCCTCATTTCCTTTTCAGGTTTCAACTTTTTCTTGGCTTCATTTTCCACTTCTAGCCTTAGCAAAAGTAAATGCCGGTCCTGACCAGATAAATTTTGGTCTATTTATGGTTAGATGTAGCCAGCAACATAAACCTAGTTCGTAGGGTCATTTGTTTCAGAGTATAGTGGGTGACATCAGCCGCTGTCAGACCAGTAACCCTAGCTACCCGGCTGGCCATAGCTACGCGATGATTTTTAGCCATATCTTTCCTAGAATGTTTGTTTCAGACTTTTAACGCTCCAACGTAATGTCATCTCTGAGATGCGATTACATGCACTGTTTTCCGACCCGGCAGGCATGGAGATGCACGGGCTCCAATTGTCTGATTGATCTTGCAATTTTACGTAACTAATTACTGTTTATGGTTTGACGTAAATGAAAATGTATATGTGTTGGTATTTACTACGTATATCATGTCAAAGAAGTAGGAATGACAATTTCTTAATTTTTTGCTGGCATAAACTATTCGTCCAGCAGAAAATTGACCTATCAAGTGATGATATTTCAAAACTCTATTCTGCAATATTATAAATATTGTATCAATATTAGTACTAGTACTAGGTACGGTACTATATTGATATAGTCAATATTATGTATTATTTTAGGTAATTTTTTAAATTTATAAAATAGTCCCTAATTTTTTTAAATTATAAAATAGCTTCTCAATATATTGTAGTATATGATATATAATTTTAAATCAATCATATCTCCAAAAATTATAATGATTGAAATTTAGAATAATAACAATCTACTTATTTTTATTAATATTAATTTTCACATATTTCATATATAAATAATAACCACAATTAATATGAAAAAGATTGTCTAATTATCATACAAATAAAAAATTAAGGACAATACAAAGTACTTAAAATGTTACAATTTTATTATATAATAAATAATTATTACATTAAAGCATCAAATAAAAAGAATAATAAATATTCACGCCTATCAAACTATTACAATTTACAACAATAATTCGTGCTGAAGAATCAACTTGAAGTGAAACCTGAAATAAAAATATTTATAATTATATTACATATATAAAATTTAAGATATACATCAAATTATATAAGTGAAATTAAAAGAAGAGAAACAAAAACTTGAAACTTCATTCAATCAAATATCCACTCAAATCGCATTGACCCCAATTCTCATTTGGTACAAAACCCTCATTATTGAGAGGAGTCTTATCATCACCATTATTTAAATTCATTACACCAAATAGCATGTCAATACTTTTCTATCCAAAATTATCTTCCAAGTCACTCTCATCTATCTAACTCAGTTCTTCAAAAACTCAATCTGTCAAAAAATTGATATGATCAAGGTAAACTAGATCTACAAAACTAAATATTCTATTAAGAGTCTTATAACTAATAAAATTAAACTATCAAAAATTTACAAGAAATTATATCCAACTTAATAATGACAATAATATACTTTTTTCGAAGTTTTAAACTATATCGAATAAAGACTAAGTCATTCAATCTTTTATGCTCCAATCTATTCCTTTTCTTAGAATGGACCAATTCAATTTTTTTCCAATTCATTTCATACCCTATTGCACTTATACATTGACATAAAACTCGAAATGCAAGCCTTTGATATCCTTTGCAATTGTAGAATATCACTTTCAAATTTATGCCACCAAGCAACTGTAAATTATAAGGAAAAAAAAGTAGCATTATAAATAAAATAAAGTGATAATTAATTTTCAACAAGTAACAAAAGAAAAAAAATGT
>JAOSBN010000009.1:14982715-14998559 GCA_027563595.1 Erythroxylum suave
TTTGTTTCAGAGTATAGTGGGTGACATCAGCCGCTGTCAGACCAGTAACCCTAGCTACCCGGCTGGCCATAGCTACGTGATGATTTTAGCCGTATCTTTCCTAGTATGTTTGTTTCAGACTTTTCAGGCGCCAACGTAAGGTCATCTCTGAGATGCACTGTTTTCCGTTCCGACAGGCATGGAGACGCATGGGCTCCAATTGTCTAATTGATCTTCTAGTTTATACGTAACTAATTACTATATATTGTTTGAAGTAAATGAAAATGTGTATGTGTTGGTATTTACTAAGTTTTTAGTCCATTCATCTGAAAATTTCTTAAATTTTTTTTTTTTGCGTATATCATGTCAAAGGAGTAGGAGTGCAAATTGCTTAATTTTTTGGTGGCCTAAACTATTCGTCCAGCAGAAAATTGGCCTATAAAGTCTGTATTTATCAATATTATAAATATCGTATCAGTATTAGTACTAGGTATGGTACTGTATCAACACAGCCAATATCTTGTATCATTTTGGGTTATTTTTTAAACTTATAAAGTAGTTTCTGAATTTTTTTAAATTACAAAATAGTTTCTCAATATATTGTACTATATGATATATAATTTTACATCAATCATATCTTCAAAAATTATAATGATTGAAATTTAGAATAATAACAATTTATTTATTTTTGTGAATATTAATTTTCACATATTTTATATATAAATAATAACTAAAATTAATATGAAAAAGATTATCTAATTATCATACCAATAAAAATTAATGACAATACAAAGTACTTAAAATGTTACAAGTTTATTATATAATAAATAATTATTACATTAAAACATCAAATAAAAAGAATAATAAATATTCATGCCTATCAAACTATTACAATTTACAATAATAATTCGTGCTGAAAAATCAACTAAAAGTGAAACATGAAACAAAAATATTTATAATTATATTGCATATATAAAATTTAAGATATACATCAAATTATATAAGTGAAATTAAAAGAAGAGAAAAAAAAAACTTGAAACTTCATTCAATCAAATACCCACTCAAATCGCATTGACCACAATTCTTATTTGGTATAAAATCCTCATTATTGAGAGGAGTCTTATCATCAGCATCATTTAATTCATTACACCAAATGACATTTCAATACTTTTCTATCAAAAATTATCTTATCATCTATCAAACTCGATTCTTCAAAAACTCAATCTGTCAAAAAATTAATATGATCAAAGTAAACTAGATCTACAAAACTAAATATTCTATTAAGAGTCTAATAAATAATAAAATTAAACTATTAAAAAATTACAAAAAATTATATCCAACTTAATAATGACAATAATATCCTTCTTCAAAGTTTTAAACTATATCGAACAAAGACCAAGTCGTTCAATCTTTTATGCTTCAATCTATTTCTTTTCTTAGAATGGATTAATTCAGATGTGTTCCAATTCGTTTCATACCCTATTGTACTTATACATTGACATAAAATTCGAATTACAATCTTTTGCAATTCTAGAATATCAATTCCAAATTGATCCCACCAAGCAACTGTAAATCATAAGACAAAAAAAGTAGCATTATAAATAAAATAAAGTGATAATTAATTTTCAACAAGTAACAAAAGAAAAAAAATGTCTGGATTAAATTTGTCTCTTTTGACGTATGGCAATTGACATCTCAGAATCACCAAAAGCATCCTTATAAATCTCAATTTGTAGGCTTAGGAGATATTGCATCATTTTATAGGCAACAATTATTGTAATGGTTAAGAGCATTCCCCTATTAACTTTAGTTTTCTTTGTAAAACTTGGTATAAAATAGACACTAGGATTAAGAAAATGCCCCAACTACAAACAACGGAGAGTAAAGTTTCTTTTTCCTTCTCTTATTAACGACTATAAGATAAGGTGTGTAAAAAAAATACCTACTTTTCATATTGACCTTGATTATTTTCTTTGCCCTCTCTATAAAATCTAAAAAATAACTCATTATTGTCTTCTCATCACTTTCGGCCAAATGAAGTACCCTTTCCTAAGGTTCACAAACTTGGATGACAAATTGACATTGGAACCAAAATTCATTATCTTTAAGTATAATTCTAGAAACCTCCAATTCAGCATTAGGCCTAGCATATTGAGATGTAACTCACTTATCACTTGTAAAAATTTGTTTCAAACTCTTTCTTCATCATAATAAAATAATAAAATGATAAGAAACTTGTTGCAAATCTTTTAATAGAAGGACAATACAAATTCATACTATTGGTGAAATCCTTCCTCGTTAAATTCAAGACTCATGTATAATTGTGGTTATCTTTTTGCTTTCTGCAGTGTCTCATCAATAATAGGAAAATGCTTAGCATCTCTTATATTTTTCAGCATCAAGGTAATGTAATATACAATACAAGGAGTCCAATGAAAAGAATTATATTTTCTTTACAATCTTGTTCTTGCTACTTTGTAAGTAGAATCATTGTTAGTTACAAACTGAACAATATTTTCTAGCCCAATTTCATTCACAACTTCATTACATATTTCAAATAGAGTATCGATAAGGCCAAATGCATCCATAGCTTCAAAAATATTGTCCCCTTTGTAATAAACCAAAAAATTAATAATAGACTTATATTTTCTATTTGTCCAACCATCACACGTTATTGAACACCTAAAAGTAACCCAAATCATTCTTCTTTCATTCAAATAACTTTTTATTTCATAACAGTGCTACTCATAATTTTACCTTTATAGTTATCAATTGAAGGAGCTTTGTATCCTGGATCGTAGGAGACAATAACATCTACGATTAACTGATAATAATAAGATTGAGAAGCATTAAATGTTACACCTAAATCATACCACCATTTAGTCATTGTCATATCCACATTATGAGTCGCTTCTCTAAATGGTAAGACACTATGAATTAAGGGCTCAGCTTTAGGACTTGTTCATGGTATAAAAAAATTAGACACCTGTCTTTTTCTTTTCCTAACATCAAATGTAGCATTCCCTTCTTGTTGTATGGAAATACTACTACCTTCAACATTTCTACTATCATCCTAAACACCAACAAAAGAACTTCCACTATCAATTTTGTAATTTCAACTTTGCCTTCTATCATTCTCACACAGATACTCTTCAAGAAAAGTCTTCATTTTCTATTTCACATCATGACTCACTTTTTAACGAGGTTCTACATCACCTTTGACCCCAGCTAAATGCTTGTTTAATTTTGTGATTCCTCCACCTTTCAAATGCTTGTTATAAAACAAATAAAAGATATAGTTTTTTATTCCAGGAACCAATCTAACATGAGCCAAAGCTAGATCTTGAATCTTCTTAAAGTAGTTGAATTATCAGGAGCACTTGAACTTCCTTTTATTTATTTGTAAAACTAAATGAATACATATATCAAAATTAATTTAATGACTTCATATCAAAATAAAGTTGTGTAAAGAAAGCATGAAGAAACAAATCAATAATAGTTTCTTAATAACTCATGTTTCACTCTAAACCTAAGCATCAAATATATTTATTGATTGTTACACTTTCATAATTATAACACAGTGTGTTCGATTACATAATTCAATAATAAAATTACATCTATAAACTATTTTCTGTAATTATATAATTTGGAAATAAACTCACAATTGTTACCTGTTTGTATGATTATATCATTCAATCATAAACTTACAAATCACAACTATAACTTATTTTGTGTTATTACATATCTAAAGTATAAACTCACATCTATAATTCAATTTGTGCAATCATATAATTCAACCATAGACTTTTAACAATAACTTATTATGTGATTGAACCATAAACTCTTAACTATAACTTATTTTGTTTGATGATTGATTAGTTAATTAAATAATCCAATTATAAACATAAACTCATAACTACAATTCAATTTGTATAATTTCTGATCATATAATCAACCGCAAATTAACTAATCTATTTTGATGATTATACAAAATTTAATTTATAATGCATAACCAAATTTATATTAAAGACTAATGTTTTCATTCAAATTTAAATATATCTCAATCTCAAATTTCAGACAAGAAAAACTTCAAATTTGTAATTCAATTCCAAATTTCAAACAACAAATGAGAAACCTCAAACTCAAATTCACAATCCAAGTTAGAATTCTAGTTCTCAATCATCACAGAAAGTCAAAAATACAACCAATTCTAATTTTCATATGAATACCATGATAATTTTTATGAATAATAGAAATTCAAGCATTCATTTTACTATTCCACAATCACGAATTCATTATTCACATTTCACATTTCACAAGCCATCTACAATCACATCTATAAGTCCGCAAGTCCACAAGCCTATAACACAATCAATCACACACACACACGATTCCATAATCCACAATTCCACATACATACACTAGTAAAATGCAACCTTATCTTAAGCTCACAACACTGCAATTTTAGATCATAACAGTGCAACATAACACAAATGGCTGATGATCAGTAGTAACTAGCGAATGACAATGGCTACTGGCAATAGGTGGAGGAGAGAAGTTGGTGCCTGGTTGGCAAGCCGTGGGCTATGATGGACGACGGTTGGTAGAGGAGAGTTGGCTGGAGATGACAAGTGGCAAGTTGCGGGCTACTAGTGCGACACAGAGGGGCAGGGGGCTATGGCGGCTACAAGGAGGCTATGTCAACTACAAGGGAGCTACAAAGGTTGCAGGGAGGCTGTGGCAATTACGTACAAGGTGGCTATGACAATTCCCTTCTACTTCTGTTCTATCCTTAGCTTCTAGGTTTTATTTTATACTTAGGTTATTATTATTTTTTCATTTAAGTCCTGAATGTTTAGAATCGTATAGTGTTAGCGGATATTTAACCATTATTTCAAATATTGGCTTGTGATTCTATAGTTTTGAACCGTTTTTCGGACAATATGGTACAAAATCCTATATACATTGTTATCCATACGACTGCCATTGAAATGTCAGAAACTTAGAACTCGATCCTCCTACAGCATCATCGCAAAGACAATTCCACTGCAACACACTGATTAAGAATATCAGAATTTGTAACGGAAGTGCCAAAGCCATCCTCTTTGACATTTACCAACTGCATAGCTTAAGAGACATCAATTGTGGAGCTATTATCATACCTTTTGCTTTGAGCTAGTATCCGTATGCTTTATCTTTTTAGCAATTTGATAAAGTTGCTACTTTTGCCGTATAATTGAAGAAACAATGTCCAAGATAAGAGTCAACAATTATAATAAAATGGCCCGCACATTTCTTTCTATGTTTGTGCTTGAAAGAGTTAAATCCTCAAAGTGGAGAGACTGACCAGTCAGGTAATCAAAGACAAAGAAGTTAGCTTTATACATTTGCTATCAGAAGCATTACTTTAACCTTTAATGCTACACACGTAGATACCCCTGTCTATAGACTTAATGTTCACACAAACATAAAATAACCATTCTGTTTGCTATATGAGCATGGCACTGATTCTTATTATGCCAAGGCCAACCTCTCGCTACGTAACTTAAGAAAGGTCCTCTTCTGCGGCGTAGGGAAGTTTATAAAGAGTAAGAGCATAAAAATAAAAATAAAAATGGTTTAGAATAGGAAATAAAGGAATTGGATCAGAATCGACAGCCACACCTGATCAAATGAGTTCATACATGCGAATAATTTTGCAATCTACTGCGGGATTGGTTATGAAATGATTGCTCAACTAAATTCAATATGGTGATGATTTGTATGTTCAGTTGTTTAAATTTAGTGACCTCTTCCATTGGTATACTGCAGATATGTTATTTACAACCTTGAAGGTGGGAGATTGTTCCATGTAGGAAACCGTCAATTAAGGCGATGCTTACTTCAAAATAGGCATAGCCCTGCCCAGTCAACAAACCTTTGGAATGAATACGATTCGAGGTAAGTTGGAAGGGTCTTAAATTGCGGAAAGGACTTTTTTCTGGAGATAAGCTTACACGTACTTTACGTTGAAAGCAAGCTTCTTATTTCTTGTTTAAGAACATTATCACGTAAATCCAATTCCAACAGTCAAAAGAAAATCAAATTCCAAGTACTTCTACCTACATTCCTACAAAGGTTCTAGTTTAATGAAATGGAAGAAGCTTTGGCAATCCTAATTACTGGTTTCCTCGATTATTTCTTCCAATTTTCCCTGTTTTGCTCTTAATTGCTTATGGTTTGGAAAGAAACAGCGTTCACTTATTTCAGCCTTTCTTGGTGGCGGATTAGGGGGCTGCGGTTACAGAAGTGCCATATTTTCAACGCTTTATATTAATTAAAGAGATCTATAAAATGCTTCTCTCTTGTAGGATTAGGGTTCATAATTGAAGAAGATTGTTTGTTTTTTCTACACAAAGTCAATTGGGAGACATGCAAGGCCAAGTGTGACCCTGGAGAACGGAAATGTCTTAAGTCAGCATTAATGGGCATGTGAACTTGCAAGCCTACATCCAATGAAGAATTCAGGAATAAAAAGAGAGAGAGTGAGATAAATCTCTCCTCTTCATTCCTTTTTCTGTATATCTCTTCGATGGAAATATCAAATGGCAACAATTCCATCTGCCCACTTGGTCTTGCGCAAGGTTTCAAATAAGAGATAGGAAAGTGGATGAAACGATCAGATTTCATGATTTTCTAATGGAAGGGTCCCCCAAAAGTGGCAATACTAAGATTGTGCCTAATCATAGGAACAAGGCTGACTAAGAAATCTTATGTTTTATAGATTACGGTACAGAACTCCCAGACAAACCTTTAGTAAAACCATAGAGCAAGAATGGAATTTACAGGTATACTTTGAACAAACATACACAAACCTTCCCTTTATAATATGGGGGTAGTTAATTTAAAGAGGTGTACGTTCAAAAGTGGAGAAACTTGCTTTATGAAAAGATGTGGACTCCATGAATTGATTTCGCGTATAATAAGAAGGTCCTCCCCAAAAAGAGATAATCATGTAAGTAAGGTCGGGCACAGAGGTTATCTCCCAAAATGTACTTTCGCTTTTCTGCAAATCTTTTGAAAAGTAAGTTCATTCCCATGGCTGTCACTATCCAATGCTATTGTGTTCCCACCATTTTCTTGTGCAAAGCTTAAGAATAACTCAGGCATACCTACGTGCAATTTAAACAAACTGTTAAGATGATTGCTTAAAACTATTTGATGACAACATTTAATAGTTAATTGTATAAACTTAAAGTATGAAGGCTTCACCTGCTAGAGTGGAAATTTTCCCTCGATGCAAACGATAGCTATTAATAAGATGAGTATATAGGATTTAACAGCCTGCTAGAGTGGAAATTTTCCCTCGATGCAAACGATAGCTATTAATAAGATGAGTATATAGGACGCGTTAAATAACCTTGTTTTCTGCGTAATTACTAATTATTTGTTTTATTTTACAACCACAGAGAAGCGTAAGATGAGGAATTGAGACAGTTCATACACTCATATCATACCAGTCATACATAGGCTGAGGTGCAACTTTTGAATAGAGTGCTCTTTTATTTTCTTACAGAAGCAGCAAATACTGCGGAAATCCAGGGCTAAAGCCTTTGCCACTGATCCAAGGTGATGATATACAACAACATTGTGGAAGTAATCTCTCTTTACTATGCTTTTTCACCCTGGTATCTCCTGGATAATATGAATAAACTAAATATTGTTGATTTCACTTGAATCTGAATGAAGTAATAGAACTTCAGGTTTGAAAAACGGAATGTTAACCAAAAAGGATGAATCTAGTATTCGGAGACAAAATCAGGCACTCTTTCGATAGCTACTGGTTAAAATGTCACCAGTAAAAAAATGAAGAGAAATTGGCTACAAAACTGAAGTTCTACCGTTTCCCGTCTCATTTCCATCGTAAAGCCTGCCTTATGCCAGAGTACACGAGCCCTAGTGACCTTCCAATCAAGGAAACCAGAAAGAACGAGATGGCATTGCTGACTTGCTTTACTACAGCTCTTATAAACGGCATGGTTATGTCTGATAGCTCCAGGTATAAACTGAAGTAGTATCTCCTGTATCATAACCATAAAAGTAATCCAGATTTAGGAAGATCAATTAAAATAACATTGGTTTAGAAGCATTTGATGAAGTATAAGCATAAGATTCGTTGAGTATAGCAAACAAAACTGAAGTTGAAAATAAAATTTTCTAGAAGATCATGCATTATTAAAGGGAACATTTGGTTTCTCATTCAGTCCATAAATCGTGCAAGAAAAATAATAAATGGAGATCACCTATCAATGGCTTAGGAAGGAAACATTCAGTCAAACTAATAGAAGGGCAAATGTCATGAAAAATTGAATGAGTGGATGTTAAAAGATAAAAAGCATAAACCAGGTCAATTAGCAAGACTACATGTTCTGTGATTTTTTTTCGTTTGGTTCAAATGAGATACTCCCCACCCAAAGAGAATCAAACATAGGTCACAATAGAAGCAAAGCTTGCAAGGCCGCACACTATAAAGTTTAATAGCGAGCCATCTTTTATAAAGCCTAAAATACGGGACACATTTCTTTCCACAAAATCATACCAAAACTGAAGCTATCTCCCCTAGGATGAACTAATTAAGGTGGCTGATGGGTGCAGTAATTATGACCTACTCAACATTGTAATTCAACTAGAGTATGACGTAAATCCAAAAGAAATAGTGCCATAGTGTCAGTTATTGGCTTCCACAAACACTCCTCATCCAGGCCACTATATTAGCAACAACATCCTCAAAAAGTAGGTTCGACTGCTCATGCTTTGTCAACTTGTATTTCTTAATATATATTAAGGCAATCCATGGTAATAACATCACAACCATAAACTTCACTTAGTAGTACAGGGAACAAACTTTGATGGTTGAATCACACTTGCTTAAGATCCTTAAATATGTCCAGAAATAGTTCTAGTAACATGAGAAACATCAATCTTAAACAAGTCTAAGGGCAGAAGGAAAGGTCAGTAGATGTCGAGACATTCTTTTCCCTAGCACATGAGTGAAAATAAAGTTTTAAGGTAACGAAATTTATTAGGCAATAAAGCTATTAAGCAATGAAACATACCATCCATTCAAGGCTCTTAATTCCATGGTCCGTTTGACAGGAAGAGAGCACTGGCTAATGACAATATAGGACAAGGAAGACGAAGTTGTTACAGGCTTTCTCAGAGCAAATTTCCTCCACCAACTGAAATTTTTGGTCTGATTCAGGCTTCGTTCCTCGATGACTTTTAACTGAAATGTGCTAATGTCAAACCGATCCTCATAAATTGAAACTACTGCTTCAATATTCTGGTACAGCCACTGATTCAGAGCCACCTACAAACAGTAATTTATAGAATTGATGGACTCTAAAAAAATGCCACATAGGTAACTATGACCATAAAAGAGACAAGCATAGAAAACAGAACCATACTTGTATACTACTGACAAATACAATACCTCATTTCGTAATTTCTGAAGTGCTCGGGTTGAAAAAGTACACATATCCAGGCCCAGGGTGCTAATCTCATTCGATAAGTTGCCATCAACAGAAATAATTTCCAAATAAGCACTTGCTACACCATCTGCTAAAGTTATCACTAAATCTTCCAAAATGGAGTTCCCATTCAAAACAAAAAAGTTCTGATCATAGTAGCTACATTTCCTGCCAAAACATAGAAAAATCAGATTTATCTGGTAATAAAATAACGAGAGCATATCTTGGATCCCCAAACAAAAGTATGTGAGCAACTTGTGGACAAACCATAAAATGAAAACAAGCAAGCATCTAAAAGTAACTAAAACATGTCCCATCCAGATAGTTTGTCATTTTCTGTCCAACTTTTAACAGAATGACTTGGCATTTCTTCAGTCATTTTGACCATCTTGAAGATTTAGGCAACCAAGAGCCACAATAATATCAGTTGTGCATTTTATGGCTCTAAAGTCCTTTTTCAGCATAACCAAACATTAGAGTGAAAACATGTCTTTAGCTTTTGAATTAAAAGTCAAGCATCTAAAAAATCGACATTCCGGCTAATTTTTTCACTGTATACCCATTTACTTGACCAGCTTCATGGAGAATATTAGCATAAGCGTTAAAGCTTAACGGATGCATAAAATTATATGTTGATTTAGCAAGTAAAGCAAAACCTTTGGCCCAAATTGTTAAGGAAAGATGAAAATTTAAAGAGACTTCTGTTCTAATCAAGACAAGATGCATCGACTAACTTTACCAGAGATAGCCATATCTCAGGAAGTAGAACAACTCCGCATAAAGACCTGTCTTGCCTGATTTTCTTATATTTTGTAGTACACTGTCATCTGCTTTTAACTTTTCAACCATCAATGAAAATATTTCCTGAAAGGAAGGATAAAATGGTCAGATTAGAATAAACAAGTCAGGTCAAACATTTAATAATAAACAATCTTTCATTTCTCTTGAGGATTTTATAACGAATAATATTTCATTATTCAATCAAATCTATGTCATCTCCAACATTCCCATATAAGAGTTTCTAAGTTTCAGACCAAACTATTCATAAAACAAAACAATTGAAAATAGCAAGAACAGAAATAAAGGGAAAAAGAATGTTCCATAGAGAGAAAGTTAACACAGAAAAGATGTTTTCTACTAAGGCTCAAAGATTTTGAATGAACCACAGGTGAGACACATTAAGATATTCCAACCTACCCTGCCACACATGTCCTTATGACGACTGAACTCCTCTTCTAACCAAGCCATGTATATAGGTTGACAGCATCTTCGAACAATTTCGGAAAACACTGTCATCCAGTTATCCATGTTGCCAGCTTTACAATCGTGTAAAACAATGCTCATCTGAAAATCAGAATTAACAAATTACCAGTCACTAAAATTTTTCAGGTCTGCTTACTTCAATGAAACTCATACTGAAGAAAATATACACTCCTCATGCAAGAAGTAAAAAATCACTGGGTCTCTACAACTGTAACTACATCAAAGGGGAAGCACCTGACTTGTCATTGTAAACATCCACATATTAGAGCTCGGTATCAATATTCAAATTAGCCACATTTAATAACAACCTACGACTTTCAATTGATTGATCAGATTTTATAGTTACAGTAGATAATGGCCCTTAGCAAGACACCCAATTCATCTAATCAATAGCAAAATCCATATCCTTTTTGCAGGTCCCAGTATTGCACACCGGTGGATGTTTCCCGAAAGGTAGGAAATAAGTTATCTAATAAAGTCATTTGACAATAAGAAACAGTGATTATCTGAGCATTGTAAAACACTAAAATTAGCTCCGTTAGTTTAGGCACACTCATAACTTAGTGCATAATGATTACTCATTACATGCACCAAGGACTTCTGGAATCACACAAGAAAATTGCTTCATATCCTGTTTTCTTGAGTCTCACGTTTGCCACAAACTATGGATTTATTAAGTGACTATTCCAAAGAGCATTCATACAAATGACAATCTATTACCAAGAAACATAGCCAGCGTCACATTGCAATTGCATCAAAGCAGTTACTTCCAACAAAACCTCCACTGCTTCCTTGCAAACAAAGTCACACAAGTAATGTTGGACCTCATTCAAACCTCACATGTTTAAGAACATTTGGCCATTCTTTTGTAATGTACTACAGAATAAAGAGAAAAATGACAGTGCCTGCCTCTTCCTGAAGTTTCCGCAAACAAGTCAAGAGTAATCGCAACTTTGGACCCTCAGAAAGTGCATACAAGCTCAATGGCCTATTTGAACAGTGTTGATCAACTTCAAGGGTACTGTTTCGTAAATTGCTCCTGTGTTCTAAAGCATCTAGACAATCCATAAGTTTTGCCTTTACAGCATCCCAGGGATATCCCAAGTTAACAAGGTCATCTTTCACCCTAGCACAACAAATACAAAAATATCACTAGCAAACACAAGGAATAAAACAATAACAAACAAGAGTTTCACTTTTCTTTTCATCTAAGCACACTAAAACATTGATCTTGATCAAAATTTACTAAAACATTGTTCTTGATCAAAATTTTCGTCTGACTACTCTTACCTACCAAAAGACTCTGAGCTTTCAAGCACCAAATCGTCAGCCAATGCGTTCTTCCGGGAAATGAAATTAGAGTTCTTAATAGGAACCACCCCAGCCATATAAGTAAGCAAAATACTTGTCATCAGGAGCAACTGATCGCTAATCGAAACCCAATCAGAAGCTGAAGCACCATCAATGTCCACTAGCGATCCCAAACAAGGACTTGCACCATGGTTTTTCCGAGCAGAGAACTGGACAAGTTTGTAACTAGTGCAAAGATGCTTTCTGCACGCAGAAACAAGCAAGAGAAATAAACAAGGTATAAATTCAACATATCACTCCCCACTTTTAAAGCAGCAAAGTAAGAAGGCTAGCAAATAAGAGCAGACCGAGGTTGAGGGCTAAAATGAAAGATCGGGAAGACAAAGCCTCTCTCTTCCACATAACTTCTCCACACAGAAGGCTTTAAGCAGGAGGAGGACGTTGAAGTCGCCATTTCTTAAGAAAGATAAACAAGAACGTCAATGTCCCTTCGATCGAGACATTGCCACACCCGAACTTTTTCAGGCTCAAGTCATTTGTCAACAATAAATTAGGGTTTAGGGTAAGTGGAATCGAATTAGAGGAAGAAGAGAAGTGTAGACAAAAATGGGGATTGGATTGGAATTGTGCGTACCAGGTTTGACACAAAAAATGATAATAAGAACAGTAAAGGTCCAAATCAAGTGGGGCTAAGTTTACGATGTAGTGAGAGGGATCAGGCACCAAGGCTGCTAAGTATTTCTACTTTCTTAGCAAAAGCTTACGAGTTGAGGGATGGTGGCGCAGTTGACTAGCCTCTAGATCTCATGGCGTCTGAGTCATCCCGAGTTTAACCTGCCCTCACCCTCCTGATCAACCTTACCTTTAATTGTAATTTAGTTAAGATATCTTTCTATAAAATACAAATTTTAGTTAAATTTTAATATTTTTATTAACATACAAAAATGAATCCTAAAATTTTTAGAATATACAAAATAAAGTCTAATATTTAAAATAAAATTAAATTTACGAATATTAAATATCACATCTCTATTATTTGTATATTAGAGTTCAATAAAATATAAAATACATTCTAAAATGTTTTTAAAATTACAATTCTAACTGATATTTTAATTATTGACCGGAATCCAATATAAAACTTTCTTGTTCCGTAAAATACCGCTAAGAATGAGATCTAAATATCTGCTCGATTGATAGGCTATAAACTACAAACAAGAATAACTGAGAACGCCAATAATGGGGGGGTCCAGGCAGCAGAATCTTAATTCTTAACTAGTCTCCGTGGCAGACGCAGTAGTTTCATCAGACCCTGATGTCGCTGCAGATGTAGTAGTATTGGTACTTGATGAACCTGAGATGGTATTAAAGGCTGCGGATGGTTCTGTTTTATTAGATGTGGAAGTATTTTCCTGCGTAACCGTAGCATCCTTCGCTGCTTTCTGCTTGGCTTTCTTGGCTCTATCCAATACATCAGCCTGCATATACACATTGCTGGATCAAGCACAAGAAATCAAACCTTAGAGGCTGAAACTAAGCAGCCCTCGGTAAATCAATTACTTCCTGGAATAAATACTTCGTGCTGTAATGTTTAAAAATGTAACAAAATTAAAGTCCATTTTGATAAATGGCTCGTGTATCAGTTGCATTTTCAAAAGCAGACTTAGTTATACACTGCAGCATAAATCCAACTAATGGGTCAAAGGGCCTAGGACGAGAGCTTCATGTGCAAGAGCAAACATTTGAAGATTTGGTATTCAATGTTTGCCCATCAACTCTCACGTAACTTAATTTCAATTAAAATACATATAGCAATTCTGGCAAGAGACTCTGAGTTCAACTTGGAAGATAACTACATATTACAACACCGATATTCAGTAAAACAAAGGCAACAATTAGATTATAACAACCCAAAATCAGGTAAAAGGATCCATAAAAATTGGTAAGTCCCATTTGATAGCATAGGCTGGGAGCAGTAACCAACTTTGAAACTAGTTACAGTTAAATCAGTTTTGAGAGAGTGAGCTGGTATTTCTGCTCTAATGAACAAAATACTTCAAAGAAATCATTTTTCCAACGAAATAACAGCAAAAATTCCAGGCAACATACATTCAGTGAATTTACCCAACGTAGGTTCTACCATGTTTCAACTACCTGAAACTCCTGTATCTGTTTTTGTTGTTCAGATTGCAACCTGCCAACTGTACTCAAAAGCTCTCCCATTGCAGATTCAATTCGCTCATTAAGTGCTTCTGCTAAAGCCTTACCCAAGAAAAATGCATCTAGAATGTTTTTGCTTTCATTATCACCTGTAAAATCGATCATCTGACAGGTTTAGATGAAATTATAAAACGCAGTCAAGCATGCAAGGAGGAAGTTATGGTAAAGATGGCCCTTCAACATCTGATAAAGAGAATACATGTGTTGTCTCATTTCCGAAGGTGGTTGATATCCCTTTTATCTCACTTGTTTTCTGTCACTTTATTCACGTCCAGAAAATTATACAAAAATGATTTCAAATACTCCATAGGCCCATAAATTCCTAGGTGGCTTAAGTTCACCTCAACTGGCAAGCATTCAATGTAGATCAATAAGTTCCAGGATTTCATTCTGTATTTTCCCACAAAATTCAATGTCATGAATTTGTCTGATTCAATTAGGATGCTTTTAAAAAGACTATATGTGCAACAAGGAATGGACACATTTTCCTCGTTGCCCAAAACAGGGGTCTGCTAATAAGAACGTAATCGGTATTCAGGCTTTTAGTTGGGAGGAATTTCTTGGATAAGAGAGGGTTACCCCTTAAGTCTTATTAAGGTATACCGTTGTCTATTATAGATAAAACCAAAACATCCCAGCAAATTCTGATCACTGAATAACATTCTAAGAATAGACTTTCACCCTCAAATCTCATTCAAATCCCCAAGTTCACAGTGTCTTTTGGTCAATCTTATCGAGCCAAATTTTCAGTTGTAAGAAACGAAATATGTACAAAGTTGCATCTCAGCATAAACCAATAAATTCCAAGAAAGAACAGATCTCAATGTCTAAAATGTTCCATTACCAAACAAATGAAGGACCTTTCATGGAATTCACAAGATATATAATGTAACGTTTAAATGTGGCTAGCCAACAACCAAAAAAGGAAACAAATTAAAAAAGAGGGACGAAATACGCATACCAGAACTGGAGTCACCCGTGCTGCTTCTTACAATGGGTCTATAAAAACCTTTCTTTAATATTCCAGTCCTAAGACCTAGTTTGTTTCTGAGCTCCTTGTCCAACAGAAACGAGATACGAGGTTTAACCGAGGCAGGTGAATTGCTGTAACTGTTAGTTTTAGCTTCGTTTGGGGTCTTGGATTGAAGAGAGTAGAAGCTGGAATATGGGGAAACAGAAACTCGGCTCATGTTAGAAGATTTTCTCGCTCAGTTTTCCAGGATTGTCGTCTATGCAGGCCCTTGTATATAACAAATGTTGGATATTTGGAGATAGGCTTGTCAATTTCGGCCCGACCCGCGCCGGCCCAACCTATGGGCCCATCAAGGGGTTTTGGCCCGAGTTGACTGGCCCATGGGCTAGGTCACAGGCCAAATATGTTTGACCTGTGAATCGGTCCGTAGCTCGTGAAATAATGGTCGGGCTGACCACGGGCCGATCCGATCGATCCAGGCCATGGCTGCCCAAAAAAAATTATTTATTTATTAAAATAATTAATAAATAATTTAAGTAAGTTAAAAATTTGTAATTAATATAATTCATAATTTTAACAATAACTTTTAACT
>JAOSBN010000009.1:15016689-15051082 GCA_027563595.1 Erythroxylum suave
AATTTAAAACACTCCTAACCCGTTCCAAATTACTATCTTACCCTTCCCATCGGTGATGGGATGTTACAAAATTAATAAAAGTGCTTTTTATTTTTATGTTGCCAAATAGTCTACTGTATGAAGCTCTTTTTAAAAATTTATTTTTTTAATTGACAGCCAAACAGTCAACTGGTTTTTTAAAAAAGCTCTTCTCAGGAAAGTTCTACTGACAAAAGCTCTACTGATATAAGCTCAACCAAACAAGCACTAAGCAAGGTGGTCTTATAGACAAAATCCTATCTACAAAATTATCAAGTAAGCTGGGGATTATTATAAAAACAGAATTACCTTATCAAAAACATATTAAGGACTTGAAGGAAGACAATTTACTTGAAAATGCTTTGGATAAAGTTGTAGTAATTTTTCAATATATTTAAGTATATGCAGTATTGTTTCAATTATTTTAAGATTAATTACACTTTTACTTATTATTCACAGTTGACATTGAATATTGTGGATATTAAGACCTAGATGTTTCAAACTATGTTACTTTATTATTGAAACAAAGAACTAAGGATCATCGTTTTAAGTTGCATTAATATTATAAATTTTTTGCTTCAAATGCAGAGGCACAAATACATGTTCATAAACAAATGTCTCAGGCAAGTTCAAATAGTTTATGTGATTATTGGGCTGACCTAAAAGTTTATGTTTGTTTTTTTACCTTTACGTTTACTTCCATTAATCTTGATAGATGATTTAACGATCACATAATTTTTTCTTTATCTAAGAAAATTATGAGAAGGTAAAGGTTATGATCGTAGGTTTACGGATGCTAAGTTTTAATATTTGTAACCTCAATAATAGAACAAGCGCGCGGGTTGTTTGCGTAGTACCTAAGGTATCGACCCCACAAGGAGGGTTAATCTAATCCTAAAATCTAAGGTCAGAGACTATTAAATAGATCTTTAATAGACAACAAAATTAAACACGAGAACTAAATAAATCAACGAAACCAATTCAAATAAAAAAACAATAATTGTTAATTAACACTTAACAGAAATAATCAATGAACAATAATCAACAATTTCAACTTAAAAAATGATTAACAATTAATGGAAATTTACTAATTTGTTGAGCAATGATAGCACACTTTAGAATTCAACTTAGTGAGTTTACCAAAAGAGAGAAAGGGAAAATTACCTATTTTTAATGTTAACCTAACCAATTATGATTTATCGAATTAATGGTTCTAGATGGTCCAAGGGTCAATTACTCTCTTTCAAGTTATAATTGAACCCTAAAGCATAAACCCTAATTAGATTATGGAAAGTTGTAATCTCTCAATTAACAACCGATCTAAAACCTAATCAGTTCTTAAGTTCTCTAATAAACAATTAAAAACCTATATGTGATCTCTCTACACAAGATTTACCAACCTGATTTAATTCTAATTCTATTAAATTACCTAACTCTTGTTAGCCCAATTTAATAATTTTTCTCGATTCACCCTTTCAGTTTATTATTGAGATATGAAGTGCAGAATTAAACGACAATTAATTCAATAAACACATAAAACAATCAGATTTCATTAAATCAAAAATAATATTCCAAAGGTGAGTATAGAATACCAATCACAATTCAATTCTATCATCAAACTATATATCCCAATTCTATAATCAAATAAAATTGAAATACATAGGAAATAGAACTCGAATGGACAATAGGAGGCTGCGACTTTGAAAAGCTTCTTATTCCAGGAAGCACATCGAGTCTACATCATCTTCCTCTTCTCTCTTCCTTTTTCTCTTTCTTAATCTCTCAAAGTTTTCTCACTTAAGGTTTCGTCATGATGGCTGATCAAAAGCTTCTCTTCTTTGTTCTTTATATTCTTTAAACACCTTGGCAACCTTAAGGTTTGTTTGGAGTCGAAATGGTCCAAAAATTTCCTCGATACTTGACATTTTCAACAATTTTCATGTTTGTCTGATGCAGACCACGATCGTGGCTAGCATCTACCTCTCTTTGTCATGATCGCAGTTCAAGTGCCACGATCGTGGCCTGAATCAGAGCTCTCTGTCATGATCATGGCTTAAGTGCCACAATAGTGGCCTAGGGTGTAGTGGCTCACATCTTTTTTTCACGATCATGGCACATGGTTTTGGCTTGGAAGTCCTTAAAACTTCTCCGTTCTTCAACATTGACTCTGAAACACTAACAAACACATCAAGGTATCTTAAAAACATAACATTTAAGCTCAACAACTTATACTAACCCATAAAAAAATACTTAAACACATAATTAACAAAATTCTAACCTATATACACACTAAACGCTCACATTAAGAGTTAATGCATAAAAAATTGAACCCTAAAACATGATGCAAATCACAACTATCAGGTTAGTAGAGCAAAATGAAAAAAAAACCTCATAATCAAAGAGAAAAATCATTTGTAGTTGTCTTAAATGAATATGTAACATCTTTGTTTTCAAGTTATTATCAATAAACACTACATTATTTATTGTGCCTTCTATTTTTCTTTCATAAAATAGAGTGAGAAGGAACTGCATAGACAAAAGTGTGACATGATCACACTATATAAAGTCACTCACTATAATGAAGGTAAAGGGTGGATGTCAAAACAAACATAAAACAATTATATAAGTATAACAATTTGTTGAATATTTTAGTTCATTTATTAACGTAGTACTAAGTAATAATATTTGGATCGAATATTTGTTTTGTCTTTTTAATACCTGTGCTCGAGAGATAGCTGTCCATACGCTGATAAGGGATGTATGGATTCTCGAGAAGAGAGGAGCCGTGGTGGTCCCCCCCGGACCGCCCGGATCCCACGAGTGAATAGAAAGTTGGATCTACATTGGATCTCACCTGAATCGCCCCATCTATCCTCCTGAGGAGAAGTTTTGTTTCAAACCCCGGTTCGAACAGGAGAAGTACGAGAGTTGTTAGAGAAATATACAAGGAGCATGAATACAGTAGAGAAGACATTTGTAATATTTTACTTAGTACAGATTTTGGCTATATCAAATGTCTTGGTTATAGCCCTAAGCTAACATTTTAAACCTCTTCAAACAAAAGAACCATTCAATAATTTCAAGAAGAAAACAAGGTAAGAAATCAAGCAAAAATAACAAAACATGATATGTCATTAAAGAGATTACTTGGCCTGGAATGATAAAAATGAAGAGGAAAGAGAAGGGTATTAATTATATCTCTTATACGTTTTTTCTTTCAATTCCTATTTGTATTATAATTTAAATTTAACACTTTTTTCAAATTACAAAATTGATGAAGATGTAACTGTTGAGTGATTATGTAGTCAATGGTAAAGTTATGTGATGTTTTCTTTAATTAGAAATTATTATTTCAATACTCACAATATTATTAGTAAATTTTAATTATGCTTTTTGGATTATTACAGGTTCATCGATATGGATAATATTAAGTGGATGCTTTCTAGTTTTTTAATGTAATATGAGCATTTATAATTTGTAAATTGGTTTCTTTATTTATTATTTTGGCTATAAGAATTTTTAAAGTTGTAATTACAATCTTTTATACGAAGAATATTCTTTTTGATGATATAATTTAATGATATTTTACTTTTTATATACAATGCTTCATATTTTGAATTGATAGTATTTTTATACAATTTATTTATATAATAAATTTACAATAAAAATGTAACAATATATTATATGCAATAATATAGAATAAAAATGTAACAAAAAATTTATTTCAAAATTGTATAACATTTGGTTAAAATGTAGCTAAAAACATCTGATGTAGCTAAAAAGTTTTAACTACGTTTCCATAAATGTAGCTAAATTCCAAAACCGTACAATTCTAAAAATGTAGCTCATAGTATTTAGCTACAAAAAAAGTATAGCCAAAACTATTAGTGGCAATTTCTAACATCACATATAGTTTTCAGCTACAGGGATTTTGCGATGTTTTGGACAACAAAATAAAAAAAGTAGTTAAAAATTGTATGTGATGTTTTTTTGCACATTTAGCTACAAATTTTCTCTCACTCAAATGTTAACATTGTTATAATGACTCAACAGTGAGTACCAGTGGTAAGGTACACTAACTGTTGCTAATGGTAACAGAGTTCCTATTCAGCATATTGGTACTGTTCGCTTGAATACTCCTACTAAAATCTTAACTTTGAATAATGTGCTGCATTTACCCCTTATTACCAAAGTTCTTTTTAAGTGTTTCACGTTTAGTTTATGGCAATCCTGCCACTATTGATCTTAACTCTACTTCTTGTTATGTGAAGGACAAGGCAAAGGGGGATGTTCTACTATAAGGGAAGTGCAGTGAAGGCCTTATCAACTAGTCTTTACCAACTCCACTTCCTCTTATTCAGTTTCCTCCATTGATCAACCAGTTGCTTTTCTTGCTAAACTTGAATGGCATCAGAAGCTAGGACATCCTTCTGATAAGATTTTATCTCAAAATTTATCCTTATATACTGTCAAAACTTCTGATTCTAGTAAAACTCATTTCTATGATGCTTGTAAAATGGGAAAAAGCCATGTGTTATCTTACACTAGTTCGATTTCTGAAACTAAAACTCCTTTAGAAATCATTTATTCTGACTTGTAGGGTCCTGCCCCAAGTGCTTCAAGAGAAGGCTATCGTGACTATATCCATTTTTGATGACTTTACTTGATACACTTGGGTTTACCTTTTAAAAAAATAAATAAAAAGTTACCAATGCCTTCACTGTCTTTAAGTTTATGGTTGCAAATCAATTTGACAAATGCATTAAAATTTTCCAATTTGATGGTGGTAGTGAATTTCAGCCACTTACTTCTCTTTTTGACCAATGTGGTATTATAAATACAGTTACTTGTCCCTACACATCTGCTCACAATGGAAAAGTCGAGAGAAAACATAGACATATAATCGAATTAGGCCTCACCTTGCTTGCTCAGGCTACTATGCCTATTTTTTATTCATGGAATGCTTTTCACTTGACTATTTATCTCATTAATTGCATGCCTACAACTATACTCAAAGGTTCCTCACCATTTTACAAAGTACATAAATGTTATCCTGATTTTAAGAAGTTTGAACCTTTTGGTTGTAATTGTTTACCTTATTTATGCCCCTATAATCAAAATAAACTTCAGTACCATTCCCTCAAATGTGTTTACCTCGATCCCACAACTGACCAAAATGGTTACAAATGTCTAAGTAGTACAGGAAAAATTTATGTCTCCCGACATGTCATTTTTCATCCAACAGAGTTTCCATTTGCTCATGGTTTTCTCAATAAACATATACCTCCATCTTACTGTGTACAAGATTTAGTCATGTCAATGGGTCGGGCTAGGCCCAGGCCGTCTCGGTTATGACAGGCCGCAGGTCGGCCTTATGGCCTGTTGGTCCGGTCCAGCCCGTCCATTAATTTTTTAAAAAATAAAACATCAAAATAACGTCATTTTGGAAAAAGTGAGCGGGCTCCCGTGGCCCGGCCAACCTGGTCAAAAAACCAACCTGGTGGGCCGGGCTATAATTGTCATCCCTATTAAGATTTACCTTCTTCCTAGACCTTTGTTAATTGTTGTAGCATCTCGTCCCCATACTAAGGGTTATAACCTTGATTTCAATAATGAGGAGAGTGGCAATGAGAGAGTTAGAGGAAAATTTGCATTTCAAGCTCAACGAAATATCAGCATACATGCATGTGAATTTGAGTCTTTATACATATGAAAATAATCGTACATGCACTCATTGACATTTCGGGTATAATGAATAGTAATGGGATAGATTGAGAATTGTGGTTATAGCAAATGATTAGAATGAAATGGAGTAGGGAGACTAGAAATAAAATCTAAGTGTTGGACTTAGTAAAGAAAAATGTGTTGAATAAGTTTACTGAGAATATTTAGTATGGGAGTTATAGATGATGGAGTAGAAAGTTATGGTCTTAATAAGGGGGAGATGTTCAAGAGCATAGATGTATCGTCTGTGACGACGTCATATCGTCTTAAAAGTTGCATCGTCTTAAGTTGACTTCGCTTCGTCTTAAGTTGACCGCCTATCGTCTGTATTTTTGCATTTGTCTATCGTCTGTAAAGACTTATCGTCTGTGTTGCATATCGTCTTAATTTGACTTTTGCTTCGTCTTAAGTTGACCATTTGAATCGTCTACTTTCTGAAGAATTTCGTCTACTTATTGACGAACTTCGTCTACCTTATTGCTTCGTCTGCTTCTTGCATTCGTCTGCTTTTGCATTCGTTTGCTTATTGTTTCTTCTGCTTATTGCATTCGTCTGCTTTCTGCCCAAGTAACCAAGACTTCTTCTTCCATATACTGTTCATTTTATATCGTCTGGTCCATCTTTGACCCTTCAGATGATAAAATTTGTTCCTAAGGTCATCAAGAAAGTTATAGACCTATAAGTCCTCTTTCAAACCATCGAACAAGGATCTTGATTGAATACCTATAGCGAAAGTTATGCTAGTGCCCCAATAGAAAAAGGTTCAATACGATTGAGGACAGAACCAAATTGAATGATTTTGGTGTCAATGGAGACATAAGACATAGGGGAATATGTTTCTAGAGGAAAGTGTTGCAAAATGACTTCAGTGTCGGGGTCAAGAAAAGAACGTAAAGTTGACCCGAAAGGATGTGCTATAGGAAAAATCTGAAAGTGAGTAAGAGGTTATGACTTGTGATTATAGTGGTATTACTGAGTCATAAACTTAAGTATAAATTATACTTAAGTGAGTTTGGATAAAGGGAAGTGGATAAGTGGATAAGAATTGGATAGGTGTCGTAGGTAGTTAAGATCTTTATTGCCTATAAAAGACAAGCTACTGTCTTTGTCTTTATCCTTCTTGAAACTTCTTTCTTTAGAATTCCCCCAACCCAGAGCTTTTTATAAAATATTCACCGAAGCTAAACCTTACTTTTCTCTGTTTATCCCCACTTCTACTTGGATATTCCTTCCTTTCATTCCAAGAAAGACCGAGCCTCCCTGTCGACTTTCAAGTTGATGTACGTGGGTGCATAAGAGATTAGGGTTACGTGATTTTGTAGAGATTGGGGCTTCAAACAAGTAAGCTTGTTATGATTATGTAGTTTTTGCATGAAATGAAGCATGCATCGTTAGGTCACTGCTAAATGGTTAAGAACAATGATATTCTTATTTGCTGGAAAATGACTGAGGAGATTTAGTGTACCGTACATAGTGATTTTCTTTGGATTGATGACTGGAATATTATGGAATAGTGATAAACCAGTTTTGGGAGTTGAAAGATCAATGAAAGTGTGTAATGGCGTGAAAGAACGATTAAAGTGATAATTAGAGGAAATATTGAGCTTGAAGCAAAAAGTTGATAATGATATATACATAGTGATATACTGTTTTCCTCTTCACTAGTCATATATGGGATTATATCGGTAAAGTAGTGAATGAGTTATAGATATCAAAGTACCAAAGGATTGAGGTTGTAATTCAAAGAACTAATGAGTGATTAAGTTATGAAATGGGAATGTGCATAAGATGTGAAGTTTATTACAGTACTCGAGTTTGTCATTGAGCATGCATTGTACATAGTCCCCCTATACAATTGTGCATGAATAAATGCTTATATGTGTGCAATTATTGATTAGTGTGAAATGGGTGTCTTGCATAAATGGGTTATGCAGGTCAAGTGTCCGCATTTAGGCATTCCCAAAATTTGGAAGCAAATGTTAATCTGGAGCGTACTGTGAGTAGAACTAGATGGTCTCATTCCTCTGTTTGTTTTGTTTGACTTTTTGGTATTGATTGATTTCTGAATGATTGTGTGAATGTGATTGACTGTGTTAGTTTCTGGACAGAAGGTCCGATGAATGTATTGTATGAGTGAAATAACAAAGTGCTCATTGAATGTGAATTGGATGAACTAAGTGTACGTAATTGATTGTTAAATCTGTTCTAAAAGTGCATTTACATATGAATGAAAGTGCAAATTCTCAACTTAATGTTGAATGCCGGACTAAGGTTTGATGATATGGGAAAGTGATTGAATGAGAATATGCAAATATGATTGATGCATTCCATTTCATAAATGTATGAAATATAATGGAGTTGTGACTAGAGTAGCCACCACTGATCAGAACGTAAAGCTCAAAGTGTGAAAAAGAGCCTCGAGCTCAGAAAGTGATTAAGAGCCCAAATGGCTATTGAAATTATTGTTGATTTTATTACTATGATTGAAAGTGTTTATGAGTGAGAGTGGGCCCTATGTGATGTTTAACTTCCGCATAATATGTGATTGTGCTTTTAAAAGAAAACAAAGAAAAAAATTTTATACCGATTTTCGAATAAGTGAGTGTCTTAGCACGCTACCCTCACGGGATACGAGCTCAGATATCACCCACGATTTCGGGTTCGGGTCCTTGCAGGAGTGGGGTGCTACAATTGTCCTTTGCAAGTTCTTTCAACTGTTGCGCTTCCTTCTACAGGATAGACTTCCTCTGCTGTTGAATCTCCTTCAAACCATCATGAAATAGTAGTTCCAACGTCTCCTCCTTCTCTGGTTGCTAACTTATAACCTTGAGATCATTCTTTAAGTCTCTCACCACTAGCATCTGTTGATGAATCTTCTGATAATACTGTTATACCATCTTCATCAGATTCTAATCAACTTCCTCCACCAGCTCCTAAACACTCTAAGGTCACATAATCAAAGCATGGTATTTACAAACCTAAGTTACCATATGTTGGTCTAGCTCAAGTTACAAAACCACTCACTGTTAATGAAGTCTTAGCTTCACCTCTATAGCAGCAGGCAATGGCTGCAAAAGTTTCAACATTAATGAAAAACAACACTTAGCAGCTTGTTCCATAGCTTCACATCAATGTAGTTGACTCTAAGTGGGTATTTAAGCTTAAATACAAGCCTAATGGATTAGTAGATCGTTACAAAGCCAGGCTTGTGGCCAAATTCTTTCAACAGGATACAAGCCTTGATTTTCATGAGATGTATAGCCCTGTGACAAAAGCTACTACTATCAGACTTCTTCTTACGCTTGTAGTGACATATAATTGGGGTATATGTCAGTTGGACATAAGTAATGCATTTCTTAATGGTTTTTTAATTGAGACTATATATATGAAGCAACCAGAGGGATTTATTGATTTCCAATATCCTAATCATGTTTACCAACTAAACAAAGCTTTGTATGGCCTAAAATATGCTCCTCGTGCCTGATACGACAGACTTTGCTCAATTTTTCTTTAATGGCGCTTTGTCAATCTCAAGGGACATACCTCTGTCTTCACCTTTTTGCAAAACACAGAAGTTCTAATTCTTTCAATCTATGTTGAAGGCATTTTGGTGACTGGCAACAACTCCTCATCGATGAATCAATTTATAAAGAAGTTAAACAAGCTATTTGCATTAAAAGATATCAGGAATCTTCATTACTTCCTTGAATTACAGATTATTTGACATGATACTGGTATTTTTCTATCTCAATCTAAATATATTGGTGACATGCTGACTAAGTTTCATTTAGATAATGTTTTTTCATGCCCTACTCCTATGGTAGCTGGTCGTTCTTTTCATTCTGACAAAGAACGTTATTCTAATCCCTCTTTATGTCACCAAGCCCTTGGTGCTTTGCAATATCTTACAACCACCAAACCTAACATAAGTTTTGTTATTAATAAACTTAGTCAATTTTTTAGTACACCCACTGTTGACCACCGGAAGGGGTTAACCGTATCTTTAGATATCTCAAGGGTTCTGATCATCGATCATTGGAAAGGAGTTAAGTGTATCTTTAGATATCTCAAAGGTTCTGATCATCTATCATTACACCTCAAGCCTACATCTAACATGTCTCTTTGGGGTTTTCCATATGCTGATTGGGCTTCCCGCATAAATGATAGACGATCAATTGGTGGTTACTGTGTTTTCTTGGTGATATCTTGATCTCTTGGTCTTCACAAAAACGAGTAATATCTCAATCCAGCACAAAGTCAGAGTATAAAGCTATTACAAACCTCACTGCCAAAATATTATGAGTCTCATCTTTTCTTAATGAACTTGGCTTTCCTCTAACAGTCCCTCCTACAAGTTGGAGTGATAATTTGGGTGCTACTGCTATTGCCTCAAATCTTGTTTATCATACCCAAATGAAGCATTTGGAGGTAGATCTTCATTTGCTTCATTTTGTTCGAGATCTTGTATTAGCCAAACAGCTATCCATCTCTTATGTTCCTTCATCTCTTCAAGTTGTAGATATAATGACAAAAGCGTCACCTCAAGCTCAACTTCTTCGCTTCAACAGCAAGAGTATTAAGAGTTGTAACTAATTATTTATTCATATAATATTGTCTAATACTGTGCCTAGTGTATAACGACCTCCTAAACATTTGTATGGTGTATATACATTCTATTGTAACCAATTACTGTATAAATACAGATTTTGGCTATTGCGTAAGTCGCTCATCAATTTGCTTCTTCCAATATATCTTGTTTTTTCATTCTTGATTTTTCTGAATTATTACATTGATATTAACAATCAAATATATTTTTATTTAACAAAACAAATACAAAAACAAAAAATTATAACAGAAAAAAGCTAAAGTTATCAAATATTGAATGTCGAAATATAGGTGCCACGATGGAATGGATATTGAATTAAAAAGTAAAAATCAGTGAAAAACTTCAGGACAAATTGAACTAAAAAGTAAAAATCAGTGAAAAACTTCAGGACAATAAATGGCGGATCACTCATCCCTTCCAGATCAACTGCAACAGGAGTTACAAAAGACCATAGTGAAACAGCCTCACTCTTCTGATTTGATTTGACATTTTTCTTGCCGGTTTTCAATTCCTTCGCTCACTCCCTAAAAACTCTAATATCTCATTAATTACTAACAGCTTCTGTAAAAAGGAAGAATATGAATGGAAAGTATGAAACAAGGACAAGGAAGATTGATTTTAAACAATCAATTCATAACTAGAATGCAGTGTTGTCACCATGATTATGGCCTCCGCATGTATTTCTTTGTCTATATACAAATATTTAATACGAATTGTAAATCCTAGTTATTTGTATTTAATTAATTTCATTATGATCACCCTTAAAACTGAATTAGATACTAAATAAACTCGCACTTTTTATAATAATTAATAATTAACTAGCTATTACCGAAATCATTTTCGTTTCCTACTACTTACTACTCACGTTTGATTCTTCTTCGCCGTTATTCTTAGTATTTGTTCAATCTTATCTTCTCTTTTTCTATTACCAGAATTTGTCTCCATTGAAGTGCAAAGTTATACATATGTATGTAAGTAGCTGACTGAGCCCGAGGAGAGACGGTGACATGGCTACTTGGTTTCACTCTTTTACTGTTTCATGCATGCATACTCCCAAGATAACAATTACATAAAATGCAACGAAATGATGTAAAATTTATAGTACTCTGTATAGTCAGAAACCGAAAGTGCACGAGCCTCAGCCTCAGCCTCAGCCCCTGCCCAACCTCTCACAACTTTTGCTGACTCTTGCTTGTCGGTTTGTGTTGTGTTCACTTCTCAGAGCTATAAAATTAAAAAATAAGAACAGTTAAATGTTCAGCCTACCTGCTTTTCAGTAAAATCATTAGCCACAGCAGAGAAAGAATATACATGTGCAGGAATTCTGCCCTTTTCTGTGTACCATACTAACTTTAGTTATTTCATATACATAAAAACTGTAAAAAGAAGAGAAACAAACAAAATTGATTCTTTTCCTTATCCTGAAACATCACATACAGATTTTTCTTCAGCCACGCAGTGTTATTTTGCAAGTCCATAACATAGACAGAATAATGCTATGAAACTTGTTAAGCAACTAAAGTTTAGTTTCTGTTACCTCTTTACTGTGATCAAACTAAGGTGTGAGTAATTTGTCATGTCATCAGGACTTGGTATAAAGAGCAGAAAAATAGTAATCTTGAGGAGTCAACATTCAAGGGGACATTCGCATAACCTGTACCAATTGTGATAACTGATAAGAAAGGAGGCGGAGAAGATTAGAACAATTACTTGGAGGAAAAAGTACCAGCAAACCAAGAATGGAAAAGCTAGAGGAGGGCCAACCTCGCATTAATGGATTGTTGTCAACAAAATGGCTTGATATTTTTCAGGCAGATTTTCTCATACCAGCAGTTCCCATCTGCAAGGTGGTGGACCACACAACAAACGAGAAATAAGAACCGAGAAAAAGAAGGCATCTTCCCAACTGAAAACTTTTAGTGATGAATAGTAGAAGACGACACATTCCACAATTTTAGAAATGTGCCTTTCTTGTTTCTTTCAGGTTGATTTCTGCTATCAACAGATTGGAGCCATGAAAGGTCAATAATATGGTTTGGCTAGACTGTGGCAAGTACCTGGGATATATTGCACAACACGGGCTTTGTACATCTGAGGGGAACTGGCTCTGCGCGTGACTAATTAAGCGCATCAACTCAATTATAGCTCAAGCCAGTGTATCCACGCCAGTGTGGCAGCAGCTCTTCTACCTCAATCCTGGAACTGGAACAGTTCATGTTTTTCTTGGTTTGGCTGCGGCTTATAGACTCTACCTCAGCTAAAAACATGCTGTAAACTGGCCTATGATCAGAGAACCGGGATTCTCCACGAACATAAGATAACTGATTGAGCCCTCTTCCATACCACAATATACGATCACACCTACAAAGATTCACAAACAGATCGTTTCCTCTGCTGAGGTTGCCCAGTGGAATCCAATGCAAATGAAATTAAGGTTAATCTTCCTATGTTACTCTTATGAAGGGAATGGAGGTTACCATGCCGGAGTTCTTCTCTTCTGTTTTGGATGCCTATCATCGCCTGCGTATCTGTCTGAATTTTTGGAGTACTTGTATGTTGGGGGAAAATATATCCTCCCTTCATTCCATCCCTGAAAGACTCGTCCCTCTCTCTGCTCTATTTGAAGCTGAATACGGAAACAAATGAAAAGATGAATTCCAAGACCTCTTTGATGAAAATAAATCTCCAGTTTAATTGGTGACGTACTTGGTCATTCTCTAGTAATGCACTCCAGTTGCGCATTTCTACAAGAGCTTTTACGGATCGATAGGAAAGCGCAATCCTGTAATTCAGATCTCCTAGCCAAATGATTCGGCTGCATCAACATAGTTGTCATTTAGATATACAAGTAAATCAACGATTTCAATAAACTATTGAATACAGATAATGAATGTGGCCCCACTCGTGCTCCATAATTGTTTGAGGCGAATTCTCATCTCCCATCCCATGAACTCGGGGAAACCTCGTCTTCCTAAGGATCTCCATTACATCAGAGTTTCTTCGTAGCTCATCTCCCTCCTTCTGTCCAGACGTTAAATGACTACAGATGAAGCAAAAACTTGTTTGGTGCAATGACAAGCTGATAGCAATGGAACCCTGTACAAATAGAGTCTAAGCTTGATGCGATTCTTTTACCGTTTTGATATCAAAGCCAAACAAGTTTCTACTCAATAAACGATACCTTGTTTCCAAGATAACCCATCAATCCTCTGCCAACACAAGAAACTTTCATATTGTGCACGAAGCCTCTCAAATCACACCTCACCCATACAGTTAGAAAAACTCCAACCATTTGCTTGCTGGCAACCAAACAATACCTTGATTTCCCCCTTTTCCGTTCTTCCATGGTAAATGATTGACAATACTCAATTGGTGAAAAGTAAGTGGCACATGGTGAAACTTCAGGCTCATTCTCGTCGTCAGAGGAACTCCACTTGAAGTGAGGATCATAATCACTCTGTCTATGCCCAATCATTACCCTATCGCAAATGCTGAAACGTTGATCAAGCCTAGGTTGTGGCATCAACAAGTCACCATCTATTCTCATGCTATGGCTCAAGGATTGAAATGAGCAACTACGGAAGAAAGATGAAGTCTTTTGCCTGGTTGACCCTTCAAAGTCTGCGTGGGATTCTACTAGTGGATTATGAACTGGAGATGCAGTGTGACAACTGCAGCTAGTACCAGGAAGGCTGTTCAAAGTCTTCCTAACGAGAGCTAGCCACTTTTTTGCTGGGCCATTGTCTTCTGTGCCCAAGACGTTGCCAGCATTCAGAGGAACAATTTCTTGAAACCTGAAATCAATGTAGTCCAATAGATATAGCTTAACGCGATAACAGTTGCATGGCTTAGAGAATAGGAAAGAAAAAAGAAATTTATTAAGTGCACATACCCAAGAACATATATGTCAGCAGGAGGTGAGGTGTGGAGCCAATCTTCAAGATTCAAAAAATTTGGTGGCGACTTTCCAGCTACATTCCATGTTGCTACAAAAATCCTGCCTCAGCAGCAATTTAGGTATTAAAGACCAATAAAAACCAACTTTCGGTAAGAAACAAATGTACGAATGAATATAAGGACTTAGCATGCCTGTAATGGTGCAAATCTGTAACTTGGCAAGCATCAGGGTCTATCTTATCTGGACTTGGTCGATCTGAGTGTCTCTTGTTCAATATTTCTGCACATAACAAAGGGGATTTTGAGTGATTTTCCGGAAACCAGGTGGAATGATTAGTGCGTGAGAGAAGTAATCACTATCAATTTTATTACTAATATGAAAAAGTTTACTATTGTGGTCCAACGCAATACTGGGTTCTGATACTGAACCTGTTTTACTTTTCTTGATGGTGCATGCCTTCCTCTCAAAAGAGTTATTCTTCCAATCTTCATCACCATCTGAAAAATAAACACAATAAAGTAGTTAAAGCTGTGTTCTTTCCGCTGCCAATGCATCAATCACACATGTAAACAGCACCCAAAAAAAAAAAAGGATTTTAAGTGAACGAGCTAAAAAATAACTTGTGAAGAAAAGAATAATTTAGGAGATCCTGCTCTGCAATCTGATCTATCAGGAATAGATTAAATCCAAAATCATTTTGTTATACAGACAAGAAGAGATTGAAGAAATACAATAACGCAATGTTTTCCCTGTCTATAAGTATCTATCAAGTTGCATTGAAATTCCAAATTCCAGAAGATGAAGCCAGTAATCACCTCCATAAAAGACATCTTCTCCATGAAATTCCTCAGCTTCGCTCTTGATATTCAACCACTTCTTGACCAATGCCTTGGGCCATGAAAGCTTCGCGACAAGATAAACAAAGTCACTTATTGGAGAACATAAGATTCACATGCAAACAAAGAATGTTATTTTCAATTTTCTTTTAGGCATTTTACAAACCTTGCCTTTCTTCGAGTTCCCATCTCTCATTTTATCTTTTCAAGGTCATATAGCCATCAGAATGATACGGCAATGAAGATGAATATGTGTTAGTCTTTCAGAAGTATAAGAAGATCCCCTCTTTTTTTTTTGGTGGAGGATGTTAATGACAGAATTTTAAATTTTGGAAATAGGAATAGACACAAATCTCGTTACTTGTTCTGAGAGTAGGATTCTTGCTCTTTTGCTGTGTTTTTCAAAGAGAGTGGAAGGAGTTAAAGATGGGCTCAAGGCTGAACCCAACGAGAGAAGAAAGAAACGAGTATTCAGTTTCCCGAGGCAATGAGGAGGAAACAACCGACGCAAAGAAGAGGATTACACAGCTGATCAACATTTATAAGAGAAAGTTAAATCCAAGAAACACCAAGTTGCACACTTAAGCTCTTCACTTTCTCTTCTCTTCTTTGTGTCTCGTCCAAGGAACTGAGAAAATGAGGAAAGAAGAGAAGCAGAAATAAAGCCAATTCAAAACAGTGATGCGTAGAAGAAAAGACTATGAGATGGGAAGAGCAAAACAAGACGATGCAAAGACACAGAGTAGAGAAGAGCTTCTCTCGACGTCACCAAATGCTTTGAAGAGGGAATAAAGTACAAGTGAAAGAGCTACGTTTCCCTCACTCTCTCTCTCGAGTTGAGGGAGGCCTTCCAATTTTCACCATAATATAAAGCCCTCCAACTGCGAGTTATTATTAAATAATAACTTAAAATTCCTGTCTAAAGTCTAAACAGACACAACAGCAGTTATTTAAGTTTTTTGTTAATATTTGCAATAAGACGTAAGACTTTCCACTGTCAGATAAGTTAGGTTTGATCAATTGTCTTCAGATTGGTGTTCTAATATTATGATTGCTTTGGATGGAAGTTGAGGTAAAGAAAGAGCGGTAAAAGCATGAGGGTAAAAGATAAAAGAAGGTGTATGTCAGGTGAGATAGATTTAATGGCTTTCTTTCCTCTCCTTCTCTTCTCTGTATCTGTCACAAAACTAGTGCTTATAGTTTAGGCCTATATTGATTGATAAATCCAATACCTTGTAGGTGATAGGTAGCAGATGTATGAAAACTATAGTCAATGCGTAACTCAAATCCTTGATTCAAGAACCTCAAAGGTCTTTGAGAAAAGTTGAGCCATTTTGTGGTTCATATGGTTCCTTTAACGTGGGGTTTTTGGGCTTTGGGACACGCGTTGCTCCTAGGTAAGCATACAATTTTGGGCATGGCATTGAACTTTGGAGGCAAACGCATCATCACATCGAGAACTTGCTGCTTTTTAGTAATCCTGTGCAAATTTGGGGCACTTTTTGACTCAATCTAGACTCGTGTCCAAGGGATACAAGACAATTGTGCAATTTTGAGGTTTTTCATTTCAAGAAACCACCGTGTCCGTAAGCTTAAAAACGTGTTTTATCGTGCATTGCATGAACCGAAACCACGAGTGATGCTGAACATGAAAGTAGGATCTTGTCTAGGCCATTAAGGGTACTAATACTATAGCCCATCTAAACACGCGATCTCATAGGTTTTTGTGCAACATGCTCGAGTGCTGCCTAGCTACATGCCACTCAAAGAGCGCGATGATTTCTTATAATTGTCACATGCGGGAGAGTGCTTCTTCGTTTTCATCTTTTAGGAGGAGTCGGCAAGTACTGTACCAGTTATTACTACAGTTTCATCGTATTAAACTAATGAAGCTAACAGTGCAGAAGCTTAATGATGTGATTTGGTGGGTGGATATTGTATTCTCTCCGCCAAAACCTCTGAATTCAAATAACGTTGCTAGTTTCTGTTTATGCCTCCAGACACTTCTGTTCGATATTATTATATCATAGCGTTGTTGTTACCAGAAAGTATGTGTCCCTTCTATGCTCTCCTTCTTCAAAACCGCAAAATATTATATCAACAAACAAGACCATTTATTTTTAATTACACGCAGCCACCACGTCGTAGCAATTACGTGCCAGCCTAACACAATCTAACCAATTCAACATCTCCACATTTGGGTCTCTCTCTAACACCACATCCGACACCGTAATCTGAACTGAACCTCTATACGCCGTTATTTTCCCGCGAACCCTAGCCAAAACCCCGATCTTGATCTCAGAGGCCCACTGATTGGCCATTGCGGCAATTAATCGAACATCTATGGGGTTGCGTCGCGAGAAGTACGGAGATGAGTGGTGGTTCAGCCAGAGCACACAACTCACGCAGCCAGTGCCGTCGTCTATAGCGAACTTGAGGAACCTGCTTGCCTTGTGCTCACAGCTGGTCACAACGCCAACGATCTCTGCTCGTGAAAGGGAGACCCCTTTGCGGGAGAAGGAGATAGGGTCCGAGGAGGAGAAGCTGGGAGTTTGGGTGAGGGAGAGGAGATCGAATGCTAGCAATTTCGCGTGCGTATTTTGGAATATTTGATTCTTATTCATTTCAAGAGGGAGAACAAATCCTTATGGAACAAATGGAGATCACATAGGGTTTAACACAACAGTTGTTATTTACTAATACGATGGTAAGGACAAGTTGGGCTGGATTGTCATAGAAAACGATGTGGGCCTCGATTGAGCCGGTCCTAGAATCAAACACGACCATTGCAAATTACCATCTCATTGAGTAGTAGCCGACGAGAGTGCAGAGAAGAAGTCATTAATCTTTTCATAGTTTTAATAATACAGATGAAAAGGATTACCCAACCATGGTGCGCTTCCGTCCCCGTTGACGAACTGTAACAGATTGTGTAGCAACATAAGTTTAAAGACCGTCTGAGTGTAAAACAAAATCATAATCAACAAAAGACTTCAAGAAACCCACCTTGAGCCAGTTTGTTCAATGTTGATGACCACTGTTTTGAGGACTTCTTGTAGGCTCCAAGTATGCGCTCCATCTGCACAATCAATTTCAAAACCCATTTTTCTAGTTTTGAGTAGCGGCGAAGAAATGTAAAGCATGTAATTGAGTTTTCTGTCAATCAAATCTATACTTTATAACACTTGATCAAAGTACTATTCCTATGGTTTTACTAGTTAAACCATAAGTTCAATGTTGAATTCCCATATAGCTTCACTTTTCAATTCCCACAAGTTGTCGACGTCTATTCTCTTGCGTTTCAGGAAGAAAGTGATAGGATGAGTGCAATTAGAAGATCGGGTCAAATGTGCATAAAATTACCACATCGCCACATGAAGAATGCATTGAAAGCAAAGCTCGCTCCAGCACATATAGATCAACAGCCTTATCCTCGGGAAGGGTTGATGTGAAGCTCAAACCAAAGTCAATGAGGACCTAAAACAAAACATCACATGAAAAAGTTAATTTACGTAACAGTTTATTCTTTCAAAGCAAAACAACTCACTCACCAGTAGATTGGTGCCATTCTGGATCAGCATGTTTGATGTGGTCAAGTCACCATGAATGAGGCCGCCGTCATGTAACTTGCCAATAGCATCTCCAATCTGCTTTGCAACATCATCCAGTCGTTCCTGGACAACGCCATTGATTCCGAGTTCGAGGAAGATATCTTTCACAGAAGAACCCTCAATGAACTCAAACGTCAGAGTGTTCAACTTAGGATCCACAGCATACAACACCGGAGTAGATACGCCAAGTCGCCTAGCCTTTGTCATGCATCGAGCCTCCTGCTCCATCGATTTAATTCATTAAAGACGTCACATCAAAATGAAAAGAACAAAGCTTATACATGATGTATCGAAGCGAGGGAGAAACAGGTTATGAGAATAAACCCACCGCATTTAAGCGTTTTAGAGTAAGTTTAGAATCCAGAGTAGGATGTCTATACTTCTTAGAGAAACGTTCCTTGACAATACACCTCCTTCCAACAAAAACTGAATCGAAAACTTTCTGAAAGGAACGTTAAACAAGTATAAGAACTCGCAAGCAACATCCATCAAAATTTAATCTTGACTAAAAAATCAAGCCAAGACAAAATCCGCAAAAGGAATTTAATCAAGAAGATGCATAAAAGTAAAAGCCAAAGCATTGCTTTTTTCTAATCATCAGGCTATAATGTTCGTAAAAGGAAACTCACAGCTTCAGCTCCTTGCTTCAGCAGAATAAGAGAACCATCGTTGACCTCTTTATCAACCTCCATAGTCGACACCAAAACCACTAATAGATGATGAAGTGGCGGGCGCTGTTTGATGAGCGCCGGAGAGGCACTGCCGTTCTCGAATAGAAGGACGAATTGCAGGGTCGTTACTCGTTTCGCAAACCCTAACGGTACAGATAGAGTGCTTGGGCAGCGGGAATATGTTCCTTTCATTTCTTTTTTTTTTAAATTTCCCAAATAGCGCATAATTGTCAAATTAAAATTGACGCAAACCCTAGATATAAAAATGTAGTAAAATTGCTTACAAACGTCGTCGTCTTTTTTGAGTCAACATTTTCATTTAACTAATGGGTGGCCATTCCTTGAACAGTGAGATAACTCTCTCCGTCTAACAATTTCGGGTTTTGTTTAAATTTTGCTATGATCTTCGGGTTGTGGGTCTAGGGCAAAGCTGTGACTTTTTCTTATTAATTTTTTTATCTGTTCTTGGAATAATTATTGGAAGCTCTAATTTTCACGGTAGTCCTGGTTTGCAGCTTGTAATTGAAGAAGCATGAAGAGGCCTATGCCCTGGAGTGATGACGATGGGAATGATTCCTCGGGCGACGAGTCGTCATCCTCGCATTCAGATTCCGCAGCCGACAGTTCAGCTGATAAACCCGAGTCTAAAGAACGTAAATCTGAAGGTATTTCCCATTATTTTTATTATGATGGTTATTCAATTTCTACCAACGTTGTTTATCCATGATTGCAGCTTGTCGACCTCTCAGCTTTAGTTGTTAGTTGTATGGACTTTTTCTTCTTTTTCTATTGCACAGGAAATGAAATTATTCAAAATGGCTATTCCATTACGAAGGGGTTCCGAAATCATACATGAATAACGCATAATATGTGCTTAATAGTCTTTAATGGTTCTTGAAGAAGATAGAAATTTGCCGTCAACAAAGGTGAGTGCCTTAATGTTGGGAGTTCTTTATGCTACCCTAGTTGAATGATAGGTAAAAGAATAAAGTAGTTTAAAATTTGACTGTGGTTATTGAGGTGGAACTTAGAAGGGTAACTCCATGTACTAGTGCTAGGATTGGTATAACACTTTTGGTTGATTCTATAGCTTGGGGTCGGTATAAACCTGTATGCCTAACCTTAAACAGCTATATCCTTGTGTGGGAAACTTGTTACTTGGATCAAGAAAGCAATGTTTGATAAGGACTTTAGGAGAATCAACCCCAAAAGTTAGCTTATGAGAGTGGAGAGCTCAAAGTCTTTATAAATCTCACATCAATTTTATATTTAATCGATATGGGATCCAAGTCTCATACCTTACAATTGGATCAAATCGTAACATTCGTCCCCCTATAAGGACCAACGTCCTCGTTGGTCACGGCCATGTTGGTCACGGCTGATACTTTCAGGTCACCACTTCATGGGCCACCACTCCGAGATCCTTATTGGTCACGGCCACGTTGGTCACGGCTGGCACTTCCAGGCCACCACTCCAAGACTGGCTCTGATACCAATTGATAAGGACTTTAGGAGAACCAACCCCAAACGCTAGCTTATGAGGGTGGAGAGTCCAAAGTCCTTATAAATCCCACATCAATTTTATATTTAATCGATATGGGATTCAAGTTTCATACCTTGCAATTGGATCAAATCGTAACATTTGGCCCCAATGATAAGTTTGTTATTTTGCTTTTTTTTTTAAATGTCGTTATGGCCCTTAGGATAGGAACTAAGTAGTTAGTTAATTTCCATTATCTTAGTAGTTGTCATTTATGTTAGTGGCTTTAGAATAGGATTAGTAGGTTGCTAAAATTAAGGAGTAGTAGTAGTTATCTCCTTGTATTTAAATGTTTGAACTAATGGAATGAAGGGGAGGGGAAGTTTAAAATACTTGTGGTTCATTCTCACCCTAAGTAGAATTATTGTGGTTTAATTCTCACCCGAGGGAGAATTTTATCTTCATTGTTCTTGGTCCTATCAATGTTGGAGGAAGGAATTTGATTGGTGAGTTTTTCAGCAATACAAGTTCTTTTATACTTTGGTACCCTGGTTCATGTAATCATAGTGGATGATGAGGATTGGTGAATAATTACCCATGGTGGCATAGAATCTGTATTGTTTGTGGACATTCTCATTTCAGTTGCTGTTTCTCAAATTCTCCACTTTGGTATTGGAGGAGAATTTACTTTGCACCCTTATGTTTATTTTCCTTTCCACGTAGGCAAGAGTGGAAGGCGAAAAGCCGTGGACTTTGAAGCATTGAAGCGACATGGCTATAAAGGTGGACTGTCAGTTTTGAATGTGCCTCCTCCGAAAGATAAAGTAGTGCCGGATTGGTCTTGGTCTACCGGCAAAGAACAGGGCAAAACTGGTGAAGTTGAAGAATCTTATGAAGAACGACAGAGAACGAGAGCTGCATTAAAGGATGGAGAGCAACTGGCCAATGTACAAACTTCAAAGGAGAAGAGTCTTTCATTCTCCCAGAAAGAGAAGAGGAAACGAGAATTTGGTCAGGCTAGCAGGGGTAAGAGTTATGTTGAAGAAGAGAAAAGGTTGTTAAGAGATAGTGGCATCTACTCAGGCTTTGATACTTGAATTCGTAGTTCCTCGTAGCAATATAAGGAATGTGGTGTACTTGAAACAATGGACCTTTGATGCACTAAAGACATTTGTTGTACACATGTACTTGATACTGTGAACTTGAAAGATGCAACCTATTAAGTGGAATATATGAAGAGACATGTCCGAATAGAAAATAAGAGTGGTAAAGCAATACATCCCAAGAAAGGCATTTCCAGGCTTGGTATCAAGCAATGACTAACCAAAAATACTAATTTTCTTTTTCTTTTTTGGCCACTTCTCAAGACTTTATTTATGTTTGACAAGTTAAAATTAGTAGGTTCCAATATACGGTAGATATAAAATGGATAGGCAAACACTTTGGCTTTCCAGCAACCTTCATCTATCGAAGAAAAATGTTTCAGGCCAAAAAATATTTATATTGTTCACTCAGCGATTACTAAATACTAATTGGTAAACTGAGGAGCTATCATTGAACTTCCAACACAAACTTACAAAACTGTCAGAATGAAACTGATTGTCGTTAACTTCAAAGATAATCTTACAGTACATTAATACGAAGAAGTAAGCAAGGATAAGGATGCCAAACAAGCGAGATATCTACGTCTGACGTCGTCAGTTGGATCTTTCAAAGTCAAAAGCGGATCTTGCACACCAAGGATGCTTCCTGGTATTTGAAGTCGAGATGTTTTCCGCTGGATGTTTTGGTCATTGTAGCATCTCCATTTGAAGTCAGGGCGGTTGCCGGTGATTAGCAAGATTGATCCGCAGATCTACGTGGAAGAGTCCTGCATATGGCTCTGATAGTATTAGGAGTAGTTCGGCAACAACCTCCAACCAGGGAAGCTCCAACCTGACACCATTTATCTACGTACGAAACAAAATCTTCATCAGACACCCCACTATTTTGCTGCAACGGAAACAAATTCAAACAGACATCAGTTAGCCATGTATAGAAGGAGGCCAATATATTAAGTTTCAAGGTTGTACTTGACATAAAATAACAAATGGAATCCATATATTTCTTAGCTTTCATTTCCCCATTTTCTGTTGACAATCTGCAATATGATTCTTTGAAAACTTAAAAACCTGTGTTTGCTTGCTATTTCCAGAGTCAGTTAAAGGGTTCTACCTGGATACTTTTTTCAAAATGCCTTCCATTGATTTTAAAATAATATGTTTTCCACTGCCAAAAAGGACTTACCACCCACTCCTTTCGCTCAGCATCATAACTCTCCCCACTGTTTGGATATATGAGAATCGGCTTGGTAGTCACCTGAAGAATCTTATATGTATAAATTTCAAACATAACAAGATAGGACCACTTCCAAATCCATAAGAACATAACCTCAACTATCTGCAAAAAGTACAAAAAGAAACCAACAAATTTTGTTTGACTAATCACCATAAGAGTACCTTCTTCATAGACAATATCAGTCCCTGAATAAATCTGGGAGGTGTGCAGTTTATTCCCACGGCTACAACTTTCTTGCAGGATTCAGCTATTAAGGCACATTCAATTAAAGAATCGCCACTAACCAGGTTGACACCATCTTTAGAGTTAAAGGAGAACCAAGCAGGAATTGTTATGCCTTCATCCTCTAAGAGCTCAGCATAGGCCTGCAAGAAATAAGTAGCAAATCAAGCATGTAGGACATAGCTAGCCTAAGATCCAGCATTTGATACAATTTCCTTCTCCAACAAACTCAATTCGGCATTACCCAAACATCAATATGAAGCTGGTGCCTGGTTCAATAATTGAAGAAACTCCTAGTCAGGTATAGCATAGCACAATAAACAAGAATTTTAGCACTGAAGCATGCTTTTCCTTATGCCTTCAATGATAGAAAATGTTTAGGAAAACCAAAGTAAATGAAATATTACAACGCGGAAAAGACCCGGCATATTACCTGAGCTTCTATCTTGTTTGGGATTGTTTCAAAAGCTATGAGGTCAGCCCCTGATTCTGCCAGGATCTTCACCCTCCTCCGGTGAAAATCCTTCAGGTATTGTAGGGTAATTTTGTCACCGTAGTTCCCACTAATAAAGACACGAAACATAATAAGAGATGAAGGCAGTCAAGTATATTGTATTCTCCTTTCCAGAAAAAAGGTGACAATAGTCTGATGCTCTCAAGCTTAATTTGGCAGTAAATGACATAAAGTAATGGAAGGATGGAGGATGGAGAATTAATAATCGTCATACTCTATCCCTGTTATAATCAGTACAATTCCTGTTGAAAGTAATATTCTGGTGCTTTAGATACTATAAGGAACAATAAACCATGCTAGAACTTCCAGAAGATATTTCATAAATAAAACAAAGGATTTCTAGCTGCTTAATGCAACAGAAATGTGAGCAATAGAATCAGTGTACAAATTTTAATAAGAGGTTGGCTCACCTGTACTCTGATCCATCAGCCAAATAAGCTCCGTAGCTGCCAACAGAAGCTGCAACTAGAATGGAGCGTAGTTCTAGAACCCGACTGTTGTTATTACCATCAAGGAAACCTTCTTTACATTTTGCATGGTAAATATCCCGCGCATCACATGCAATCTCTACGCTTTTCTTAAGCAAGGCTTCACTTTCTTCAGTAGAAAAGCCTTTGGCCTCAAAACCCTGAATTGTGGCCTATTCACATTGAATTGAACATGAGTGTCAATTTCATACATAGAAAGAGAGAGGGGAAGTATGAAGGTGCATTTTATTTATCTTTTGGGTGGGCAGAGGCGGTTGATGGCAGTCAAAGAGAATCATACCTGATAAGATGCTGTGATAATGATATCTGCACCAGCTTCAAGATAGTCAAGGTGTACCTGTGAAGCAAAAGAACCAGAAAAATGTGGAGATATATTACAGTTCACATTCTAAAGTTTTAACAAAAGGTCACATTAAGACATGGTTTTATCCCTTCAAAAATAAGTCACTAAACCATTAACGTCATTAACATCTTTTTTGGTTTGGTTCCCAGTTACAGCTTTTCCCATAAATTTGATCACATTTTATCCACTTCTGAACAAAATGGTCCTGCTCAAAATGCCTTACATAGAACTACAGCTAGCATTTCTCAAACACGATCATGTCTTTTCTTCTATTAGATGACATTCAATTGCTTACACTTCTAAAAATAATCATAAATCTTTATCCAGTGGCCCAGAAAGAAGTTCTGTCCGCTTAATCAAGCAAGCCCCTCCTAATATGAACCATCAATTGCAACATATTTCATTTACTAAGCCAACTAAAATAAAATTGGGTTCGGAACAAACTATGGGGAAATGATTTCCCCTCACCTTCACTGTTTCCAAACATCAAAGAGTAGAGATCAACAGTGAGAGAGATGGTGAATACAAGTTCCTGGTTTAAATTAAAAAACTCATTGCTCCTATATTGCAATAAAAGATCACAGTGGTCCCAAATTAAGAGACTCACTAAATATATTTAGTCCAGACAAACAAGATCAAAGAGTATCTAAGTCGTCCAATATTTAAGTTTAACAAAATTCATACTATCATATTACCACAAAAAAATTGACAAAGCCGACACCATAAAGAACATAAACCAAAACCAACTCCGAGACAAAAACTTGTCCCAATAATGGTGATCTCTATCTCCGTGATTTGCCCGTTCTTACTACCGAAAACAAACTTATACTGCCAGACAAGACAGTAGATAAACCAATATAATGTCCACAAATGACTAATCCACTATCATTTCACAGAGAAACATATCTAACAAAGACGAAACGAAATACCTAGTTCTTTTTGACATTAACAACGCAACATTTAGTTCGAAATTAACATGACAAGATCTAAAGAGAGCACACAAACTACATTCTCAGTGTTAAATAACCAAAAATAAAACAGAAACCGAATCATTTAGAACGTAAATCGGAAGTCAACTGTGAGATGGGAACAATACCGTTCGGACGAGATGAGGAGAGGTGAGGAGACACTTGGCGCTCCAGAGAGGATCGTTGAGGTCAGCACCGTGGCGTTCCAGCTCCGTCGCCAGGCCGCCATCAATGACGGCGACACCGCCCGAATGTCGGAGCAAATCAGTAATCAACGACGACATGTGGGCAAGTCCCATGAGCTAGCAGAGAGCCTGTCGGGTGGTTGAACTGAACAAGCTTGCGATGTGGCTGTTACGCGAATTAAGAATTTATCTAAAGACGCCCTGGAGTTTTCCAAATAGCAGTTTTGCCCCATCATGTTTTTAACAATATTAAAAATAAATTAATTAAAAAATTTTAAATGAACTAATCTTTATTAAATTTACTTTAATAATGTTTTTATCAATTTATTAATTAATCAATTATTTTTTATAAACAAAATTAAATTAATTATTTTTAACAATTTTAATTAAAATTTAATTTTCAATAATTAAAAAGTTATCCTTTAATTATATTTTTTAACCTATTTAATTTTTAATAATTACCGTTACCGTCGACAGTTAGTTCATTTACTTATTATAGTTACCGTCGACAGTTAATTAATAGTCTATAGACTTAATCAACGGATAATATCAAGTGTTTATTAAAAACATTTGATAAAATTAAGTGTTTAATATTAATTATTCATATGTAAAATAATTTATAAAAACATGACTTTAAAAAAATTATGAGAGTAGGAGTATTATATTTTAGCATTTCTTTGAATATTCTCGTTAGATATTTAATTTTACAAAATAAATATATAAATATTTTTATCATCATTATATTTTTATTAATTATTTAATTTCTTTAATTTATTCCACTAATAAAATTAGTTTGTGAATATTATTCAAAAGTTATATAAAATTTCATTATAATATATTTTTATTTAAAATATTGTATTATAAAAAATATTTGTTTTATTAAATCAATGTTTGTTTATATATAATAACTTAAAATTTGTAATACAACATATCTGGCAATTGATGGCAATTTACACAGTAAACGGTGAGGGCACAGTTGTTATTTGCCAAATGGAGTATGGTTGGACTGGTGGAGCCTCCGCTTTTTAGAGAAGACATGTTGAACATACTGATCTCAAGACCGTCATTTGTGTTTATCCTTTTCTTTTTTCAAACTACTTTCAAGTTTATTATTATTTGATCTCTTGCTGCTTTATTATTATTATTATTCCATCCACAATAATAGTAATAGGTTCTGTTCATCTGCCCAACATTCATGCTCTAAGTAGACTTTGGTTTATTCATACGACAATTCAATTATTAATTTATATTACATACATTTTTTATATAAGTAATAAGATATAAATATGATAAATAATAAAATATTTTATTTTATTTATTAACATTAAAATCAATAAATTAATAAGTGATTATTTAATTAAATAAAATAGTTAATTTATTACATTAAATTAATAAATATTTATTACAATTAATAAATATTATTTATTTATTTATTCCATATCATCTTCTATCCCAACACTTCTCCGGTCTAATTATTTACATAAAAATTTTGTGTTTTATAAATATTATGTCATCAAAAATTAAAACATATTTTAATTTTTTATAAAAGTATATGAATTTCTTACAAAAATTTTAAAGCAAAATTTATCAACACGCTAATAAATCCTTTTTTTTTTCAATACTCTCCTTTCCTCCTCTCAGGTTTAAACTTTCGCAGCTAAATAATAACAATCTTCCTACTCCCCCTAATTGAATATACTATGATTCCTCAGTATCATAATTTACTCACCCAACCTTCCCTGTAAGGAAAACTTTCTGTCAAGTTCTAAATGACTCGGTTAGAGCTCCTTCACTCCTTTAACTGTATTCTTCTTGAAGAAAAGGGTTGAATATCCTCCTCTTAAAGCTTGCGCATGCAAAAGTTGGAATTCCTATAATTTACTTGATGTTCTTATATCAACTAAAAACTGTTTCATCTTTAAGTTTAGCTCTTAAGCTGAAGCTCAAAGGGTGTTGGATAATGGGCCATGGTATTTCAATGAAACAGGATAAGTTATAATCACACTTGAATGAAGTCATGATCACACTTAAAAGGATAAGTTATTCTAGGATTTGTGTTTTAGTGGAATTTGACTAGACTATTCATGAATTCACTCCTTTCATGAGATTGAATAAAAAATGGTGAATAATATAAAGACACCATTATGGAATTATACTAATGGAGACGTCAACCTTCCAATCAATGGCAAGTATGGAGAGCCATAGGCAAAAATTTTAAAACTAGTGAGTATAAGGAACTAGTAAGCAAGGGTCAAGAGATTGCTCAAATCATAAATCCTAAGATTGTGATAGTTGAAACTCAAAAACCATAGTGAAGAAAGTCCAAAGTTGAGAGCTAGAAGAGATTCAACCAACCCAAGCTCTCGAATCTATTGTGAGTGATGAAAATAATGAAGAAAACAATTTTATTATTGAATTAAGATGTCCATACATACATACATACATACACACATGCATACATGTGATGAAAATAATGAAGAAAGCAATTCTACTATTGAATTGAGATGTCTGTACGTACATACATACATATTCTTAGCTATCAAATCTCCCAATTATAGGGAGAGATCTCTCAATTATAGGAAAAGATTACTACCAAAATTAATTCCCAAATATATACACATAAATAATCCAATCTAATAACTCTAGTCAACACTCCCCCTCAAGTTGGTATGAGCAGTTGTTCATTAGAACCCACATAGGATAAGTGTAAAGAGCCATTTTATAAACCAAACACATGCAAGAGGAGGTGAATTGTGTGTGACGAAAAATTTTTGCAAGTTCTTTCAATTCATATAATAAGCAAATCCTAGTTAACGAATAAAAACAATAGGAGCATGTCAGACGATAAAACCTTTTAAATGACAGGAGCTTGTTAGGTGATAGGAGCCTTTTGTGGGATATGACTATGCTTAAATGAAAAGAACTTATTGAATTACAAATCTTGTTAAAACAATTTAAAAATAGAAGGCACCTGTTAAAACTGAAAGAAACCTCTTATAAGTTAAAAAGTGAAGGAGCCTCTTATAAAGGTGAAGGAGCCTCTTATAAAAGTGAATGAGCCTCTTGTTAAAAAGAATACACACACAATATATTATGAAAATTTAAAAGTTAAAGAGAGAGAGAAGAAGTACATAGTCAATTTACATTGGTTCAGCTAACAACCAAGCCTACATCTAGTACCTAAGTATCCAACTTGACTATTTCACGATAAGAATTTGAATTTGACGAGCCTCTCCAAGCTCATGAGTACATTTTTTCAAGGTTCTCCAACCTTACACACCCGAAGTGTGTAACAAGCTTCTAGAAGCTCACAAAAAAATTAAATGTAAAATCAAAAGTAAGTTCTCAAAGAACAATTTATCTCTTGATAGAGTGATTTCACTTTCTAAGGCACAATAAGAATGATATGACTCTCAAGAATATAGAAGTTGCTCAAATGTTTCAAAAGTTTGAATATGTTCATTACTTCATAAGTGATGTTGCTCTTTTTTAAATAGTTAATATATTTAACTAATCATTGCTTCATCTTAATTCTGAGTTGACTTTAGATTTTCAATAACGAAAATTTCTGAAGCTAATTGTTTGAAAAGGTAAGATTTTTTCAAATGTTAATAAAGAAAGTTTACTAAGAAGGTTCCTATAAGTAAAGAAGTAATTTTCTTATGATTTATTTCCTTAAAAAAAGACCGTTATGTATACAACGAAATAAATTTAATTTGAATTTTGAAAGGTTATATAGTTATCATTAAAATTGTTAAATATACACCTTGAGTTAACAATCTCCCCCTTTTTGATGATGACAAGCAATAATAGATATATTTTTCAAAATCCAATGAGATAATAGATGATTTCGAAAGATACCTATGACTTTTATATATTTAAACATGATGAGAAGGAGCTTGTCTCTTAAGAAAGGAACCTGTCAGTTATATATCACAGATTTTCACAAGTTTAATAGTTAAATCAATCATATATATAATCGAGATAGCATTGAGAAATATATCATCATATATGCAAAAATATATCCACATAAACTCTTCCCCTTTGTCATTATAAAAAATAATAGGGTATAGGGAGGAAGGAACTATCACAAGTTCGAATAAGCTAGGCAGAAAAGAATAGCAACAAAGTTAATAAAGGGATTCAAAGATTTTTCTCAACAAAATTTGCATGTATACTTAAGGTATACTAAGTGATTCTTGAATGTTAATCTCATGAGATGATGAGTAGACATACAGGAGAGAAGAGGAAGGATAATCTGTTGCATATCTTCTGACAAACGTGTAAGTAGAGTTGTCAGACTGTGCGGGCATTTTTTAAAAAAGTTGAAACGATGCCATGAATGACTCCCTATTTTTAGGACATGTGTCACTTAGAGAATGTCAACCCGAGAGAAGCTTTCTAAAAGGACAAGGAGTCTTCTAATCTAGAAGAAACCTACTAATCTAAGAGAAGGCTTATAAACTAAGAGGGGCCTTCTAAACTTTAAGGAGCTTACTAAACTAAGAGAGAGTTTCTAAGGAATTAGAATAGAAGGAACTTGTTAAACGAAATGCAAAGATAAGTAGTAAAGAATATTCATATAGAAATAATATCAGAGAGTTTCCACATATCAAGCTCTTTTCTTAACACGCAAAATCAATCTTCAGAGAGTGCCTTGATGAAAATTTCAGCTACTTGATTCTCAGTATTAACATGCAAAAGATCAATGATTCCTTCTAAAATATGATCTCTAAGAAAGTGATGTTTGATTTTTATATGCTTAGTCCTAGAATGAAGCACAAAATTTTTAGAAAGATTTATAACACTTGTATTATCACATAATATAGGAATATGAGAAAAGTTTGGAGAAAAATCCTATAGTTGATGTTGTATCCATAAGATTTGAGCACAACAGCTAGCAATTGTTATGCATCCCGTTTCAGTCATCAAAAGCATTGTGCAATTTTGCTTCTTATAGGACCAAGGTACTAGACATCTTCTAAGAAATTGATAGTGACCACTTATGCCTTTTCAAATCGACTTTATCACCTGCATAATCTGCATCACAGTAGCTCACCATGTCAAATGAATTAGTTTTTGGATATCATAGTCCAAAATTCAAAATTCCGTGGAGATATCAAAAGATTCTTTTGACTACTTAAGGTGACTTTCTTCTGAATTTGATTGAAAAAGTGCTCAAAGACACACACTAAGCATAATATTTGGTCTTAAGCTTGTAAGATATAGTAGTGATCCAATCATTCCTCTATAATTTGTCTCATCCTTATCTTCACCTTCTTCATCTTTATCACTTTTAATTCCAGTGCATATAGGAGTACACATCGATTTGGCATTCTCAAATGATATTTCTAAATGAGTTCCTTTATATATTTCTCTTGGCTAATGAAGAATCCTTTTTCTATTTGTCTAATTTGTAATTCGAGCTAGAATAATAATTCTCCCGTCATACTCATTTCAAACTCCCCCTGAATTAATGCTGAAAATTCTTTATAGAAGGACAGATTAGTAACACTAAATATTATGTCATTAATATATATTTGCACTATGAGTAAATCATTCTCCTTTCTCTTAATAAATAAGGTTTTATTGACTTTTCCTTTTTCAAAGTTATTTTCAAATAGAAAGTTACTTAACCTCTCATACCGTACTTGAGGAGCCTGCTTTAAACCTTACATAGCTTTGGTTAACTTCATCATATAATCTAAATAGTTTTCATCTTCAAAACTTGGAGGTTGCTCAACAAATACTTCTTCTTTAGTGTAACCATTTAAGAATGCATTTTAACATCCCTTTGGAATAACTTGAAGTTTCTATAGCATGCAAAGGCAAGTAAAATTCTAATCAATTCCAATCTAGCAACAGGTGCCTAAGTTTTATTAAAATCAATACCTTCATATTGATTGTAACCTTAAGCTACAAGTTTAACTTTGTTTCTTAATACCTTATCATTTTTGTCAAGTTTGTTTCGAAATACCTACCGAGTCCTAATGATTGACTTGTTTTGAGGACGAGGCACTAGATTCTAAACTTTGTTTTTGTCAAATTGATCAGTTCATTTTCTATGGTTGAAATCCAATTTTTGTCAATAAGGGCCTCATCAACAGTCTTTGGTTATATTTGTGAGATGAGAGCAACAAAGTTATTCTTGAATGATAATCTTGTTCTTATACTTTTAGATGGATCTCCTAGAATATATTGATGTGTATCAAGACCTCTCCATTTTTTCGGTGTTTTTCGTTGCATAGGCTCCTTCTGAGATGACAGAGCCTGCCTTGTTATAGCTTTAAAGGGTCCTTTTTTATTTTATAATTCTGAAGGTATTATAGGTGTAGTTTGACTCTTCCATGTATTTTTAGGTACCAATGGATGCTCTTTATCATTTGAGTTAGTTGTTGTTGTCAAATGTAATATTTTATCAAATATCATATGTATCGATTCTTCTATCTTCTTTGTTCTTTTATTATATACTCTGAATCTTTTACTAGCGATACTATAGCCTAGAAAAATAACTACATTTGATCTCGCATTGGATTGTTTATGATTGTGTTTTCCATTGTTTAGAATGAAGCACTTACAACTAAACGTTCAGAAATAAGCAACATTCAATTTTCTTTCTTTCATAACTCACAAGGGATCTTCTTGAGCATAGGTCTTATAAGACATCTATTAAGTACATAAAATACCATGGATACTACTTCTGCCCAGTATCCATAAGTAGTTCACTTTCACACAGCATGATCCTGGCCATATCAACCAAAGTTCTATTTTTTGTCTCTACAATTCCATTTTGCTAAAGTGTCATTGGATAAGAGAAGTTGAGAGTTATACCATTGCTGTCATAGAATTTTTCAAAGTTTTTGTTATCAAATTCTCCTCCATTATAGCTCTAAATTAAAATGATGCAGTATCCTTTTTCCATCTGAATTTTTCTGCAAAACTTCTCAAACACTACAAAAGCATCATCTTTATTTGATATGAAATAAACCCATGTAAATCTAGAGTAATCATCTATTAGAACAAAACTGTAATGTTTACTACCAAAACTTTGAGTCCAAATGGGACTGAATAAATCCATGTGCCCAAGTTCAAGTAGTTGGCTAGTAGACACAATATTTTTGGGAGGAAAGCTACTTGTGACTTGTTTGCCTTTTAAACAAGCCTCACAAACCTGATTGCTATCAAACTTTAAGGTCGTGAGAGGTTATTAGTCCCTTTACTAACTCGTGTTTGGACAATTTTGATAGAAGGCTCATGCCGGCATGTCTAAATCTTTTGTGCCAAATAAACGAATCCTTTTTAGAGAGACAAAACACTTAACACTTTGTGAGAACATGTCTTCCAGTTGAGCACAATATATATTCTAATTTCTAGGAATCACAAACACAATATTATCATTATCAATATCGACAATTTCGCAATGAGATGCGTAAAAAATGACTTTGTAACCCTTGTCACGTAGTTGACTCACACTTAACAGATTATGTTTCAAACCATTAATAAAGAGAACGTTATCAATAAAGGTACAGTTAGAATCACCCATTTTACCAATTCCAGTGACCTTGGCAGTTGAAGTGTGATATTTCATTTGTCATGTGTCTCAAACAAGCATTATCAATTATCCATTGAATCTAACTTGTCTTCTTTTTGAAACATATCTACAGAAAGCATTATCCCATTTTAGGTACCCAAATTATTTTGGGTCCTTTCGAGTTAGTAGTTTGACCTTTCGGTCTCTAAACATATATATGAGATAATTTATTTTTATGAAAATAACTAGAATGGCTAATGTGACCATGGTTACCACAGTAATCACACCAAACAGATGAATGATAGTTTTCATGATTTTTGCCACTTAGCAGGTTCTGACTGTTTTAGCTTTAGTTGCTGATGGATTTAACAAAGAAGTTTTTGTGTAGCTTGATATTGTTATTTTCATTGTATCCTATTCCAGCCTTACCAAAAATGCATTTACCCTACTAAGCAATGCTTGAAGATTCTTCCTTCCATCAACGAAATTTTCTAGAAATTTTTCTAAAGATAAGATCTTTCTAGCACTTTTCTCCTTTTTAAGTTCTAAGGCGGTGACTTTTTCTTATAATTGTCTTACCTTATCATAATCATTTTTAGTAGCATAATTTCCAACTTAGCTACTCTTTCTTCCAAAACTTCCTTTTCAAAATCCTTTTGCTTATAGTCAACCTCAAAAGGCATATTCCTAGTTTTCAAATTCTCATAAACAAATTCTAATGATTTAATCTTACTCTTCAGGGATGCTTCATTGCTCTTGGTGTTGGGCCCCAAATTTTTTTAATCATTTCAGTAAGCATATATTGAATGAATTTTGTGATCTTGTTGGATAAATCATTTTTAATTAGAGTTTAATTATTATGTCAAGTTTAGGAGGATTTTATTTTATGGATTGATGGAAATTTGAAGTATTAAATGGAAGAATTAAGATTAAGTTAGAGTATAGTATGGTGTAAATTAAA
>JAOSBN010000009.1:15062886-15076727 GCA_027563595.1 Erythroxylum suave
TTCTTGGTCTTGGTTTTGGGATTGTTGCGGTTGATCATGCTGATGTGAGTGTTGAGGGGGTAGCTCGTTTATGCTAGAGTTTTGGATGATGGGCGGAGGGTGTGTCTGGTGATCAGGATGCGGCGATAGAAGGGCGACGGGTAGTCGCAAACCCATTCGCTGTAGTGCAAGTGCCGCAACAGCGGCTACATCAGGATTTATTGCCGCCGCCTGACTGATCTGAGTGCTTCTGGACATGGTGCCCTGATGCCGAGCCCCACGGTGGGCGCCATCTGGTTCTGTCTAATTTTGGTGGGGCTGGGCGCTGCTGCTAGGATCCATGGGATTGGTTGACTTCGGCATAAAAATACCTGCAAAACAATAAGACACACTGGGGGTTGACTGCCAGTAGGCCCCTCCGACGCTCAAATTAGCCTTTTGTGAGAGTTTTGGTGACTAGTGAATAAAAAATACTAGGGTTCTCGGAAGTTGTCCCTTTTTCATGATGAGGTAATGAATTTATATAGCTAATACCTTCAGAAATTAGGTCAATCATCAAGGCATGAGCCGATCGGCCCATGTGCCGTTCTAAATTTGAGCTTGGGCCTAACACGACCGACCCAACCAAATTTTATTAGATTTAATAATTTTAAGTTACCCTTAATAATTAATTTAAAACATAACATCAACAATATTTAATTAGTTTACGTGCGAAAATGTCAATTATGTCTTTGAAACTTTTGGTGATAAAAAAACATCCACTTGCACATGTGCAAAAGTGCATGTAAAATCGTGCCTATCGGTTTCTTTCCCCCGTTAATGTTCACACTTTAGATGCATATTTTATTATTTTTATCAAAGGAAAAGATTTTCCTCTCCTTTCAATAGGTAAAGCTTAGTGTCACTTACATTGTTTTTCTTCGACCATTTCATTTTTCTTTTATCTATAAAAAAAAGGACAAATTCAATTCGCAAAATGCCAAGGTCAAATAAGAGTTATCAATTATACATAATTTTTTCTTTACATTTTATAAAGAAACTGTTTCGTAATTCACGCTCATAATCTTTTAGTTTATATCTAATAATCATCGGAACATCTACTTTGACATTTATAATAGTACTTTTATTTTTAAAAATAAGTTGACTGAAATCAATAAAAATGAAAAATATATACATGCCCTGCAATAAAGAAATTACTATAATCAAAATGGTCAACAATAATTATTAATTTAAGATCTTTATAGCGTGAAAAGGAGACCTAAAATATTCTTATCTTATATTACTCACAAAATATGAAGACTATGAGCATTCACGTGATCAATAAACAAAGCAAAACTTCTTGAGTAGAATTATTTCGTGGGTTAATTTTAGAATTAAGAAATTAATTAAAAATTAGATCTTAGGATCAACTACTTTTTTTTAGTTAATGATGATAAAACTATTTATTACCTCTGAGGGAAGCCTTCCCAGTCCCACTGATGTTCTTAATCCCCTTTTCTCGTTGACTTACTATTAGTTGTTCAGTGTGTGTACTGGTCTGGACTAATTCAAGCTCTACCGAGTACCGACCTCTGTGCTGGCTGTTTAATACTGACTAAGACATTCAGACTTTGTTTAACATTCAAAATTTCTGAGCTTGTGGACGTCATTAAGATAGGGGCAGATAATTCAAGACAAATCCAAAACGTACACCTACGCCTACACCTACACCCACCATTTCTCCATCAAACCAATCCAACCCAACATTCCAAGCTGCCTTACCCTTCTTAATAATGGTACGAGATCCTCTTTACTTTTACTATTCTATGCTTTTCATGTGATTTTACCTATGTATTTATCTGTGTCCTTCATAAATTTTACATATTTTTATAGATAAAATCGTATAAAATAAAATTGATATAGGTGGTAAATACGGACGATCTGATTTTCTAAATAATAACCTAATATTAATCTACGTCATCATTAGAAGAGTCTAGTGGCTTGCGCTTGCCTGCATAATTAGACTTTTGAAATCAATTTGATTTGTCCTAAACTTTTTGTTACATTTACAAAAGTATATATAAAAATTACATTTAAAAAATAAGATTTGTATAACGAAAGTTATTATTGAACCATATGGACCAATTATGGCACTTTTAATCAGCTGTGACGCTTTATTGCACTCACCCAGGAAATGTCATGATTAGGACCATCTCTCAAAGTTGAGGAATTTCCACGTGAAAATTGAACATAGAGATATGCTTTGATTATGACAATAATGTTTAAATATTTTACAATATAGAGTGTTTGAAAATTGAAATTGAAATCCTAAATAATAACTATTTGGTACGGGAAGGGAAGGATTAAGTTTCTAACGGAGTATTACATTATTCATGTTTTGGTGTGATGCCATAAACATAAACGTGGGGCCATAGGAAGAGGATTTCAGATTTCTTCTGGTGGACTGACGAATCACAGCCGTCCTCGCCACCGCCCAAGTCCCTAACCTTTTCCTCTAAAGTGGAGGATACACCGTGTCAAACTCAATCATCTCATCTTATAGCCAAGGTAAAGGCAAGGCAACACCCCTTAAAAGATTCTTTCTAACAATGCCCCTAACCAATCCTTACTCTACACATAGCTGTACGGAACCCATCGAAAAGACCCATTTGGCCTTTGGCCTTTTCTTTTTTTGTTTACTTTTTATGTCTTTAATTTAGTGGTAACTGGGAATCAACGGCCAAAAATGGAGTTTAATGGAGTCATTAAATTGAGCAACTCTTCTGTCTTAATGTCAAATCCCATACCGTTGGATTCATGTAAATTGTTTTCTTCGTCAATTTATGACCCTTCACTCCTTACTCACACTGTATCACATTTAATAATTATAGATGTAATTTTGACTATTTTTTATTTTATTACCAAATTTTGACATTTGACCGCACCTCCACTTTACTGGTAGCAGTATCTTTCTGAATAAATATAAAGATTAAAACGGGTATTAAAAAGGGCTGATTAGTAATTTCGTTAAGCCGTAATTAAGACTCCTTAATCCCCTCAATTGAATAGGGATAAACAAAATCTCCCAGAATCACCCTAACACGAGTACAGTATACATATATATAATGAAAAGAACAGCAAAAATCACTCACTTGGGTGTTTTTCCTAGAAATTTACGTTTTTGTTTTTAGCTTTGCTTCCCCCGGACTTTTGTTATGCTTTCCTTATCAGCAAACAGTACCCAACAAGCAAGCAACGTCCGGAGAGAGAAATAAAGAGACGCACAGACGCAAACTGAGATCTAGCTACCATGGGTTGAAACTCCATAGCATATGTGAAACCTGCCAAACTGGTCTGTTCTTTTCCTGTAACTGCTCATCAGTAGTAACATAAAGCGTCCGCGTTCATATTTTCAGGTGAGATTCTTTGTCTTTTCTTTATGTTAGTCAGCATGTTCAAAGCCGCCCTCTGTTTCTGTTGTTTCTCGTGTTCGATTTTTGGTATTGTTGTCTTCTTCTTTCTTCATTTCTATGTCTCTCTCTTTTATTTTTCCTTCTCTGCGAGCTTTCAAGGAATGTTTGTTTGAAGTCTTTCACTTCAATTCCACGTTAATGCATGATAATTGTATGATTTCTCAAGTATGATTCTGCAACAACTTTTTTGTTTGTTTTGTTCTTTGATGTTTTTAGCTATGAAACTCGATGATCTAACTTTGCTTCTATATAATTTTTCAGTTTTGTGGTGTTTCCACGATCAGGTTCATGCTGCCAGTTTTGGAGTTAGCAGTTAACCTTTGTTCCTAATCCTTGGACTACTTACGGCTGATCAGGTAGCTTAAGGTCTGATCTCAATTGATTGCGAATTATGATCTTACATATGGAAGCTAAATTATGGAATGTTTTGTTTCTGGAGGTTGTTAAAAGGACGGGCTTTGTAGCTTTATATTTGGCCATCTTTGCACGCTTGACTGGCGTTTTCGTCTCGTATTCTGGTTGGGTCATCCGTCTTTGTTTAAAGGAATTTAGTGACAGTGTTCTACTTGGATTTAGCCATGGGAACCGTCTCGGAGGCAAATTCTAAACGCAAGTACTCTTGGTGGTGGGACAGTCACATCAGCCCAAAAAACTCCAAATGGCTTCAGGAGAATCTTACTGGTATTGTTTTATTTTAGAAACTTGGATTTTATTCTGTTTCAAGTATTGTCTATCTTCTTATATCACCCTATAGATGCTGCCTTTGCAATGGGATTGTAACTTAATTCGGCATGTTGGACTCTATATGTACGCTACTTGTAGCAGTTTAAGGAAGTACTTACTCTTCACTTGAGTGGCTATTGAAAGACGGTCTTGTAGTTATGAACTTTGCGAGCTAGTTATATGATATCAGAGATTGTGAATACCAGCGTCAACTACCTTACTTTTTTCAAAATTGTACTTGCTACCTTGAGATTGTGAAGGAAGTTAACTAATTTCTATACTGTACCGTGACTCAGTTTTAGTTTCCAGTATTTTTTGATAATGGTTTCACAAGTCATGTTCAGTTACGGTGATTTCGAAGTAGGTTCTACCGCTCTAGTGCTAAATTTGGAGATGGAACTTCTTCGTTCTTTCTCTTTATCTGTTTCTGCATTAATGCCTTGACCTGATTCTATTCTGTCGGAACAGATATGGATGCTAAAGTGAAACAAATGATCAAACTCATTGAAGAAGATGCAGATTCGTTTGCACGGAGAGCAGAAATGTACTATAAAAAAAGACCGGAGCTTATGAAACTGGTCGAAGAATTCTACAGGGCTTATCGTGCATTGGCTGAAAGATATGATCATGCAACTGGGGTGCTACGCCAGGCACATCGGACGATGGCAGAAGCATTTCCCAATCAAATCCCGTTTGTTCTTACTGATGAATCACCTACAGGTCCCTTGGCAGATGGTGATCCCCGTACACCTGACTTGTCATCAATGCGTGCTTTTGTTGACCCTGATGAGTTGCAAAGTGATGCTTTGGGGTCGTCATCATCAATTTTCCATACTGCCAAGAGGAGTGGAGCTTTTACCGACGAGTCTGATGCTGGTGCTGGCAGAAAGGGTTTGAGACAGCTTAGTGATAGTTTGGGGTCTGGACAAGTGGTGAACCATTCAAGGTTTGCTGAAGGAAGAGTAAGAAAAGGACTCAACTTTTCTGATCCAGAGGAGGGTAGCCATGATCTAACGGCTCGAGTTCCATCTGAGTCTGAACGTGTGGGAAAAGCTGAGCAAGAAATTGTAACATTGAAGAATGCTCTCGCTAAATTACAAGCTGAAAAGGAAGCTGGTCTACTTCAGTATCGAGAAAGTTTGGAAAGATTGTCTAAACTGGAGTCAGAAGTCTCTCGTGCAAAAGAGGATTCCATGGACCTTAATGATCGGGCTACCAAAGCTGAATCAGAAGTACAAACTTTGAAGTTAGCCCTTGGCAAGGTAGAGGCTGAAAGGGAAGCTAGTTATCTTCAATACCAGCAGTGTTTGGATAAAATAGCAAATCTTGAGAATAGCGTCTCCCTTGCCCAGAAGGATGCAGGGGAACTTATTGAGCGTGCAAGTGAGGCTGAAACTGAAACACAATCACTAAAGGAAGACATGACTAGATTAGAATCTGAAAAAGACGCTGCTCTTCTACAGCTCAAGCAATCTCTGGATATGATATCTGATCTGAGGGAAAAATTAAGGCTTGCTGAGGAAGAGGCAAAGAGGTCTTATGAGCGCATTGAAGAAGCTGAAAGGGAAATTGAAATTCTGAAGCAAGCATTAGCCGAGCTAATAAATGAGAAGGAAACTGCTTCTGCTCAATACGAGCAGTGCCTGGAAAGAATTTCACTTCTGGAGCATAATCTTGCTTGTGCTGAGGAGGAGGTCGGACGGCTCAAATCTGAGCTAGATAATGGGGTTGCTAAGTTCAAGGGTGCCGAAGAGAAGTGTCTTTTGTTGGAAACATCAAACCAAACTATGCACTCAGAATTGGAGTCTATATCACAACAAGTGGCTGCTCAAACTGAGGAACTTACGGAGAAACAGAAGGAGATGGGAAGACTTTGGACTTGCATACAAGAAGAGCATCTGCGGTTTGTGGAGGCTGAAACTGCTTTTCAAACTCTGCAACATTTGCATTCCCAGTCGCAGGAAGAACTGAGGTCTATGGCCGTAGAGCTCCAGAATAGGGCTCAGATTTCAGAGGGCCTGGAAACTCATAATCATATTCTACAGAATGAACTGGCGCAGGTCAAGGTGGAGAATACGGGCTTGAGTGAAGTCAATTTATCTTCAACTTTGAGGATACAGAATTTGCAAGGTGAGATTTCAAGCCTGCGGGAAACAATAGGAAAACTTGAAGCTGAAGTAGAGCTACGGGTGGACCAAAGAAATGCTCTTCAGCAAGAAATATACTGTTTAAAAGAGGAAATAAATGAACTTAACAAGAAACATCTGGCTGTAATGAATCAGGTGGAATCAATTGGCTACAGTTCAGAGAGTTTTGGGTCTTCTGTGAAGAATTTGCAAGAGGAGAACACGAAATTGAAAGGGGATCTTGAGAAAGAGAGAAGTGAAAATGAAGCACTTCTGGGGAAGCTTGAGAACATGGAGAAACTTATCGCTAAAAATGCAGTTCTGGAAAATTCCTTGTCAGATCTAAATGTCGAGCTAGAGGAGCTTAGGAAAAAGCTGAAGAGTTTAGAAGAATCCTATCAATTTCTCCTGGCAGATAAAGAAGCTCTTGCTTCTGAGAAGACAACGCTGGTCTCACAATTGCTGGTTGCAACTGAGCATATGGAGAAAGTCACGGAGAAGAACCTTTTTCTGGAGAATTCCCTTCTTGATGCAAATGCTGAGCTTGAAAACTTGAGATTGAAATTAAAGAGCTTGGAGGAATTGTATAAGGCGATGCAGAATGAGAAGTCTGACCTGGTCATTGCCAAAGGAAGCTTGATATCTGAGTTGGACATTACTCAGAAAAGACTGGAAGATTTGGAGGAAAATTTCAGAGAGTTAACAGATAACCACTGTCATCTGGAGAAAGATAAAGACGCAATACTTGATGAAGTACAAGAGCTACGGGTTTCTCTTGATGCTCAGAAGAAAGAATATGCTAGTCTTGCCGAGTTCAGTGAGTCCCAGCTGGCTAGCATGGCATCAAAGATCTGCTTACTAGAAGAAGAAGTTCATCATAGAATAAAAAAGTACGAGGATGAAGTGGAAAAAGGTGTTAATTCTCAGATTGAGATTTTTATCTTGCAAAGGTGGGTACGGGATATGGAAGAAAAGAACATTTCCCTCTTGCTTCAATATCAAAAACTACTTGAGGCGTCTAAAATGTCAGACAAACTGATTTCTGAACTGGAATCTGAAAAAACAACCCAAAAAGCCCAAGTGCAGTCTTTGTTTGACCAAATTAAAACATTGAAGATGGGGCTTTACCGAGTGATAAGGACACTTGAACCTGATGCAAACCAGTGGTATGAAGGTAAGGCGGAGCAAGACCTCCTGAGCTATGTGGTTGACAAGATTGAAGAAACAGAAGAGTTGCTTTTCAGAAATGAGCAGCTGGTCATTGAGAATTCTGTTCTTGTTTCCCTACTTGGGGAACTGCAAGTAGAGGTTGCTAATCTTGTGACAGCTAAAGACATTCTTGATCAGGAGCTCACTACCAGGATGGAGCAGCAGTTGGTTTTGCAGGGTGAGAGCCAAAAACTTGTAGAGTTGAATGCAGGTTTGCACGTGAAAGTTACAGAGGGGCAAAACAAAGAGGACGTTTTGAGGGATGAGTTAAAGAATCTACAGGGACAGCTTTTGGACTCAGAACTGGGTCATAAAAACATGCTAGAAGAGAATTCCAAGATGCTTTCTGAGCAGAGATTGTTGATGCAGTCACTCTCAACCTTGAAGGCAGAAAAGTGTAACCTAGAAGAGGAAATCTGTGCTGCTTTTTGTGAATCAGTATCTCAGGGTATCCATTCTTCCCTTCTCAGAGATATCATCATTCAAAAGTCTCGGGAAGTTGAGAAGCTGATAGGAAATCTGGATGAACTCAATTGTACGAATTATGACCTAAAGTGGAAAGTAGAGATAATGGAAAGCAAGTTAGAGAAGCTTTGTTCTGTGGAGAATGAGAATGCGGCACTGCAAAAAATGGTAGAGAATCTGAAGTGCAATTGTGGTGAGGTTGAGGTCATTCGAGCAGATCAAGAAAGACAATTGCTGACATTATCTAGACATTATGACGAGCAGAGTAGGGAGGTGGAGTGCATCCATGAAGAGAATAAGAAATTAGAGATTGAGCTATGTAAATTGCGTGAAAAATATGTGGTAACTAAAAGTAGGGAGGACTATTTGAATCATGAACTGCGAAAGGAAAGAGATGAGCTCGAGGAATGGGAGTCTCAGACTACTGCATTATTTGGTGAACTGCAGATATCTGCTGTGACAGAAGCAATTTTGGAAGAAAAGGTTCGTGAGCTTTTTAAAGCATGTGACCTCCACCAAGATAGGGAATGCTCAAGAACTATGGAGATTGACAAGCTGAAGGAAACAGTACGTACCCTTGAAGGTGTAAACGAAGGACATACAGCTCACATGACCGCCGTTATCCCAGTTTTCAATTCTTTGAGGGATAGCGTTACTTCATTAGAAAGTCACACTCTTGCTCATGAAAACTGTGCCCAAGCCAACGGCAAGGATGAGAAGGTGGTTGCTCACTTTATATTCCAATCTGCATCAATACTGAGATTTTTTAGCTAGTCTAAATCTATAACTGCCAGTTAAGAGTAGTACCTCCACCTTTATTTATTTATTATTTTCAATTATGTGGAGTAGCATAATCAGTCACTTGGGAATTTTTTTTTATCTTACCTAAGAACTCCCAAAACTTCATTCAAAAATCCATTTGTTCGTCAAAAATCTGTCATTTTTTGACAAGTATGCTTTCTGTTGAGAACCATCTTGGACATTCGTAGGATTGCTTCGTGAAATGCCTTAATAATCATTTTCTTCCCTCAATTCCTTGCATCCACTATTGGGTATCCTCTAAAGTCCATCACTTGCAGGGTGAAACAACGATCGTTCATACTGACTGGTGTCAACAATTGAGCGAAGGAGAGAATGCAATGTTCGGTGGTGGATTGCTGGCCTTGCAGGAAATGCAAATGAAGATCAGAGCAATAGAGAATGCAGTAATGGAAAAGGAGCGACATCTAATGGTGGAGAACATAAATGCCAACTCCAAACTGGAGGCTGCAATGAGACAGATTGAAAAGTTGAAATCAAGAAGCAGCTTGCACCGGCAAGGTAGTTCGAAAGGCAAGCATGCTAATCCAAGACCAGAGGTAGAGGAACTGGAACCTGTAGTTGTCGATCATCTCAGGACACGAAAACAAAAGCACGAAATCTCTGAAGAGGAAGTGATGACTAAAGACATAATCCTCGATCAGATATCCGATTGTTCTCCCCATGGAATCAGCAGAAGCGAAGCCGATAATGAGATGCTTGAAATATGGGAAGCTACCAACAAGAATGGCAACATCGGCCTGACTGTCGGGAAGTCCCAGAAAGCGATCACGTCACCGAATGGGAAGAAACATAGTAGACGGCATCCCTCATCCGATTCTCTGGTTGAGAAGGAGGTAAATGTTGACAAATTGGAGATTTCCAAACGATTCTCGGGATCTTTTCAAGAAACAAGTGAGAGGAAAGTACTGGAAAGACTAGATTCTGATGCTCAAAAGTTAGCAAACCTTCAAATTACTGTGCATGATTTGAGGAGGAAGTTGGAGATCACAGAGAAAAGCAAAAAAGGCAAAGGCTTTGAATTCGACAGTTTGAAGGAACAGTTAGAAGAGTCGGAGGAGACCATCATGAGATTGTTCGAGTTTAATCGCAAACTAATTAAGAGCATTGAAGACAACAATTCAATATCCTTCAATGAGGAAACAAGTTCAGCTCCAGATGAGAATGCTACAACCAGGAGGAGAAAAGTTTCAGAACAGGCGAGAAGGGTGTCAGAAAAAATTGGGAGATTGCAGTTAGAGGTTCAGAAATTGCAGTTTCTGCTATTGAAACTTGATGATGAAAACAAAAGCAGTGGGAAAACCAGAGTAATTGAGAGAAAAACCAGAGTTCTGCTGCGAGACTATCTCTATGGTGGGACAAGAACAAGCCAGAAACGAAAGAAGGGGCACTTCTGTTCGTGCGTGCAAGCACCAACTAGCGATTGAGACGATTATATTTTCATCCATACATTCGTAGTTTCGAAATACCTACTTTTGAGACTTTCTAGTCGCTTTGTGCATAAACTTACTTTCCTAGAAATTTTCGGTAGATCTACAGATCCTGCTGTACATTTCAGGCTCCATCTAAACTTCGAGAAGTTGCTCCAAGAGGACATTTGCTCATCTCGTGGGTTTGTTTCCATTTTATTTTTCTCTACAGATTCTATTAAAACATGTCTAGAAATACGTCCTAGGCCATCCTACAGGTGGGTTAAAAGTGCTTGCTCATATTGTAGAGGTGGCAATGAAAGATACCAGGTGGTTTAACATTTAAGACGGCCAGAAAGGCAAAGCTTTGACACAACCAAAACCCTCTTGTACTCTTGTTACATTCCATGCCTAAAGAAAGTCTTAGTTCTGGAACAATGTTTGTTTTACATGGGCTAGCAGAGTCCAGGCGCAACTCTCTTCTTCTTTCCGTTCCTGGTAGCAACTGTTACCTGTGTGTTTCAACGATGTTGGTAGAGTTTATGAAAATATGCTTCTACTGTACAATTTCAAGCCCAACCATGTTTCTCTAACTACAAGATTAAGAGACTGACGAGCACACACCTTCGTAAATCACCAGTATCAAATCCCAAAAGTATAATAATAAGACTTGTTTTAAGGGGGGGTGTTGAGAAAATACAAGCAACAACGTCAACAGACGTTGGTTGAGATCAGAATGAATGATGTATTATCCGTTCTTAAATTTACATCAGGCAGATCCCCCACAAAATTCACTTAGGACCTGATTAAGGATTCGTCAACTACAAGCTCTGGAATTCGGAAGAGGGATTTACTAATTCAACAGACACTTCTGTTTTAAGTATACCGCTAGGTTCTCCCTCGTGGTTTTCCCCAGTGGATCAACCTGCTTACAACACTGTTCTCCATAGCCGTAATCATGATGGCCGGACAAAGCAACATCAAGATGCAGTTGATCTCCACTATCAATCATAATATTCTGGAGCAAACAACATACCAAGATAATGCTTGGTAGTTTCCGCTTATCAGGTCTCCACATGACCTTATTAAGAATTCTCCAACTACCCTTCAATTGTAAAAATGACCTCACTGCTAGCAACCTGGCAGACTCGTGCATAGAATTGAAACTGATCAAGGAATCAGAAAGTTCATCACCTCTATCAGGTGTTATGAGCCATGGAAGAAGAGGATAGCCGACGCCACCAACAATATACTCCCTGATCTCCACCCCTTCAGCTAAAGTCCTCAAAGTTCCATTCAGACGTTTACCATTCTCACAAAGCTTGAAAAATCCTGAACACTTGAGGAGTCTCGACACTGTCATGCCTCCGGGCCAACCAGTCACAATATCAAGAAACCTCATCTCATGGTCAACAATCCCTTGCAAGAACATGCTGTAATTCTTCTCTTGGTCGCACCAATCATCCGAAGTTTGAACAGCTGGAAGTGTCATTGTGATGTGAGTTGAATCAATAGCTCCACAACAATTTGGCAACCCAAATGTGGCTTCAAACTTGGACTTTATTTCCTCCATTCTACTCGAATCAGGCCACTTGAGATGGTGCTTGGCTCGTTCTTCTAAAGATTCAATGAATCTCCAAGTCACTTGAGAGACAGTTGACTGGCCGACCCCAAAGGCAGCCCCAACTGAGACCTGAGACTTGCCGGAAGCTAGCCGTCTAAGAGCTATTGCAACCTGTTTTTCAACACTAAGAAACCTTCCTTCAATGTTGATGAGCCCAGAGGGTGGTCTTGATATCAGATCTTCTCTTACAAGAGAACAAATGTATTCAAAAGTCTTTCTTGAAACCCTGAAGAAGTATTTGAACCCTTCTTCTTCATCAGATGGCACCGGAAAATCTACAATGTCAAATTCAAAATCCGAATACAAGTCCACTAGTAATTGGAAATTTTACGAAATCTGACATCGCCTATGACATAAATGCATATTCTTGAACATTTCACAACAGACCAACTGCAATGTAGGCTATGTAAAGCAAATCCCAGTGCATTCTATTTCTATGGGAAAATACACCAATTGAAGATAGAAAGGACCCAGATTCACAAGCACGAAATTAGTTTACAGATTTCAAACAATTTCACAGAAAAGGTGAGCAAGTGACAACAAAAAAGAGCGGGAAAAAAAAAGGAAAAGGAACCTGGAGAAGAAGAATTCTTGAGCCAGAAACTATCCCACCAATCGGAATCAGAGGCTTTGGGGTCGATTGGAACCACACTGGTCGTGGGTTTGCCGTGCTTCTTCTGTTTCTTCAATTTCTTTGAAACCTTTTTGCCTTTCTTCGATTTCTTCGGAGGAGCCATCTCACCCTACACACAAGTCATCCCCTTCCCACTTCGCTCCAAACAATATATCTTGAGTAGATTTGTCATTTACATTGCTGACGACTGATTTGGGTTTTAAGAACAAACAGCAAATGTAAGAAGAAGACGAACAAGAAATTTTCTCCGTGAAAGTCTAATTAGGCCTCTATTTACTTTACACAGTATAGTAAAAATTAAAATTAAAATATTAGTAATTAAGTAATAAAAATATTATGATAAAATGGTTACAGTCATGGACAAATCAAACACGCTTATTTTCGATTATTTGCTTCTATAATAGATTGAGCTACATGAGCATGACCTCTAGTGTTTTAGAAGATTATAAAAAATTCAAAATTAAGTTGAAATTATCCCCGTGTCAAACCAATGCTACTTATAACAAGTATATCATCAATATACAGAGATATCGCAGTCATTTCACGATAAAACTTCTTGATATCTTAAGTGTACACTTGTACTCTTTTTACCAAACGTGTACGGAACTTGTTATAGCAGGCCCTTGGTGTCCATTTTAGAGCATACCTTCTCCTCCTTCCATTGAACAATAAATCCTTTAGGTTGTTTAGTAAAAGATTTTTCCTCCTAAATAGTGGTTAAGGTTAACTTGACATCCATATGTTGTATGATCCAAGCCTTTTGGGCAATAAGAGCCAACAATATCCTTGTGATGTCTAACATGGCAACTAGGGCAAATGTTTTGGAAAATTCTATTTCAAATATTTGAGCATATCCCTTAAAAACAACCCTTGCCTTTTATTGTTGCCAATACCATCAGATTTGAACTTGGTACTATAAGCTTATTTGCCTTCTATATTTTTCTTCAGGTCTGTCCAGTAACTCCCATGTTTGGTTCTTTTCAATCATATTAAGCTCTGCTTTCATGGCAACTATTTATTTCTCATATTTTACAACTTCTTCATACCTTTTAGGTTCTATAACTTTAATAAATGTAGAAGAATGGTCTAGTTCACTTAACAAGTTATTTGTCAACAATATCATTCAGCCCTTACCCTGCGTATGGTTGCTGTCCTCATGGGTGGGGACAGATGACAAGGATAGAAAAATCCTGTCTCCGACCTGTTTGCTTGCTGTCCCCACCAATTTCTGTCCTGACTTCGGATGACAGAGACATAAGATTTTTGTTCCTTCCAAAACCAGAGGATAAGAATGCAGAGACGGAGACAAAACCAAAAAACATAGGTGAAATGTCAGAAATGCCCTTCTTTTAAAACCTAAAACAAAACATAATTTAATTACAATATAATGTAATGTAATTA
>JAOSBN010000009.1:15108098-15118130 GCA_027563595.1 Erythroxylum suave
CCCTCAACTCTTTAAAGAGTCCTAACACTGCCTTAGCTCTTCAAGCGGCTTAGGTGGACTTAATTGCTATCCAAAAAATTTGTGATTCTTCTCCTCCAGACCCTCTCAATCAGGTTCGAGAATAGCAAGCCCTCTTGAAATATATGACAACGATTAAGAATCACTCATCTTTTTTCCAACAAAAGGCAAGGATCAACTAGCTAAAATATGGTAAGTGCTCCAAGTTTTTCTTCAACACTATCATGGCTAGGAGGAACCAGGGTCGTATACACACTATCACAAATGAGGTGGGAGTCTAGATCCACGACCTTAAGGACATCCAGAATGAAGCAATTCATTTTTTTCTCTACATTGCTTGGCACTCCTAACCTAGCCCAAGCCTCCTTTAATGATCTCTTTAGGATTATATCCACCCAGATCACTATTGATGAGCCAACTATGCTCGCCTGTCTAGTTAAGGATAAGGAGATTAAGAATGTGACCTTTGCTATGGATGGCATGGCCCCTAGACCAAATGGGTCGAATGCTTTAGTTTACTAAAAATCTTAAGCTGTCACAGGTCCTATATCAAAGATGTTGTTAAAGAATTTTTTTCTAAAGGTAAACTACTCAAAGAGATTAAAAAATCTCAAATCTTTCTTGTGTTTGATCCCTAAATGCTCTAACCCTTCTAATTTTGGTGATTTCAGACTAATAGCCTGCTCCAATGTTCTCTACAAAGTCATCTCCAAGATTCTTGCCATAAGGTTAAAAATGTGCTCTGCTCCCTTATCAGCGACAATCAGAGTGCCTTCATATGTGACCAAAAGTTAGGGACAATATTTTAATAGTTTAAGAGCTTTTAAACGGCTATTCTCAGTACCACTCCAAGCTAAAATGCAATATTAAAATTGACTTTCAAAAGGCTTTTGATAGTGTTAGTTGGAATTTTAGATAGAAAATGCTTGAAGCCCACGGATTCCCTTTAATATTCATCAACTGGCTTAAGAAGTGTATCTTAATGGCTAGCTTCTTCGTTCTTATTAATGGTAGTCCCTCAAGTTATTTCCAGGGATCTAAAAGGCTAAGACAACATGACCCCTTTTCTCCATACCTATTTATCATGTGCATGGAAACTTTGAGTTCTATCATTACTCAGGAAGTGGCAACCAACCTCAAATTTAGGTATCACTCTCATTCAAAGAAGGTTCGTTTAACTCACCTTTCTTTTGCAGATCATCTTTTGCTATTTTGTGGAGTGAGCATGGACTCTATTAGAACCTATATAAGACCATTGGAGAGGTTCACCAATATCTCTGGTTTACACATCAATATCCACAAAAGCCACTTCATCTTATCCCAAGTAGTACTACACTTGGAATCGATTATAGCTTCGACCACATGTATGATGATGCAACCCCTTCATTGAAATATTTGGGACTGCTTGTATCAACTAAGAGATTGCATTTTTGTGAATGTCTCCCTCTTATTGAAAAAAATCCTAGAAAAGATTACATTCTTGCATTTACAAAGCTCTTTCTTATTTAGGAAAACTCCAACTTCTCAAAACCATCCTCAAGTCTCTTCACATATACTAGAGTTCCCATATCTTCCTTTCCAAGAATGTTATCCAAACAATTGGGCAGCTATTCAGGAACTTCTTATGGAACCACTCTAATGGGGCTAGAGGGATTGCTAAGGTAAAATGGGCAAACCTATGTGTTCCAAAGGCGGAAGGGTTTTTAAATATTACCCCATTAAAGCTCACAAACCACGTTCTTCTTCTTAAGAGGCTATGGTGAATCCTTGAGGATAGACAATCAATATGGGCTCGTTAGATCCATTACTTCCTCAAGGGCAGGTGTATTTGGCAAGTCAATATGTCTCCTTCTCATTCTTTTTTTTTTTTGAACTAGCTGATACTTCTTAAGAATTCAGTTCAAGATGATGTTAGCTGTAAATTTAGAAATGAAGACAAAATTTCTTTTTGGTTTGATAATTGTTCTTATCATGGGTCCATTTTCTACCTTCAAAATAGTAATCCTAACCTTCTACCTTTTCCCACATCCACCAAGCTTAGCTTCTTCATCAAGGGCATTGATATATGGTAAAACCTATCTACTTTTTTATGCTAAAAAATCGTAAGTGAACGGGTCGTGACTTGTGATATCGATCCCACAGGGATTGATGCCTAGACAGCACTTAATTTAGACACAAATTTGTTTAAGAAATAAATTTGTTTAATGTAAATAATCTGGAAGTTAAATGAAAAATAAAATACTAACACAAAATAATAGACAATACCAAAATGCAGAAAAATCAGAATTAAAGAATCTTAAAACTATAGATTAATTTTCCCTATTTTATCTCCCCCCTATTTTATCAATTAAATTGTGACTTACCCTAGATTTCTGAATGTACTGATTACCCTTTCTCAAGGTATAACTATTTGTCCCTAATTGAATTAACGGGAATTAATTGGATGATCTCTTAGCCTACCCAATGACTCGACCGATTTAATAATAGTTATTACACTATCTTATAAGTGATCAATTGACTAGCCGACATCTCTCTTCTAACTATTCAATTAACATAACAACTGTACATCTATAGGTTGCCAACTCTCATTGAATAATCCTACACATATCTCATCTTACCCACTCTCTCAATTTTTTGTAAGATAACGATTAAAAACAACAATCATCAAAGAACACTTCATTCAATTCAATAAAGTGGGAGTTCTACAAAATAGTTTAAAAGCAAGCCCTACAATGAAATCAGCCTAGTATGGTCTCCATAACATCGTCAGCATTCAAATAAACCATCTTTACAAATACCAGAAGAAAGCAAAGTGAAATACTAGAAGAAAGCAAAGTGATAGGAAATTGAATATAAGACTCCTTCTCTTCTTTACCAAAATTTGAAATTTTGGTGTTAATGTGCTATTTTGCCTATTCTTGATGATGATCCTTGTCCTTAATCCTTCCTTAAAGCTCTAAACATGTGTTCTTCACTCAAGGATGGTTTTTCTATAGATGGATGTCATCTTTTTTGAAGATGGAGGCTTAATGATGCTTAAATAGTCCAAAAACTGTAGGTTTAATGAAGCCTCGAATTAAACCTCGAATTATAATTCCCACGTCCGTGGGAATTTGCATAATTCCCACGAACGTGGGAATTTGCATAATTCCCACCACAGATGCAATCCTCTCTTCTTTTCATCTTTGATCTCTAGTCAACTTCCAAGTTGCTCCATCTTCCTTCCTACACAAAAATAGTTAGTTCTTACCCTCAATTAACATCAAACACATAAGAACAATAATGGAAATCAAACTTAATGAAAACATACAAAATAAGTCCTAAACTACAATAATTATCAACAATTATGCAAGAAAACACATTTCAAATACCTAGAAAAATATATACTAATGTACACCTATCAACATCCTCACACTTAAATCTTTTCTTGTCCTCATGAAAAATAAATACAACTAATCAATTCTATCACTTCATTTTAACAAAGATTAAAACATACAATCCCTCAAATTTAAGCCAACTCAAATATCAAGTTAATGCACATATCATGACTACTTTTTCATTGGTGTACATATGTAAACTCAACAATTGATACCATCACTCAAAGATAAGTAAAGATGCACAAATGAATCTTCCTCATGATTTTCACTCATTTCTCTCAAAACTTGCTATAGGAAACTATACTACAAGGCTTGCTAATACACCAATTCTCCTCCACAAGGATCGCATGCATAAATAAATCAAAAGGACTTGTTTAAGGTTGTAGTATGGTAAGGGTTAAGGTTGGTCAAAAGAGGTGAAAGAGGGTTGAGCACAAGCATAAGTACAAAATAGATATAATGGGATAACACAACATAACTCTGAGATATCCAAACATAACTAATGTAGTACTCTGCACTCATTTATGCTACTCGATTGTTCTTCTTTTTTATTTTCCTTTTTTTCATTTTTCATTTTTCTTTCTTTTTCTTCATACGTGGAAGAACTATGAATCAAAGCTAGCACTATATACAATGTAGTCCATAAATAGGGGTATACTCAACCAATCTCAGTAAACATTTCACACAATCCTAACTAATGTTCTACGTAATACTTTGCTAAGCTTGTGAAAGGGTAGAAAAATGGGTTTAAAGTTTTAAAATTTTGGGTGTTTTCAAGAAACAAAAGGTTAAAGCTCAATGTGGGTAGCGACGAATAATTAACGAGTAGGTCATTTAAGGTGAAAGAGGGTTAAGCACAAGCATAAGTAAAATACAAAAAGGATACAATAGGATTACACAACATAACTCCGAGATATCCAAACATAACTAATGTAGTACTCTACAACTATTTATGCAACTCGATTGTTCTTCGTTTTTATTTTTCTTTATTTTCCTTTTTTCTTTTTCTTTCTTTTTCTTCATACGTGGAAGAACTATGAATCAAAACTAGCATTGTATATAATGTAGTCCATAAGGAGGGGTATACTCAACTTATCTCAGTAAACATTTCACACAATCCTAACTAATGTTTTATTTAATACTTTACTAAGCTTGTGAAAGGGTATAAAAATGGGGCTTAAAGTTTTAAAATTTTGGGTGTTTTCAAGAAACAAAGGTTAAAGCTCAATATGGGTAGCAAGGGATAATTAACGGGACGGTCATTTAAGCCAAGGTTAACACAAAAAGGGCCTAAATCATCTCTATTAAGCATGCACCCAGTAGACTCAAACCGATTCAAAGCAAATTCTAAAGGTAGTAAACTATGGAAGTAACATTCAACAAAGAAACGAAATGATTATAGATGGAGTCATATGGCTCAATCCTCACTTTAGCTTAAATGAAAACTCATTATGCATCTCTACAATACCTTATTGTTCAAATGTCAATTTGTGACTAAGCTTATGTAACCAACTATTTTTCATCACTCTATATGGTTCACTTTCTACTTAAGGAGCCTAATTTGAGTTCAAGCATGCATTCAATCTAATTCCAACTAACATGATAGAATCTCATGGCAATATTTATCAGAGTGAGTCAAATGCGGTTCTATTGCTAACACAAAGCACATATAATATGCCTAAACACGCATCATATTCAACACAATGTAAAAAATGCAATTTAGAAAGTTGATGTCACCTCCCCACACTTAAAGATCACATTGTCCTCAATGTGACAAATCAACCACCAAATGTGTGAAAATGACATCAAACCAAACTAAACAAATGAAAACTAGACAAATGACATAAAACCAAACATAGGAAAGCAAACGAAATAAAAGACGTAACACACACAAATGATATTAAACCAAACAAAAGAAATAACAAAAATAAAAAATAAAGGGTAAGAAATGGCTTATGGAGATGATGGTGGTGACAGTGTGGGCGAAGGAGCTTCAAAGTTATTCCTCTGGCAAAAGTTGAGGAACCTCTTCTTCAAACTGCAATTTTCCTTATGGACTTACCACATTTGGTTGCCAAGCTCATCGAGTTAGGATGCCATGCACTGTTTGTTGGAAGCCATCTAGACAAGGATTTGTTAGAATCGGTTGACCCCCATTGATGCACTCGGTTCCTCCTTTATTGCTTCTTCCTTTTTCTTCGATACTGCTCGAGAGGTGGAAGGTTAAGAAGCAATTGTACCTTATCTCCTCCTAATCCTCACAACAACACAAGTTTGAGGATTGCGGAGTTCCATAGAATGGACCTCCACATTCTCAGAGCACCTTCTTCTTCTAAGTAAATCGAGAATGGGCCCCGATAGGTCACTGCTAAATCAGATTTGTCTTCACCAAAAACTTGATGACATAGTTCATCGACTAGTTTCCTGACCCTTATTGTCCTTAGTAGAGTCATTGTCAGAACAAAATCTACAAAAATAAAAGAGAGATAGTGAAATTCGACTTTTAGAGAGCGGAAACAAAAATCTTACCCAAATCCTTGTTGTTTGGAAAGATTAATAAATGAAAAGATGAAAGAATGTAAGATTAATGGAAAGGAATGAAGAAAATACCAAGAATCTAGATGAAGATTGATGATTTTTATAGAGTGGGAGGAGAGAAAACCACGGGTTAGAGGGAGAGTGTGTGAAATTTTGAAAGTGAGTGAGAGAAAAAAAAGGGAGGAGGAATCCCCACAATTCCCACTAGCGTGGGATTCCTCTCCAGAAAACAGGATAGGATTCCCATGCTCGTGGGAATTGTCCAGAAAATTTCTGGAGAGGATTCCCACATTCGTAGGAATCACTACAATTCCCACAGATGTGGGTTTTCTCTCCAGAAACTTTTTGGAGAGATTTCCCACATTCATAGGAATCACTAAAATTACCACGAACGTGGGAACTGGTGATCCTCACAATTTCAAACCTTCTTCCAAACTTGTATGTACTCTCCATGATCCCAAAACCTACAAACACATCAAGATAATATCATCAACAAGAAATTTCAAAAGAAAACAAATTGAAATTCAATCAAAATCAACATAAACATTAATCAAATCCAATTTAAAAAAATGATCAAACCAATGAAGTCAAACAAAAACTAGGTAGAAATATTCAAAAGGGAATAACATCTATGGGTTACCTCCCACATAGCGCTTTGTTTACTGTCAGTAGCTCGACTTCCTTTTATGCTCATAGTGGCTCAAACGACCGACCTGGTGCCTATGCAGAAATTGTTCTCAAACTTTGTAGATGAGCTACCCATTTTGGATTCCACCTTCATTATTGTTTTCCTTTCTTCGCCTTCTTTTTCGCGTTCGTTTCTTTCTGAATGCATTCTCGGTGTCCTCAATATTTTCTCATCCTCCTTAGAGTTCAGGTTCCTTGATATCCATTGGGGGTAGTATAGGACGATAAATTTTCTTCGGTAGTTCGAATGTTAACTGCTCCTTTCCTACTCTCAGTATTAACTCGCCCGTGTCAACATCAATGATCACGCGAGCAGTAACCAGAAATGGTTGCCCCAAAACTATGGGAGTTTCCTCATCTTCACTAATATCTAGTATGTAAAAATCTGTGAGGAAGGTAAATTTATCAATGTGTAGTTGCACATTCTTGATAATCCCCTTTGGTAAATGCACCATTCTATCCGCAGTCTTAACTAATGTCTTAGTAGGCTCTGGCTCTTCTAGACCTAACTTCTGACTGAATGAGTATGCCATGTTGATGCCAAATCCCAAATCTGTAAATGTCGATATATCTTAAATCCATTTATATTGCACGGAATGAAGAAGTACCCTGGATCTTCTTTCTTTTGTGTTGCATGTGGACTTTCTTTTGATATGTGCTTGATAATCTCTTCCTTCAACGAGTCCTTTAACATGAGCTTTGTTTAAAGTTGATTTGCTATGTTTCGAGCTTTGTTTAGAGTTGATTTGCTATGTTTGGAGTTCATCTTGCTTAACTCCCCTTCCTTAGAATTTCAAGCTACTCCATTTTAAGATGACTGTCATTGAGCAAAAAGCTGGTGTGGAAGTCCAAGTTGAAGTTCCCTAATCAGCTCGCTTACTAGGCCACTCACAAGGATTTCCAATGTTGTTTGTTCTTCTTGCTTGTTTCCATCTTTCTCCCCATGTTCGCTTTCTTTCTTCTCTATCCGAGTAATGGCCATGATTCTTTCCTTCATATTTACCTCAGTGTTGCTTGGTAGACTACCTGCATTGTGCAAAGATACAGCGTTAGCTATTTGGCCTACCTGAACTTCCAGATTGTAGATGGATGATGCGTGATTCTTTAAAATTCAGAAAAGGATGGAAGTAAAATTTGATCAAATTTTACTTCCATCCTTTTCTAATTTTCCTCCTGGCTTACGTGCATCCTTTTATTATTCTCCTCTTATGCTGCCAGTTTGGACCCCAAGACTTCCATCATCTTATCTATTTTGCTTTCCAACAATCCTAGTTGATCTTGTTGGAATCCTGACGACCCTTGTGGTCTTTATTGTGTACCTGAATTATTTTCACTCCAAGAAAAGTTTAGGTCATTTTTCCAACCCATATTATATGTGTTTGAATATGGATTATTACCTCGCTACGGCTGGTTTAGGTAACTTACCTGGTCGGTGCCACCAACTCCTGCTTGGAAACATTTCGTTGAGCTTTGGTTGTTCACCTCGTATAGCTCATATTGTGCTTGCATCGCCTTCACTGCTGAGGTAGATGCTCCTTGTATGTTGTTTAGCTACTTCGTAAGTGCTGTAATTTGAGCCTACAAGGTAGTAATTGAGACAATAGGAATCATATCTTACTATTCCTTCTGGCCTTGTCTGCTCCTCTCGCTCGACCACATGCAGTTGTTGCTTGCTAACTCCTTAAACAGATCATGTGTTATCTCCACCACCTTCCTCATCAGTGAACCTCTAGCTGCTGCATCAATTGTCCCTCTTATGCTCAGATTCACTCCATTATAGAATGTTTAATGTAGAAACTCCTTCGAGAGGTTATGATTTTTTGAAGTTCTTTAAATCTCTCCCAATCTTTATAGAGAGATTCTCCGTCGCTCTACTGAAAATTTGTTATCTCCTTGACAATCCTCGTCATCTTTGTCAATAGGAAGTATGTGGTGAGGAATGCTTAGGCGAGCTGCTCCCAAATCATGATCTGGCCTGAATTCAAGGAATTGTACACGTTTTAGCCTGATCCCTCAATGTAAATGAAAGTCATCTCAGCTTCACGGCATCATCGGACATTCCGTTGAAAGTGTCACAAATCTCCTAGATGTTTGCAATATGGGCATTCGGATCCTCATCAGATAGCTCATAAAACTATTTGCAAAATATTGAGTAGCGTTAACTTTATCTCAAAATTATTCGTCTGGACTACCAGGCTCGCCACTCCTTGAGGACTAAATCCTGGCCTCATGAAATCCATCAACGTTCGCTTTGGTCCTCCTTGCTCTTCTTCTTTAGCTATATCTTGAATTGAAAAGTTCATATGGTTCGTCCTTTTTAGTTCTCTTTTGTGCTTCTTAATATCAGGAAATTCATCTTCTATTGCTTCTTTCGTCCTTCGCGTGCTCCTTGTGATCATGCACCTGCAAATACACAAGGAAAAATATCAAAAACTCTTAAATCAAAGTAACCTAAATCAAACACGATGCTCAACAATCAATTCTCGACAACAGTGCCAAAAACTTCGCGATGGTAAAACCTATCTATTTGTTTTACGTTCAAAAATCACAAGTGAACAGGTCGTGACTTGTAGTTAAACAGAGAAAATATCGATCCCACATGGATTGATGCCTAGACACCACTTAATTTAGACACAAATTTTTTTAAGAAATAAAATTGTTTAATGAAAATAATCTGAAAATTAAATTAAAAAAAAGACTAACACAAAATAATAGACAATGTCAAAATGCAGAAAAATCGGAATTTAAGAATCTTAAGACTAGAGATTACTTTTTCCCTATTTTGTCTCCCTCCTATTTTATCTATCAAATTGTGTCTCACCCTAGATTCTAAATGAACTAATTACCCTATCTCAAAGTGTAACTATTTGTCCTTAATTGAATTAATAGGAATTGATTGGATGATCTCTCAACCTACCCAATGACTCGACTGATTCAACTAGTTATTAAACTATCTTACAGGTGATCAATTGACTAGTTGACATCTCTCTTCTAACTATTCAATTAACATAACAACTAAATGTCTATAGGTCACCAACTCTTATTGCACAAATCTACACATATTTCATCTTACTCACTCTCTCAATTTTTTGTAAGGTAACAATTAAAAACAATAGTCATCAAAGAACACTTCATTCAATTCAATACAATGAGAGTTCTACAAAATAGTTTAACAGCAAGCCCTACAATGAAATCAGCCTAGCATGGTCTCCATAACATCATCAGCATTCAAATAAACCATCTTTACAAATACTAGAAGAAAGCAAAGTGACAGGAAATTGAATATAAGACTCCTTCTCTTCTTTACCAAAATTTGAAATTTTGATGTTGATATACTATTTTGCCCATTCTTGATGATGATCCTTGTCTTCAATCCTTCCTCAAAGCTCCAAACATGTGTTCTTCACTCAAG
>JAOSBN010000009.1:15136703-15150919 GCA_027563595.1 Erythroxylum suave
GGCTATAATCTATAGTCATTCTTTTTGGATATGGAATGTGTGTGATGGTTGGAAGTGAGCAACTAAGAGAACTTAGATAGCTATGGACAGACACAAATCTTCATCATTTTCTCTTTGTTTTTCAACAAGAATGGAGGTTATGGGAGCTAATTCTTGTGGATTGATAGAGAAGATGGAGGGTTAACCTTCTCGACACTAATTCAAAGTTGAAGTCAACACCGAGGAGCACGTTTAAGCATACATCCTTGTGTATCATTTTCTTTCCCTGTTTCCGGATTGTTTACATTATCTTGTGTTTAATGATTGGGTATTGTGTAAGAATGATTTTAATGCTCTATTAAATTGTTTTCTATGAAAACCCATTAATAGAACTTGAATATGATATGTAATAGTCGTGTTTGAAGTTATATATGTAATTAACGATATTAAATCTTTAGGGATAACACAACATGAGTTAAATAATCTTAGCTTGTGTGATTATTGCTGAGATTGGTCTGCCTTTCTCATTCATAGCATAACTATTCGATCAAACTTAGAGAGCTATTTCTAGGTTATTCGATAGTTAGGGTTAATTAACGAGCTCTTCTTAATTAACTACGACTAAAGGAAAAATCGGGATTAACAAAGCTTGTTAAGGATGCCAAAATTTCAACCAACTGTAACATTCAACAAACTCAGTCAGATTGCAATTCGAAACTCATAATAAAATAAATGTAAGTCATGACCAAAAATTTAGATTGCCATAATTGATTGACAGATGGAATAATGGATTGCTAACTTCAGTTTTTTGACATCGGTCTTTGATTTAAATGAAGTTGTTAATATTGCTTTCATTTGAATTATGAACTTGTTATGTGACATATAAGTAATTAAAAATACAGTGGATATTAACTTGAGCAAATATCCATTATCCCCCAAACTGGCCATCTAGGTTCTTTAGTACTTCATTTATAAACTTTAGAAAATATGTTGGACCTTATGTCTCATTCAAAGAAAATATCATGACATTCTCATGCATCAAGATTATTTGAATTATAATAGAATCCTTCCTGTATTGCAATGAATCGAAAAAACTAAAACTGAATTCTTGGCATTATTGTCCATGATGTTGTAGGAGTTTGGTTTATTTCTGGCCTGCTAACATGCGAACTCTAAAGTTCGTTGATGGCTTTATCCTATATCTAATGAAATTATACTGACTCCAAAAGTGAACTCGTCGCATCCATTTTGTGAAATAGTAATAGCAAGATATTCGTCAGTTTTCATAAATGAGTAATTTCCTTATTTTCTCTTAACTATTTTTTTATGTATATATACTATTTATAAATCAAAGACCTTAAGAATGTAAAGATAATATTAGATTATAATCTTCAATCATTTATTAAATTGATTATAAAAATTTATTATCAACAAGTTAGTTTCTTGAAAGTAGTAAAAGTAATAGGCAACATATTTTAGTTTATGTACCTTAAATTGCTTTTGAAAATTATATATTTAACATAGTTAACACATAAGAATGGATGGAATATTTTAGAAAAAAAACTATAGGAATGTATTAAATGACCAGAAGGAAGATTACATATAGTACATTGGGAAAAATCCCAAGCACTAGTAAGGAGGGTGAAGAACTCCCTACTAAAATAATAAAAATACAAGCAACCAAACTAAGAGGCTATCACCTTAAACTTCTAAAGGAATCAATTGGCTTAGTTCTTAGAAAAAAGGTTCACCTTAATGGTTTATAGAATCACAGTTATTGGCACTTTCAAAGTAGCAAATTTGTTTTTACATCTCCTGTTATCCCTTTATTCCATGTCCAATGGATATAAACCCCCAAAACAAAAAAAATAAGGCTCCAAAGTGCCTTTATGATTGTAAGAATAATTCATCAGCCATTCTATGGTATTTAAGAATGAAAATCCTGTTAGGTCTGATTGGCAATGTCTTTAGATCTCATTCCAAACACCAAAAGTAAAGTGATACTCAACAACCAAGTAATCCTTTGTTTCATCATAATCCTTAAAGAACAACTCATATCTACTGCCAGAAAATGGAACCTATCCATTATGCTTAGTATATTTTTTATTAAGAACCATTCTTTAGGAACGCATACTTGTTCCATAAAATTTTATACCAAGAAGCCTTGTAACCTAGAGGATATAACAAACTCCTAGATACCTTGTTGGTAGTATTAATAACTAGCTTTGCTTTCCAAAAGAAACTATTAAGTTTATGAATATTAGGTGAGTACGCAGGTTTGTATCTTAGTAAGCCATAGGATAGGGCCTAGTATTATAGCTGCTAAGATTCAAAAATATTGGATCAATTGACTATAACCTTTCCAATTATGATACCAAATTGAACAATTCTCACTATTTTCCACTCTGCAAAACATATTAACTAATATTTTTTTTAATTTTTGATCCATTTAATCTATTACACTTAGTGATTAATGCTTTTAAATGCTTAGAATACTCACTTTAGCTTATATTCTATTTTAGGTAGAAATCGAAAATAAATGAGCTAAAGTGACCCAAAAGCATACTCATTGAGTCATCTTCTCAATGTTCATGTCCTATTGTCTTCATGGAGCAAGAAAAAGAAGAAGATTACAAGAAGAGGAGACAAAATAGAGCGTAAAAATAGAGAACATGAGACTATGGTTATAACAGTTAAATTGTTATAGCTATAAGACCACAACTGTAACTATTAAAATGTTAAAGCCGTGGTTACAAGCATTCTTGTAATTCACTATACAATTTTTCCTTAGTTTTTAGCCTATGTTTAACAACAATTTGGTTAGTAGACGTGAAAATGGAAAGTTGACAATTTAAACCAATTGCCCATTTAACCTAGATATCCCGTTTTTACCTAACTTTGGTGGAGATGAAATGGAGGTGTGACGTGCAGCTGAAGGAGGGTAGAATTGGGCAGCAACTGGATTATCAAGCTCCCTTTGGTTTGAGGCCACCTATCCATTCAATTTAACCTAACTTTAGACCATAAAGAGGGAGTCTTAGCTACACTTGGAGAAAAGGAAAGAGTGAAGAACCGAGAGAGTGGAGCAACTTCTTCTTTTCGGTTCTTGCCACCTATCCCAGTCCCTTTGAACATAGCTTTTGAATATACAAAGAAATGGTGACAACTGGGACAAAGAAAAAGGGTAAAACTAACATCCATTCTTTTTGGATATGGATTGTGTGTGACTAGAAGCGAGCAACTAAGAGAACTTGGAAAGTTGTGGACAGATGCAAATCTTCATTATTTCTCTTCATTTTTCAATAAGAATGGAGGCTATGGGAGCTAATTCTTGTAGATTGATAGAGAAGATGGGGGCTAACCTTCTCGACGCAGATTACAAGGTGAAGTTGACAACGAGGAGCACATTTAAGCATACGTTATTGTGTATCATTTTCTTTCCCTCTTTTCAGATTGCTTACATTATCTTATGCTTAATGATTTGGTATTATGTAAGAAGGATTTGATGTTCTATTGAATTGTTTTCTATGAAAACCCATTGCTAGAACTTCAATACGATATGTAATAGTCGTGTTTGAACTCATATGTGGCAAATAACGATATTAAATCCTTAGGGATAATGTAGATTGAGTTAAATAATCTAAGCTTGTGTGATTATTGCTTAGATTGGTATGATTTTCTCATTCGTAACATAGCTGTCTGATTAACCTTAAAGAGCTATTTCTAGGTTATCTGATAGTTAGGGTTAATTAAGAAGCTCTTCTTAATTAACTATGACTTAAGGAAAAACTGGGATTAACAGAATTTGATGTTAATTCATGATTAATAACCAAAAGGGAGGTGTAAATACAATAATATAATGACATATGAGAAATTGTGTGTAGACCGAGACTAAACCAATGAACGGAGTTTCACATATATTCATCACTTTTAAATTTTTATTTATTTTTTCTTCGTTAGTTTACTTTCGTTTGATTCTCTTATTCAAAACCCAAAATAAAACCCATCTCGAAAAATCTAATTACCGATTATCTTCTTTTCAAAAGCTTTACACACACTCTTTATAAGATCGCCCTAGACTCACCACTACTATAGTTGTAGATCTAGTTACTTTATATAGCATTAGGATATGCTACTATCAGCTTTAACAAGCTCTCCAATATACAGGAGTTGACGAAGAAACCATAAATGTGAAGGACTATTTTGCACCTTTCAAATACATTTGCCTTCTAAGAAATAACTATCCATAAATTTCATCCTAAGGGAAGTTTTGTCCTCTAAGATCATCATAATCTTTTCGTAATTAACGTTGAATTGGCTATCTTAATATCATTGACCCCCATACCTCCTTTTCTTTATAAGAACAAATAACTAACTATTTGACTTTAGCAAACACCTTCACTCCATCGTGGTGACTCCATAAAAAATTTCCAAACAATCTTTCCAACACTTTGATTAACTTTTGTTTAAATAAAGATATGCGACTCTAATATATGTGTAATGAAGAGAGAATAGACTTTATTAATTGATGTTTTCCCACAAAAGAAAGTGAATTATTAAACCAAAAGGAGAGTCTTTTCTGAAATTTTTCAATCAAAGTAAAGCATTATAAGAAACTTAACCTTCTTATCGGTAAACCTAGATGCAAAAGAGGAGGAAGCTTTCTACTCATTCCAGTAATTCTAAAGATGCAAGATTCCACATCTGAGGCTACTTTAAAGATCAATAAATGACTATTGTTGAAGTTCAACTCTAAACCTCAAATTTGAAAAGCTGAAAATATTTTATTAGAGTTTGGATTAAGGCTAAATGAGCTTTACAAAACAGAATTAGATCATATTATATTTTCCTCATTTTATATTCTAAATGACATGGTTTAAATATTTCATATACATTTTTAAAAGTTTATGAAATAATTTTTGAAACTAGAGATTTTATATTATAAGTTTACTATATTTGGTTCCATTAGAACTCTAAAAGCACGACATTTGAAAAATCCATTGATCTTTTTATTGTCATCTACTTATATTCTAAATAAATTATATGTTTTATATTGTCAATTATAATAATTTAAAATAGGTTTATAATGTATAATAATTTAAAGTAATTAAAATTCATATTTGATGTAATTTTTGTAAAATTAAATAATGTTGGTGTAATAGAGAAGATTGAACATAACATAAGAAATACTAAATATTAATTGGAAAAGTAATCAACTGGAAAAGAAATAACAACTACTTCACTACACACATATAAGACTTAAATCTTTTAACTACTGCATACATTGAAACTTTTAGAGATTGAAGTTATGGGATAATTTGAGATCCTTGTCCTTAAACAAAATAAGCTCTCTAATCCAATTATTATTCCTTTGCTTTAGGATTTAATCTCCTAAGATTTCCAAATAATCACATATTTCTTTCCTTTTGAAGTCATTAACCTATAAATTTTAAAGCTACCATAAATAGGGAATCATCATTTTTGTTAGACATCAAGGGATTAGAGGTCTAAGTAATGATTCTCTCCTACTAAATTTAATTGCAGATATGATCACACAATTACTAAACACTTAACTAAAGCTTATTTGAGTATAAGCTGCTAAAGAATATATGGTTTATGGATTCTATAGAATATAGGCTTATGCAAAATCTTAGTTCAATATTGGGAATACCTTTAAGTAAATTTAAGGTGTTGAATTTGTTTAAAATAGCATGTCAAGACATAAAAGAAATCTTGGGGGCCTGAAGCTTGTTCCAAATAAGTTTATACTAAATAATATTAGGAGATAATGGTATTAGAAGTTCTTAGCAAGGCTTACTGGTAAAGGTAACAGAACGATGCTTTGAACATATATGTTTTTCTTTATATTAGTGCAAGGATAATAACCAAGATTGTAACTATGAATTGTGTTACTTCCCTTACTATTACATATTCATTCTTTGTCATTTATGAGGACATTGACCTTAGCATTCTTTGGGAATGTTAGTATAATATTATCAAAGGAGGGGAGAAGATAAAGAAAATCAACTTTACTCCATTTGTCATATCAAAGTTAAAAAGACTCACTATGCCAATCTTGAATTTATCTTCATTTTACATGATGTCTTTGAGTTTAACAGTTGCAAAACAGAATATGGGGAATCACTTCTTGTGTTAAAGCTCCATATATTCTTAGCCCTCAAGTAATTTTCATGAACTCATTTAACCAATAAATATTTATAATTAAAAATAATATTGTCAATTCTCTTTGCAAATATGACCCTGTTCTTGATTAAAATAGATTAGATTCCTTATCCCTTAAGCCTTAGCATGCAAACATGTTCCTAATTGACCTTACCATAGAGCTTCCTTGAAAGATTCCTAGAACAAAGGAAGCTTCTTAATAGCTTCTCTATATGTTTGATCATTTTCCTGGTCAGCATCAAATAGGAGGTCTAATATAAGTGGAGACTGTTAAGAACTGATATAATTAGTTGCATTCTTCTCACAAAGAAAAGACTTTTATTAGAATAACGACTAATTCTCATTTTGACCATATCAAAGAGAGGCTAACAATCATTATAAGTTAATCTTTTAGAGGTAGTTGACATCTCCAGGTAATAGAAAATAAGAGGTTTATGCCAAGTTTTACAATTATAGATCATTTAACTAATAAATGAGTAGCATTAGCTAATAATAAAAGGACACTTTTATCATTATTTGTGCTCAAACTAGAGAGCAAATTGAATGAAATTAGTCAGCCAATTAGACAATTCACTAAAATAGAATAATCTCCATATAAGAGAAGAAGATCATCAATAAAGGAGAGTCTAAATATATTCAACAATGTGCATTTTAAAAAACCCAGTAACTCTTATTTATTAGAACCTAATAAAGATGTTGAAGTAACAATTTGAATGCATAAATTAGTTATCAATATTTTAAAAATTAAATTAAAAATAGGATATTATAAAAAATTTAAAATTTAACTATTGAAATAGGAGAGATTATAACCCATATTTTACTAATAATAGAATAAACTAGTACTAAAGATTAAATTTTGATAATTTAAAGATAAAAATATGAAAATCATTCAAGTAAATATGAAATACAGAGATTTACAAAGTCAATTAAGCTAATAGATATGTGAAGAAGTAAATTGAGCATCAAAGAACATTGAAGCCAAAGTGAAGAGTACAAGTCAATTAATGAGTTTCAAGATGACTGAAGTGAAGTTCAAGTTAGTTGTATAAACATAAGTAAAAATAAAGACATTTCAACTATAATTATTTGTAAACTTGAATACCTTGTACTCAATATGTCCATTATTAAGAAAATATATTGGACCTTGTGGCTCATTCAAAGAAAATGGCACAACATTCTCATCGCTCAAGATTATTTGAATTTTGATAGAATTCTTCCTACTTTGCAATGAATCGGAAAAAAAAAATGAAAGTTGAATTCTGGGCATTATTGTCCACGATGATGTAGGAGTTTGCTTCTTTTCTAGCCTACCAACTTGCAAACTCTTAGGTTGGTTGAGGGCTTCAGCTATAACTAATGAAATTATACTAACTCCAACAGTGAACTTGTTGTACCCATTTTGTGGAAAATTCATAGCATGAGATACATCAGTTTTTATACATGAGCAATTTCTTTATTTTCTCTTAACTAGTTTTTGTTTGACTCATATATACAACTATAGATAATATCTAGTGAATAAGTCATATATATATATATATATATATATATATAGACTTTAAATTTCTTTTGAAAATTATATATTTAACACAAACGAAGTAAGAATGGACCAAAGATTTACCTATCACTACAACAAAGTTGACCTTTGGCTACGAAAAAAGTGTAGCTATAGGTGTAAAAAACATTGCCTATAGTTTTTTACTAAGTTTTGGTTTTATTGCCAAAAATGTCATCAAATCATCGTAGATAAAAACTATAGGCAACAGTTTTCCAAAATCATTGCTAATAGTTTGGCTACGCTTTATTTTCATAGCTAAATTTTATTAGCGACGTTTTGAGTTATCATCGCTAATAGTTTGACTACATTTCTTTTTCGTAGCTAAAAACTATTAGCTATATTTCTAGGATCATAGTCAAAAAATTTTATCTACATAGACAAATATAATAGCCACATTTTTGGAAACATAGCGAAACTTTTTAGCTACGATTCCAAAAACATAACTGAATATTTTTAGCTACATTTTACGAAATGTAGGCAAATTTTTTTAGTTATGTTTTAACCAAATGTTATACAATTTTGGCATAAATTATTTGTTACATTTTGAATCCATATTGTTGTATATAATGTATCGATATATTTTTATCATATGTAAAAATTGTACAAAAATAATTGATAATTTTAAGAAATGTACATAAAAGGTAAAATATCCTTAAATTATACCAACAAAAAGAATATTCTTAGTATACGATATTTTAATTATAGCTTTAACCATTCTTATAGAATATTCTTCATATACAATATTTTTATTATAACTTTAACTATTCTTATAGACAACATAATAAATACAGAGATCAGTTTACAAATTATAAATGTTGAGAATACAAAAAAAATTACAGTATAACTGAAATTACTAGCTAGGTTTATCTGTGTCAATGAGAGCAAATTCATAACTCAACCATCATATACGAAAGATATGTCATGACAATCATGAAAGCAACTTCAAGATCAGTAGAGTTCCTGAAATTATACATAATTAAGCTAGTTTATTTCATTTAGGAAAGAAAAAAAGGAGGGTGATAGAATGGGAAAGTAATATAGCAAAATATTTATTGAAAACTATCAAGTACCTTCCAAAGTACAACTGCTTTATCATGTACACACTCAACAATCCAACCTGAGAGTAAAATAAAAAGCAAGTATTGTAACATTTATGCATTGGGTGCATTTATAGCTTCAATAAGGCTAGGAAAAATTTAAATAATAAGTATAAAGCTTGATGAAGAAAGGCAAACATAACAGCTCAAAAGCACTTCATATCTAGAGCTTTAGGACCATCAATCACTAACTTGAATTTTAAGTTACAACTGAATCTAGATTTTTCAAAGATGCTAGTAGCTAAATATCAATGTCAGAAGTGAGAACTGTTGGCTTTGAATTTCTAGTTTCAACACTCTTACATAGACATTTTTTGGTGAAATATGGACTTATTTTAAGTTCAAACTAAACATTCAAAGACTGTTACGTAGCCATTTTCTGGTGAAATATAGACTTATTTTTAGTTGCAATGATGGACACCTTAATGGAAGAACATGCAACATCTATTAAAACTAGCATATTGCTTTTTTTCTTGAATGCATAATCACCCTGATTATTAATAAATCGATTAATATCTTTTGTACCATTTAATTTTTCACTACATTGAAAACAGGTGAAAATAAGAACAATTAAAAGGAAAAAATAATAAAAGTGAAAAAGATAAAGAAAACCTACCATTCTAAAATCAATAAGCAAAGGTTTGCTCCTTTTAGATTATCATATAGTGATCATTAACATTCTTCAGAGTTTGCTAGAAAGAAAGACAAGTCCATGGACAATGGAAACTTATCCAAAACGGTTGTAAGATTGTTGAAAAAAAATGAAAAAAGAAGACTTGCTGTTAGAGTTGAAAAAGTGAAGAGTGGTTTAAGTAAAGGCAAGTAGATATCAAAGTATGAGTTTGAATCAAAATTAATTATAAGAGGCTTAGGCAAAAACAAATACATATCAAAGTATGTGTTTTACTTACCATCTTTAAAGCTCTCAAAACCATAAATGTCAAGTAACCCAACCAGAAACTTTGATTGTTGCGGAATTCAGGCTATTTTCTACTAATAATTATTTCATCCTATTGCATCAGTTAATAGTAAACGATTGTACCATTAATTACAGCACGTCAATTTTTAGAAGTTGGTGTTACACATTGATCAATCTAAATATCCCTCCTTAGAATTTTCCTATACATGTAATTAATAACTCAATATATCACTATAACTATACCCGATAATAGTTATTAATTAGACAATAAGAAAGAGAACATAAGAAATTTATGAAGTTCGGACTTGTCTACTCAGAAACTACCAAAACACTACACTATTTTAAAGAGAATAATTACAATTAAGGGAGAAAAAACAAATTCCTATAAGGGAGGAAGACTTGTTCATTTAGGGATGATAAACAATGGTGAAGGAGCTCTCCTTTTATAGCTTTAAGAGGTTCCTCAATTTTCATATTCCTCCAATGTGGTAAATATGACACACATTCAACAATTCTCCACCTTGGCATATTGCTTAATTTTTATCCTCTCACAAATAAAACTATCCTTGATAGTGTCTCCAATTGGTATCAAATTCTCAAAATGTTAATAAAGTCTAAACAATGTTTGAACTTAATGGCACTCACCACTTTTGTCATCATATCTGTAAGTTTTTTAGAGGTTAGGATTTTCTGGAGTATTATTCCACCATCTTCTAGAATATCTCGTATAAAATGGAAATGAACATTCATATGCTTTGTCCTTGTATGATAAACTTTGTTCTTTGCTAAATGAATAACACTCTTATTATCACAATTTATTTTGGCATGCTTTTGTCTAATTCTTAGTTCATCAAGCACCATTGAAGCCAAATTGCTTCCTTAATAACCTCTGTAATTGCCATATACTCTATCTTTGGAGTAGATAAAGTCATTATTGACTATAAGGTAGAATTCCAACTGACTGGTCCCTTGGTAAGAGTAAACACCTAACCAGTGCTTAACTAACGTTTATTTAGATCACCATCATAGTTGGAATCAAACTGTCCATCTAAGAAATGACCACCTTTCTCATCCTATTCAAACATTAATCTAATATCTACAGAGTTTAGAATGTACCGTAGAATCCATTTCATAGCTTTTCAGTGCTCCTTACCTGGATTATGCATATATCTAGTCATGATTCCTACTGCTTGTGAAATGTGGGCCTAGTACACAACATAACATACATCAAGCTACTAACGATGTTTGCATATAACACTTTTTTCATGTACTCTCGTTCTGCGTCTTTCTTTGGAGATAAGGACACACTGAGCTTTATATTAGAAGTAAGCAGAGTACTAATAGGTTTTGACTTTTCATTCATGTCAAAATGTTGTAATACATTTTTCAAATATTACTTTTGAGTTGAACACATTCTCCCCAATTTCTATCCTTACTTATCTTCATACCGAGAATCTTCTTAACTTTACCTAGATCCTTCATTTCAAATTCCTAATTCCACTAAATCTTCAATCTCTTAATTTCTCTTAGATTCTTTGAAGTTATCAAGATATCGTTAACCTACAGGAAAAGATAGATATAGGATCCATCTTGTACCTTACGTAAATACACATAGTGATTGTATTTCCTTTTTAGTTATTTTTGTCTCATCATGAACTTATCAAATCATTTGTAACACTACCTTGGAAATTTCTTCAATCCATACAATAATTTCTTTAATCTCTAATGTATTCTCCTTACCAGCAACCTTGAATCCCTCTTGTTGATTCATATAGATTTCCTCTTCAAAATCTCCATGTAAAAATGCAAATTTTACAATAAACTGCACTACCTCCAAGCCCAATTATGCTACCATGGCCAATAAAAACTCTAATGAAGGAATGTTTCACAACTGGAGAAAAAACTTCATTATAATTGATTCCCTCCATTTGAGCATAGCCTTTAGCCACTAGTTTTGCCTTGTAGCGAACATCATTCTTGTTAGGAGATCCTTCTTTCTTTACATATATACCCATCCAATTTCGTTTTTCCCCTTTGGTAGACTAGTTAGCTTTCATGTCTTAGTATCATGAAGGGACTGCATTTCTTCATTCATGGCTATCCTCCACTTATCTGCTTTAGAACTTCAAAATGCTTTATGATAAGTGGCAGTAGAGTGAAGTTTGCATTGGTAGTAGGGTGATGCCTTCCTAGGTAGCATTAAAATTTGGCTTCATGAAGTCCATGGGGTTTTTTTGTTGGTCTCTGTGATTATATTCATTTGTCACTATTCTTTCAATCTCCTCTTTACATCTCTCTCTTCGAATTTCCCTTTCTTATCTTGTGACATCAAGTGCTAAACACTTTTCAATCTTATTTGAACTCTAAGTAATTCTTATGTTCATTCAATATTAGGGACATGACAATGGTGAAAATTTCCTTGGAACAAAGGAATTCAAAGAATCCTAAACTAAATCCCTAACAAAGGCACTAAAAACTTGTTGAGTAAGTTTTATATCTAATAAAACTCTCAATATGTACAAGTATACCGATTTTATCTTATATTATTGAAAGGTATCTATTGCACGAGTAAATAAATAAAATAGTTTGGACTTAAATTTTTCTAAGGCATTAGAATGGTGATTTCAATGAAAATAATAACAGAAATTAATAAAATCAAGCAAGTAAGCAAATAATAAGTGAGCTACCAAAGTAATTTAGGGATTTATCAAGGATGAATGCTTAGAATTTATTCTTAGATTATTTTGTTTCCTTAACTATGATTGATCCAATTATAGGTCGATCCTAGATTTCCTAAGGTATTTGTTACTCTCTCTTAAGACTTAATCAATTAACTCCTAGTTGAATCCAAAAATTCCATAATTACAGCATCTCGATTCACAAAAATTTCCTACAGTTTTCAATTAGATCTGAATTTATCTATTAGACAATTAATTTTTCACACATCTCTCTTTGAATGATTATTAATCACATAATTACAGGAATTATTAAATTGCCTACTTTCATTACACAACCTAATCTGATTGCTTTTGACTCACTCTTTTGATTTATTGGTAAAGGACGAGCATGTACAATTATCACGACACCAAAATATGTATTTCAATCAATAATAATCAAATTAAAAAATAAATTCGAAATAAACCTAATATGGAATTTAAGAACTGATAAACATAATAAAAATGTTGGAATTCAATTTACAAATCAAGTTTGATGAAAATAACAAAAGGAAAAGAAGAAAAAACTATGTTTGGAGCTTAATTTGGAAAGTTGGAACTTTTAGATGTTCTTCTTGATCTCCCATGTTTCACCCATTTTGGTGCATTGGTTGCTAAATTTTTTGGAGTGTTTCACATTCTTCAATATTTCTTTAGGCTTTTAGGGTTCTTTCTAGGGTTTCTCCACTTAATTTGGTTCCAAAAATAGCCTCAAAACATCAAAAGACCAAAAATACTTATATGCTAGAAAAGCTTAAATATATACTGTTTCACTCTCTAAGAGATGCATAGTCTGATATACTGCAGTGTATCAAATCATGCATAACTTAAAAATCTCCAATATTCACAATTTTGTATGGGCTAAGAGATATACACGGCTACAGAAACGGTCGTGTTTCTCTGATTTGCCTCAAATCTTCTTTATTCCTTAATTATCTGATTTACAGCACTTACAAACACATCAAATACCTCATGAAACATAAAATTAGGATCAAAATCATGCTCAAATCTACACAAGAACTTGTAATGTAAAAAATAATAATAACATAATTTTGTGCCTAAATACATGATAATCATCTAAGAAGCACTCAAAGGCACATTTAGGCATCTATCAAACACATAGTATAATTTACACCTATCAATCCCCATGAAGGGTGGTTCCTTGCTTGTCCTTGATTTTCCAAGAGAAATTAGAGTGATTTCTCCATCTCAGAGTGTAGATATTACTATACAGATTGTTTTGGGTTCTAAGAGAATTCCCGATATAATCCACATGTTCGAATTCTAATGCTTGACAATTTTAACTTGAATGTTCTAGCCAACACACCTTATATTACATAACTAACATTGTGGATTTATAGTTAGTCTATCAATCTTTTTTCTCCAAGCTTCCACCTACATTACCAATTGTGCCACTACATCTATTTCATATACCCCACTAGCTTATTAAGTCTCACTTAAAAAGAGCACCACTGATATTTTTTCATTGCTATGTCTTTAACAAGGCCATGAGCTACTTATGGTGTCTTATTATTCAAAGTTCCCCCATCTGCTGCATCTATTGTCTACCTTGTACACTGACTTAGCCCATTATAGAATGTCTGAATTTGTACCCAAAGTGGTAGATCATAATGTTGGCATTTCCTCAACATCTCCTTGAACCTTTCTTGTTGGGCCCCAAAATTTTTTTTCTTATTTATTCTTATTATTGATTTAATCGTTTTATTATTTTTAGAGTTGAGTTGCTAAATTAGCAAGTATGAATGGGG
>JAOSBN010000009.1:15163198-15173860 GCA_027563595.1 Erythroxylum suave
ATTTAATATTTCAATTGCTAAGTTTTTTATTATGTTCTAGTTAGTTATATATTAAGTGTGGATGCCATTTAAAACTCATAGTCTTTTATAATTTATTCTAATTAAGATACAAAGGTTGGATCCATATGCAAACAATTATAGTATGTATATATGAAAGCTAGATGTTGAAAAACCTCGTACCATAGCCAATAACGCATGCAATGTTATAGACATTGATATTAGAAGAATTAAAAAGGAAAAAAATACAATAATCATCTAAATTAACACCAAACATGAAGGGATTTAGTTTAATTATGAACTTGAAGTAGAAAAACCAAAAGCTAACTTTATTAAAGGATTGAGAAACGCCATCAAATTTAACTATTGCAATTGATCTTATTTTCTTAACAAATATTAGAACAAGTGTATTATACTAAATATTTCATATTTTTTTCGCAAGCCCTATTATGTTGAAAAGTTTCTTAACAAATATTAAAACAAGTATATTATATTAAATATTTCATATTCTTTTCACAAGCCCTATTGTGTTGAAAATCGTCATTCATCTTTCTTCGTTGCAGTCTGAAATTATCCATCTATCCAGGTTAGTTGGCCAACTAATGTTTACCATATGTATTGCTTTAATAATACGATTCTGATACCTTTGGATTTTATGTGAATGCAAAGGAGATATTGATTTTGTGTTGTTGTTTAGAATATTCTTATAATCATTAATGAGTTTTTATGTTCTTTATTAATAGTTTAAGTATTTACTGTATGTTAAATGAGTTTGAGATGTTACGAATGATTTAATGCATTAATAAACTCCTAGGATGGTATATAGGCTGAAAACAATGCCACGTACCATAATTTTGAAATCAATTGTAGGTCATTAATTCGATCGATCAATACTTCAACTTTGATGTGATTAATGTAAACTTAGTATTAACACAAGGAATTAATATGTTTTATAGACAAGACAATTCGTTCCATAATAAACCCCTAGGACAGTATATAGGCTGGAAACTCGGGATACAGCTCCCGTGAGACTTATCGGTGAAAAATTTCACGAGCCTAGGATTCACAGCGAGAATTTGTTTTCTTGATTAACAGGTGTAAATAATATTATGTACCATAACTTTGAAATCAGTTGTAGGTGATTAATTCAATTGGTTAATACTTCAACTTCGATGTGATTAATGCAAACTTAGTATTAACACAAGGAATTAATACGTTTCATAGACAAGACAATTCATTCCGTAATAAACCTATAAGATGATATATAGGCTGGAAACTAGTGAGGCAGCTCCTGTGAGGCTTATCGGTGAAAAATTCCATGACCTTAGAAATCACAGCAAGAATTTGATTTCTTAATTCACAGATGTAAACAATGTCATATACCATAGTTTTGAAATCAATTGTAGGTGATTAATTTCATCGATTAATACTTTAACTTTGATGATTAATTGCAAACTTAGTATTAACATAAGGAATTAGTACATTTTATAGACAAGACAATTCCTTCCATAATAAATCTCTAGGACTGTATATAGGCTGGAAACTCATGACGCAGCTCCTGTGAGGCTTATCGATGAAAAATTTTACGAGCCTAGGAGCCACAGCGAGAACTTATTTTCTTGATTCATAGGTGTAAACAATGCCACGTACCATAGTTTTGAAATCAATTGTAGGTGATTAATTCAATTGGTTAATACTTAGGAGATGTTGTGTAAAGTTTAGATGTTCTGGAAACTTTAGGAAACATAAATGATTCTAACTATGGAATTACTGTTTCAAATTAACTGTTTTACAGAAATGAGTAATATTGATAGATCTTGGATGTAAAGATGATTAACACCTGATGGTTTCATTAATCCTGAGTTTGTTAAGGGAGTTGAAGCTTTTATTCATTATGCATGTTCTCAACCTGCATATATAGATGGCCCAAAGATCAAATATCTATGTAAAAAGTACAGACACATTCGTTTCCTTCCTATTGATGAAGTGAATGGGCATTTGATGAGAAAAGGGTTTGTCCCAAATTATTTTGAGTGGATATGATATGAGGAACCATTGATTTGTAGCACCTCAAGGGGTAATGAAGCACAATCATTAGTGAATTTAAATGAGCTTAAAGGGGAAATTGGACTTAGAACAAATAATATGGATGCAAATGAAATCCTTATGATGCAATCGGTTATACCTTTCAGGAAAATATAGAAAATCTTGAAGAAAAACCCATTCAAAACAATTTTTGACTTACTTCACTCAGCTAACCAAGAACTATGGCCCACTTGTGAGACAATGACTCAATTGTCTTCAATTACTCGAATGTTGAACATAAAGTTTGAAGGGCATAAATCTGATCGCAGTTTTGATAAAATTCTTGGATGGTATAATGAATAATTACCTCTTAATCATATAATGGTTGATAGTTTTTATAATATGAAGAAATTTATTAAGGGCTTAGTTTGCCTATTGAAAAGATTGATTATTACAGATTGGAATGTATGTTGTATTGGGGAGATGACATGGAATTACAAAAGTACAAATTTTGTGGTCAATTTAAGTTCAAGCCTAGAAAGCATTCTATGAAACATAAATTAGTACCCTGGAAGCGGATGTATTATTTCCTACTAACTCCAAGACTTTAAAGACTATATGTTTATGATGTTACTGCATCTCACATGAGAAGGCATAATGAACACGAACAGAAAGATGGAATAATGAGTCATCCATCAGATGCACCAGTATGGAAACATTTCAATGACACCCATTATGAGTTTGCAGCTAAAAGTCGAAATGTTAACTTAAGATTGTCGACGGATGGATTCCAACCTTTTGGTCAATCCGACCAATAATATTTATCATGGCCAATCATAATTACTCCTTATAATTTGCCTCTATAGATGTGTATGAAAAAGGCATATATGTTCTTGACAATGATTATGTCAGGGCCTACAAATCCAAAGCATAAAATTAATATATTCTTACAACCATTGATATCTGAATTGCAGCATCTTTGATAATATGGTGTTAAGACATATGATGTACGTATGAAACAAAATTTATGTTAAGAGCAACTTTGATGTGGACTATCAGTAATTTTCATACATTTGCCATATTATCTAGATGGAGCACAGTAGGGAAATTGGCTTATCCTTATTGTGGCAATGATTCTGATGCATTTTATCTTCCAAACGAGAGTAAAATATGTTGGTTTGACAACCACAGAAAATTTCTTCCTCCAGATCATCCATTTAGACGCAATAAACAAACATTCATTAAGAATTTGATGGTAAAAACATCTCCTCCCCCTCACAAAGCTGGTGAAGAGATATTGTAAAAGATTGAGGAATTAGGCTTGCTGAAAGTTATATAATTTGAAGCTGATGAAATTAATACAAGCATTAGTAGAAACTTTGGCTAGAGAAATCGAAGCATCTTTTGGGATTTGTCATATTGGAAACTTAACTTGATACGTCATAATCTAGACGTCATACACATTGAAAAAATTATTTTTGACAATTTGTTCAATAATATAATGAACATTGAGGGGAAGACAAATGACAATGAAAAATCACGAGCTGATCTGAAACTTTTTTATAGAAGGAATAAGTTACATAAAGATCTTCGCACCCATAAATATCTGAAAGCATGTTACACTTTGGACAAAAACAAAAGAAAATATTGTGTGAATGATTGAAAAGTCTAAAGTTTTTTTATGGTTATGTTTCAAACTTGGCAAGGTGTGTAGACATGATGAAATACAAATTATTTGGGATAAAAAGTCATAATTGTCACGTATTTATGCAAAGGCTAATTCCAATTGCATTTTGAGAGTTGCTACCAAATAAGGTTTGGGAAGTAATAATAGAATTAGTTTTATTTTTCAAAAGCTTAACATCATTTGAAATCAAATTAGCTAAAATGGAAAACTAGAAAAGAAAATTCCAATAATTTTGTACAAGTTAGAAGGGATACTTCCTCCAAACTTATTTGATTGTATGGAGCATCCACCTGTCCATTTAACACACGATGCTAAACTAGCCTGTTCAATTCAATATCGTTGGATATATCCATTTGGGAGGTAACTCAACAAAAATGATAGTAATTGACGTTATAGCATGTTTTAATAACTAAATTGATATAACCCTATTCACCCATATAAGTATTTGCATCACTTGAAGAAAAATATCAAAAACAAGACTAGAGTTGAAGGTTCAATATATAATGCTTATTTAGTGTAGAAAGCTAGTACATTTTGCTCATATTATTTTGAGTTGCATGCTCACACAAGAGAAAGAAAAGTTCCTCGTAATGATGATGGGGGAGGAACTACTGATGTTGATGGTAACTTATCCATTTTCACATATCTTGGACGAACATATGGACGTTCAATAAGAAGAATGTTAATAGAGGAAGAAATTGAGGTTACTCATGGTTACATTTTATTGAATTGTCAAAAGGTTTAACTTTTCGTGCAGTAAGATGAAATTGATTATTTGAGTTTTGAAATTTAGTGTTATTCATAACTGAAATACATAATGTTTTTAGATTATACAAGAATTGTTATGTGAGCTCTTGCCTTACAAAACACAGGATGATATCAATAAAGAAGTTGGAAGAAACTTTCCTTGATGGTTGAGCAATATGTAAGTTTTCACTTACAAATATTGAAATGATTGAATTATAAGATTTAAGTGTTCAAATGACATTATACTGTTTAATATGATATTTTGTTTTTTATAGGCCTTAGAAAATCCATTAAAGAACAAGTTCATATGTGATCTTGCGAAAGGACCTTTGCGAACTATTAAATCATATCCCATGTATTTCGTTAATAGATACAAATATGATACAAAATATCATGGTCATAACATGACAACAATAAATAGTGGAGTTTGCACACAAGAAAAATTGAAGGATTACTATGGGAAAATTATTAAGATAATTGAAATTGAGTACCCTGCATTGCCAATAAAGAGAAATGTGATATTTAAGTGTGACTGGTTTAATTCAACTCCAAATATTGGTACAAAAATGCATAGCTGATAAAAACTAGTTGAAATCAACAAGCAAAGAAGATTTCGACAATTTGAACCTTTCGTATTGGCAATGCAAGAAATCCAAGTGCATTATGTCTCTTTTCCCAGCTTACGACAAGATAAGTCAGATTGGATAGCGTTTGCAAAGTTAAACCTAGATGTGCTTTTGAATCACATGAAAAAGGAGAACAGAAAATTGAAAGTGAAGCATTCCAGGAAGATGCTTATGAAATAAATGCATATATCGTATATAAGGATAATGAACCGTTGAATGATGGACGTAATGAATATGTTGAAATTTTATCTGGAGAAGATGAGGAGGGTTAGAGATCTGAAGAAGAGCCTAAGTTTGATTCAAATTCTTCAAAAAGAGAAGATGATTTTGATTTACAATTAAGTGATGATGGCGATTATTTTTAAGTTGCAATTGAATATTATATTCAACGAATCAATTATTTCCTTTTCAATATATTATATAAAATATTGAATTCAAATTGTATTTCCTTTTCAATATTGAATTTCTAGAAAATTCAATCAAATATTAATTTCAGATTGAGATATGCCACCAAAGAGAAGACAGGATATGATGCGACTAAGATTCAAATCACGATTTAGAGATACTTACTGTATAGGTGAAGCATCTCATGGTTTAGTAGCTATAACTGAACCACCTCCTCCCCCTCTAGTTACCACACTTGCAGATAAGGCATCACCTTTCGTACCTGCTGCTACACCATCCACCACCCTTACATCATTCACTACCCCTATACCAACAGAGATATCAGGGGTAAATAATGTGGATTAAGAAGATGACCCTAACCTGGAGCTGAGGGACCTGATGGAAGAACTTATATTATAATTGTCAATAATATGTAAGTAAAAATACATAATACACTATATGTTTATAATTAAGTTATAGGTTTAAATTTAAAAAATGGTATACAATTATTTGTTTTTATATAAGGTTGATTCCATCTGAACCATACTTAAGAAACATTACATCCAAATTCAAGGAGAAGGTTGATCTTGAGGGTTATGTATGGAAGAATATCTCTCAGGCCACCAAGGAATTTTACTATCAAGAGTTTGAGGTACAACAAAAATTATTATTTTCTTTTTCAATTAATTTGTATACATTAATTAGATAAATATTATTACATTATAAGTATTTATTGAATATTTTTCCTTTTATTTCAGAAAGAACTTTTTTGAGATTCTGAATTTGTCGAGATCATTTATACAGTATGGGAGAGACAAGCGCATACACGTTATCGGGACTTTGTTGCTGTGATACACAGGGTCAATGTATGACTGCCTTACATTTCTGAATAAATATGAAGTCGTTTGCAGCAGTATTAGAAATCACTTGAGGCAATGTCCATTTCAGAGCGCAAATTTGACCAACAGACGTGGAATACCCGGGGAAAAGAGTCTTCCCGTACATACGGGAAGATTTATTACTCACCACAAGCATGCAGAAAGACTTGTAAGTATCTATACTTTACATTTATATTCTAATTTCTTTACTTTGTTGTATTTCAATTAAATTTGATATGTGAATTTTGAAATGAAAATATATGTATTGTGGAGAATGATAATATTATAAATGTCTAGTATCATATATGACTATGTTGTTGAGTTATTTTCTTTGTTCAACGGGGATAGATATCATAAAAATAGTGAAACCTCTGCCGAAATTTTTATAAATTCTAATTCACTTATAATATTTTATTCTTATGCAGGAAAAGTCTATGGGCATGAGACCTACACCCCATCAACTCTTTTTGCACACTCACACTAAGACACATCACGATGTGACATTCATCAACAACTGTTGAAGAGAATTAAATGTATGTGAAATTTATGATTTAATATTAATGCTTAATAATAATCACTTACTAATATAAACATTGTCTTCTAATATGACCAAATACAAGAAAGCATTCAACGACAGTCTCAGCAGTATGAAGATGATGATAAGACTGAAACCTATCTTCATATAGTAGGTGGTAAGGACTGTTGTGGAAGGATAGGTTCATTTGTAAACGCATTTTATTCGTGGTCTTCTACGTCCAACACAACAGCATCTAGTAGGCAGTTCATAACGAATGAGGTCCAAAAGCTTCAGAGCACAATGCAAACATTGGCAACTCAGTTGCAACAGTCGATGGAGTACAAAGCTTAACTTGGCAATGAGATGGATGAGTTAAAGGGTATAGGTAACACCTTATTACACTAATCAGAGCATCCACCATTAGCATATCAATAGTGTACTTTTGGTCATTTCATTTGAATTACAAATACTTATTATGTACAATGTAATGTTTTTATTATCAATTAAGATATTTTTAACTTTATATCATCAATCAAATTTCTGTTTAAACAAATTAAATGTATACTATTAAATTCATAACTGTTTAAATTATGCATTAATCATATCATCATCAAATAAAATTTATTGACAGTACATTTTAAAAAAAATTTCTGGTTGATTTACCAATGGAACTACAAACTTCCGTCGATAACAACAATTCTATTTACTGACGGAAAACCAATAACTGTCGATAATTACAGACGAAATAACCAATTCTGTCGTCAAATTTACCAACAGAAACTTACCGTAAGTTTACTCATTGATAGAAAAATCACAACCGTTGGTAATGTTTTCACAAACTTACCTACGAAAAAGAACAAACCGTCAATAAATCTGCTGACAGAATAACATTGTTCGTCGGTAAATTTACCAACGGTCAACCACAAAAATATACTGACGGTAATTTAATTTTCCTTTGGTAAATTTACCAACGAAAATTTTGCTTTTCATCGGGAATTATTAGTTATGGCCATTTCTATGATGCCTTTGTCCATCGATAAATTCCGTCGCTAAAGTTACATACGGACGAAATGTTGATGTTTTCTATCAGTAATTTTTGTCGCAAAACGTCATTTTTTGGGTAGTGAATGTTGTTATTCAAAATTATGGTGGTAGTGATAATTCACAGTGTAACTTGTAATTATACGTTAAATATGATTTGCATATATATAAATATATATATATCTAAACATATTCTATTATCGGACGACTAGCACTTATACTTGTGACATTTATATATATTATTGAATTAAGTAGTGTGAAAGTAAAAATGTTTTTGTAAATACCTAGAGCAGAAATTTTAGTTTATTATAAGGGACAACTCGTGATCGTAAGGATTCGAGGAGAGATAAATGTCACAAATATAAGTGCTAGTCGTCCATAATAGAAAAGTTGTCCTTGGACTCATCAAAATACCTTTCCATCTCCTCCTTTATCTCAAGGAAAAGAGAGACGAGAGGGACAGATGAGCAAAATAAATAAAGAGTGAAAGAAAGAGAAGGGTCAGTAAGAATAAAGGTTATCACATTCACAAGAGCTTTCCAAAAAGCAAAACACGACAAAAACAAGCATTACCTATGATCCTGATTCCTGAAAGCATGCCCTTTCCCCAACCTGTGAAGCTACTATCCACCACTTCTCTCCTGTTTCTTGGTTGCTATGAAGATGCTTGATCTGTTGTCCTTAGTATGTATGAAAACACTGGCAACTGCTTCGTTGATTTTCTTTGCAGTTACCCATTTCGGTTGACCCACCATGTGTTGGAGTTGCTGTGGATCGTCTATAGACGCACAGTGACAGACAGGTGATGATGGTATGAGTCTGATCCGGTGGGTAGTGGTCCAAACATAAACATATGCTTGTGGATCTTCTATAGAGGCATCGATTCTGCACTCGTAACCCACCCCCACTTTAACAGGGTTGCCTATCAGGCTATCACGGATTGAATCAGGCTGACCCTACTCACAAAGCTATGACTTTCACTCTTCTTGGCTCCAAAGTGGGCGGGTACTTATGGTCCCAACTCCCAACTCAATTGTTTGGCATTAGCTGCTCCACGGATTCATTATCAAACCACATTAACATGTACCAACCCCTTTTGAGTTCATTCTTCACTCGATGTCGTATCTAATTTAATGTAATTCCGAATTAACAGATTTTATTTTTTTTTATTTTAACATTAAAAAAAACAAGTAATAACACTTTGACTCTCCTCTTCTCATTTTTTCTTTATAGGAAAAGCTAAAAATCAATTAAAATAAGGCGAGAGTTCATCGATGAAGAAGTTCATAATAACGAATTGTCTTGTTTTTATTTCCTGTGCATCGTCCTCCTACGTAATGGGAAGTTGATTTGCCCAATTAATTAGGAGGATTCATTATGTTAGGCCATCTCTGAATTAATTTCAGTCGTGGTTGATATGGTAGTCTTCCTATTAAGTCTTTCTAGGGTATTCTCAGTTCTTCTGGTCCAGTGTTTCTTCCATTCAAGTAATTTACACCCTTAAAATGAACGCAAAAGTCCAATAGAGTTGAAAAATGGAGGAATAAGACCGATCAATACGAGCCCATTACCAGCCGGGCATCCAACCCAGTAAAAGTACCCCAAGATAGAATGGGGAGAGAGCCTAACCAACAGGATCCATAACAAAATGAGATTCTGGGGAAGATGGGTTAGCTGTCAATGCTCATGCGCTGCAAAGGCCAGGAACCTAAGCCCGAAAAATAAGAGGAACGAATGTCAAAACCCATTGATTATTTTATTCCTTATTGATTGAACTAGTGACGAATGTTAAAGAGGAGAACTTAGAATGAAATTATGAGATCCAATGCAGTAGATCATACGTTAGCTTATAACAAAAAGTTAAAGTACTACATGGCTAATGCTTTTGCAAGTTAATTCTACAAGTTCAAAATTTTATAATTTATAATCTTAAATATTCTTCTTCTTCTTATTATTATCACTTAATTGTTAAAAAAGTCGTTAAAAATTAATATAAATATTGAAAGCTTGAGATTGGGCTAGGTGTCATGTTATTTTTTGGTTTTAATGGAAAAAATGATGTCATCATATTTAATATTTTATTATAATAAAAATAGCATTCTAGTTAATTTTAAATATCATTTTCAATGATCTAATTAATATTTAGACTCATATGATACAATCTAAAATTATTTTAAATAATTTTTCAAAATGTTATTATAAGATCATGCTAATTAACAACATATCAATTGCCGTATTATACTGACAAAAAATAGTATTATAATCTATAATAATGTATTAGATCACGATACCAACAGTACAGACTTTTTTAGTCAGTGCCGAATGGTACTCAAAATCGATGTAATACCATTTGTTTTAAGCTTACAATTTCAATTGGTATTACATCAGTATTTTGAATCCCATTCATTACCATGTTTCAATTGGTATTACATCGGTATTTTGAATACCATTCGGTACCAAAAAAAAGTTTTAAACTAAAATTTAAAAAACTTAATTTTTCCTAATTCTTAGCCTCCCTCTCTTTCCCTCTTTGTTTCTTAGTCTCATTGTCTCACTTTCACAATACAAGTCACAACTCATAAGACTCATAACCATTGTTGTGAATATCGTACCGGACTCGATACCGGATTGAATTCTGGAACGAAACTGTACCGGTACCGGTCAGTACCGGATACCGTTTCGGGTAATTTTTAAAATTTATAAAATAGTCCCTAAAATTTTTAAAATTTACAAGATAGTCCATATTGATATATTGTACAG
>JAOSBN010000009.1:15178226-15198429 GCA_027563595.1 Erythroxylum suave
TCCAACTTCTACATCATTACCCCATTCATACTTGCAAATTTAGAAACCCAACTCTAAAAATAATAAAATGATTAAATCAATAATAGGAATAAATAAATTAAAAAATTTGGGGCCCAACATACAAGCTTTTTGATATTTCAAATAAAGTTTGAAGAATATTTTGGGAATTGTTTAAATCATAATTATAAGCATTTGCAGGAGTTAAAATCATGTTTTTTTGGATAATTGGTCGACTTATAAAGGTTAATGATTGACCAATGCAAGTTAAAGTTATTAAACTTAATGTATCATGAGTTTGTTGTAACAATGGCTGATGTGCCGATCGACCAATATGCCTATTCATTGACCAATGTTCCAATGAATAGTGAATATGAAGCTTTTAATATATGTTGTCGACTAGTGCATCATATATAGTTGTTATAACGACTAGTTTTAAGCTCAAATGTCTAGTAAGGTTCCTAAAATACTATAAACATATGTTTTCTCATTGGTTTTAGCATCAATAAGGTTTGATGTCTTGTATACACACATCTCAAGGAGTTTTTCCTTCATTTGAGCATTATTGCCTCATATTTATGCGAATGAGCTAGTTTAGAGTTATCAAGTAATATTTGATTAAGGAATATATTATTGTACTTAGACGTGATCCAAGGGAGATTAAGGTTTCTCTTCACCATAGAAGAAGATTGTAAGAAAGTTTCCTTTTTACCAAAAAAATTGTACAAAGGTTATTCTTCATGTTAAAAGAAAAATTACAGTAGAATTCCAAAAAGAGTCTTGAGAGTGGACATAAGTAATAGTTATTTGTAGAACCACTATAAATCAATTTACATTCTTTATTCCTTACCCTTTTAAATTCAATTGGTTAATTGATTTACATTAAGCAATTTCATCATTCTTATTTATATTGATTGTTATTAATTGAGTATATTGGTAATAAAAATTGTTGAATTTTAGAAACGCCCAATTCATCCCCCTCTTAAGTGCTATTAAGGACTAACATTATTTATAATTGTCAATGGGTTCTGAATTTGATAAGAAAGGATTTCACTAAAAGTTATAATTTTTGTTATCCTGACATTACAATATTTGTAACTAATTTTTTTATCATTTCAACTTTTTTTAAAATGAAGAGGGAGTTTAAACAAAATTTTACAAGTAATAAGTGAGTTGTATTTAAGTATGCATGGTGTAATATTAGACCATAAGTTCTCAAAATTACAATCAATAATTATAGATTTTGGTCCCAATAATAATTTGTCATTCGAGTTTATAAGCCTTTGGTGAGAGTAATGCTTCTCTTTGTTTTTGTTGTTTTCATTTTATTACCTTCGTTGCTTGTTTGCTGTTCTGCTATTTTTGGCTTGAACATATTTCTTACTCTAATTAGTGTTTGTTATCTTTTCTTTAGCTTGGGCCTTTAGTTTGTTCTTACCTGCTTAGAAATCAAATCTCCTTTTTTCTTATATAACCTACTCAGCCTTGGGAAAAACTAAACCAGCCAGGGAAACAGTTGAGCTATTCAACTATATGAATGTGGTTAAGATTGGTTTCCTTGTCCTTTATTTTTGCTGCATTTTTTAGGATGATTTAAAAGTTAAATCAGAATATATTTGTGTTATCTTCGTAAGGTTTTCTTTTTTTCTTGATTAGTGTCTTGATCTGCGATGTAGCTCCAATGATGTGTAATTGATTTATCTGTTAGTGGTTGGGAAGTTGTTGCAGATTTGGGTTTAAGATGGGTATTTAGATTGTGATTTTGTGCATGTGAGAGTATTGTTTTGACCTTTGATTTACAATTTTATGGCGAGAGAGCTATACCCTTTGTTTTCTGGAGTTTTAGGAATCCCTTCAAGTTCAGGTAAATTAGAGTGGGGAAAGAGTGAAAAGTTGAAAGCTTTTGTAAGGCTTGGGCTTGCATTTTCTGTTATTCACCTGCTTACTTACTGTTGTGGTATAATACGAAGAAAGAAAAAAAGTTCATTTTCTTGATTTTACAGTTTGGTTTTACTAAATGTGTTGGACTCCGAACTTTTCTTAGAAGACTAGAACTAATAAATGAGAAACGTGGAGAGGTTCATATTTTTGCTTTGGTGCTTTTAGTGGATAAGAGATTTCAATATGGGAAGAATTAAGGTGAAAGTTAGAAGTAGAATGAAAACAAAAATGAAATTGAATTTGTGTAGTAAGTTGATGAAGAATATGTACATATGTGTATGTTCTGTTATTGGTGTTTATGATTAATCATGAATTAAAATTTCCTTATGGATGATATTGATTTGAAATGGAGATGAGAATGATGAATAAATGAATTAGAAAAGATGATCTTGGTATGAATTGTGTTAAAGAAAGATTGGGAAAATCTGAATTAATCTAGTCTGATTTAGGCAAATGTGATTTCTAGAAAGTTGTAGATCTTTCTTTTAGCTTTTCAACGATATATAGCATGAAATTTTTTGGACATTTGAGCTGAAATTTATGGTCGTTATAAAGGAAGATGTACCTTCTGTCTTTTTGCTTCTTCTATGTTTTCGTATCGTCTGTGATGATGTCATAACACAGACGCAAGGAAAACATAGACGCAAGGTAAAGACGTATTGTCTGTGTTTTGCCTATCGTCTGTGTTTGACTTTGCTTTGACCACCTATCATCTGTGTTTTTGGTATTCGTCTATCGTCTGTGTTTGACTTTGCTTTGACCAACTTTTGTTTATGTTTTTGGTATTCATTTATTATCTGTGTTTGACTTTGCTTTGACCACCTATCGTCTGTGTTTTTGGTATTCGTTTATCGTCTGTGTTTGACTTTGCTTTGACCACCTATCGTCTGTGTTTTTGGTATTCGTCTATCGTCTATGTTTGACTTTGCTTTGACCACCTATCGTTTGTGTTTTTGATGTTCATCTATCGTCTGTGTTTTTTATGTTCGTCTATCGTCTGTGTTTGACTTTGCTTTGACCGCCTATCGTCTGTGTTTTTGATATTCGTCTATCGTCTGTGTTTGACTTTGCTTTGACCACCTATCATCTGTGTTTTTGGTATTCATCTATCGTCTGTGTTTGACTTTGCTTTGATCACCTATCGTTTGTGTTTTTGGTATTCGCCTATCGTCTGTGTTTGACTTTGCTTTGACCACCTATCGTCTATGTTTTACATTTCTTCTGCCTTTCAACTACGTCTACTTTCTGACTAAATTTGTTTGCTTATTATTTAGTCTGCTTCTGGCATTCGTCTGCTTTTGCATTTGTCTGCTTATTGCTTCGTCTACTTCTAGCATTCGTCTGCTTTTGCATTCATTTGCTTATTGCTTCGTCTGCTTCTTGCATTCATCTACTTTTGCATTCGTCTGCTTATTGCATTCGTCTGCTTTCTGCTCAAGTGACCGAGACTTCTTCTTTCGTATATTGTTCATTTTGTATCATCTGGTCCATCATTGACCCTTCAGATGATAGAATTTGACCCTAAGATCTTCAAGAAAGTTGTAGATCTTGAAGTCCTCTTTCGAATCATATGAAGAACACCTCAATTAGATATCTGTAGGGAAAGTTATAGCAAATTTTTCCATTTCGTCTGTCTTTTTCCATTTGGTTTGCCTTTTCATTGGCTTCGTCTGAACCTATCTTCTGTCTCATTTTTGACCCTTCAGAAGATAGAATATGTTTTTGAGGTCTTCTGGAAAGTTATAGACCTATAAGTCCTCTTTCGAAATCATTCTAAGATGATTTAAATCCAACATCTTTAGTGAAAGTTTATGCCATTTGTCCTGAGACAAGTTCAGTATGATTGAGGACAACAATATGTTTGATTCTTCTGGCCATAACTTCTTCTCTAGACACTCAAATGAGTTGACTACTGAACCATTGGACACGTAAGACAATAGAGAAGATTTTTTCAGAATAAAGTATTATGTTAGAGTGTTCAAGGATACTGTTGGCAAGACACTTAAGTATAAAAGACATAAGGTATAAATGGAAGGGCAAATGGGACAATTCTTAATCTTTAAGGCCATAATTGAAAGAAGAAGTGTTGTCTTGCTTATAAATGAAGAAGAAAAACGTGAATGGAAGGATAAGCAGTGAGAATTATGAAAATGAGAGAGAAAGAGAAAGAAGAGAAAACAAGCTAAGGTTTGATTTTTCTTAGTCCTCAAGAGAGATTTTGAGATTGTCCAAGAAGAGAAAAAGGAAGAGGAATAAAAGAGCTTCCATTTGAGCTAAGGATCCCTTCATTTGGTGAAGAATGAAGGTAAAATCATTTTGAGACTTTGGTATTTTTGAAAGGATTTTAGTCCATGGAGTTTAGAAAATGCTTGGGTTTAAGTATTCTAGAACCAATTTTAGTGATTGTGCTTGAAGGATTTTCAATTAAAAACCTTATTGAGTGGGATTTTTGTTATTGTATAAATGGATCAAAGAGACAAGAGGAATAAGAGAGAGGCATGTTTGAGCAAAGCTATAAGCAAGGAAATCAAGGTGGGTTTCATGTTTATAATTGAGTAATGAGCCATTAATGTTTTCTTCCAAATCAAGAAAATAAAATGATTTCAATTATTTCATAGATGTTGCATTTATTTGCTCTTGGTTAGATTGTGAAATGGTTATATATTTGCTACATGAATTGTGTGATGATTTATGAAAAGATTTTGAAAATTTTTCTTTTTGCAAAGATGCAAGTTTATGAAATCATGTTTTCGGAATACTTCATGTCTATGAAAAGCAAGTTTTCAAGAATTGCCATTTTGGGCAGTGAGTTTACAAGATTATGAAATACATATTACGAGGGTTTGGTTTGGTCCATTCTGTTATCAAGTGCACTTCGACTAAAGGCTTCTCCTGCCTGCCCACTAGTGGCATGGAGCTCTTTTATGGACTCCCTCATGTTCACGACTACACAAAAACCACTAAGTGAGATTGTGCTAGTTCGTTCTGTCCACGACTTCACAGGACCATTATATGGAAATGTGTTAGTTCGTTCTGTTTATAAACCTTCCAGACTATTCTGATATGCTTATGTGCTCATGATATGTTTGACAAGATTGATGCATACATCAATTGCTTTATTGGGAATTTGGTTAAAATTTTTGGAACCATATGTTTTATGATTCAATGAGAATTTTGAGAAACATGTGTTTTATAGACTCAATGAAAGTTCCCTATGGCAAGTAAAATGGTTTTTAAAAGTTTTTGCTTATCTTTTTATTATAAACTTGTTACCCACGAGCTCTTAAGCTCACTCTTTTCCTGTCCCCACCTCCAAGTGATGAGCAAGAGATGGAGTGAAAGAGAGTCAAGACCTAACTCCGATTATGCATATTTTTGTATTATAAGCTAGATTTTGTAATCATGAGGCTTTAGTTTCATTTCAATTATTATTAATTCAAGTATCTTATGTATTTCGGGATGTTGAGACATTGGTGTATTATGGTTTGATATGTCATTTCAGATTTGTAAAGAACTCTTACCTTTTGATGTAAATGGATTATGAATCACGTATGGATGATGTTGCGTAGAAAATAAGGATTTGTGTAAGGATAAGGTTAAGATGATGAATTTTGATCATGTTGTTGATACATAAGTGAGATGTCATGGGAGAAAGATAGGAATTATGAATAATGAGAACTAGTCATAAGAAATGAATTAAATGAAAAAGATTTGAGAGTCTATATGATATTTCGCAAGTCTTATATAATTTTCTGATCAAGAGTTGGACTTCGAAATCGAGGTTCAACAAAATGTGCTTTAATATATGACATACCTTTTGGGTTTTCTTGTTCTTTCTATGACATGCGCTTTGGTTTTTCCTTTTTTTTATATTTCCGAGTTCTTCTCTCATTCATCACCATTCTTGAGTTTCTAGTTTGAGTCTTGACTTGGTACTGATCAACATGGAGGAGAAATGGAGAGAATGAGACTTTTCATTTTATCTTGTAAATGCAAGTGAGAGTTTTTAGCGTTACCCCTTTACCTGTGACCTCTTGTTTGTAATCTATTGCCCCTCTTCCTTCTCTCTCATTCAAGTCTTTGAAGTTTTTAGATTCTTGTTCCCGAGTTTTCCTTTTTATTTCTAGATACGCTTCTCTGGCTCATCTTGCTATTGTTTTATGATTTTTTTAAAAATTGTATTATACGGTATAATGATAATTATTTGTGTATGATGTGATCTATTATACTTAGCCTTTTAATGTATCATCATCATTTTTATTATTATTAGTTCTAGTTTGTAATTAGAATAATACAGAGTGTAAGGTTGACAGGCACAACTCTAGAAATAGTAAGCAGACGTTTGCAGCACATCAGGTATAAGCAGAATTTTACAACTTATCAAGTATATTTGTCGAATTATATTTTTAATAACATTTTTTTCATAAACTGATATCAACTAATTGGTTTTCTTTATTATTATTTTGGTACCTTTTTATTTTCATGTTATAGTTTGTTTTGAGGTATATCCTTTGGCTATATATTATTTTAAATTTATTTACGTATTTATTTTAATTTTATTTACTTAATAATTTAGCGTGTCAGTATTGTCACATTTGCATGCGGGTCTACCAAAAACAGTCTCTCTACAATATAGGGGTAAGGTTGTGTACTATCAAACCTCCCTATACCCTGCTTTATTGCGGGACTTCGGACTGGGTGTGATGATGATGATGATGATATGACTTACTTTTACGATAAAAAATAGGCCTTTTTATATATATCTCATCTTGCAGTCAAGACAAAAATGAAAAATAGTCCTTCCTTATATACACTTATTTTGCAGTCATCAATTAGATATGACAACTTTACTCTCAGTTGTTTATTACCGGGGGCATTTTAGAATTCTATTGTCTATTTTATATCATATTTTTATTTTACAAAAAAGCTAAAGTTAATAGGAGAATAATACTAATTATTACCATAATTATTTTACATAAGATGATGCAAGATTTCCTTCGCTTACAAATGGAGCACAAGAATGGGTATGGTGACTTTGGAATTCCCATTGCAAATTGTCAAAGAGATAAAATTAATCTTGGCATATATTTTTTATTTATTTTTGTTACTTGTACCTATATGATTTGCTATATTATCAATGTAACCCTAATTTTTTAAAACTATCAATAACCCTTTATAATTTTAGTTTTATAAACCCATCCGTCCTACCATTAACTTCCATCAAAAACTCTATATGTAGACTCCAACATAATGATGTTTTTAATTTGTGACATTACATGTGATACTACACAACATTATTTTGAAGTTCACAGTTAAGATTTGTAAATAAAGTTGGCATTAGGGTGACAGGTGTTATAAGATGGTTTAAAAGTTAGGGGTATATTCCTAATATGCTAAACTACAAAAGGTCCAACAAATTATATTCTAAAATTAATTATTACTTTATTTTATTTATAAGATTATTTTTATTTTCTTATAATTAATTGGTGGGACTAATTCAAAAGTGGTGTTCCATAATAAGAAATATTTGTAATTAAAATTTCTAGTCAATGCGTGAACGAAACTGAGTGTAAAAAGAATTAGATTATATTTGAATTCATTTATTCTAAAAAAAAAGAAATTGGAATCAATGATTTGATTTTTGCTTGATGCAACTTGAAACTTTGAGAAATGTATATTATTATCATTATTAAGTTAAATATAATTTTATGTAATTTCTTAATAATTTTGTTTTATTTTTATTAAGATTTCTTAATAGAACAAGAAGTTCTATGTCCTTAATTTGTCTTAACCATTTTGATCCTTTAATGAACTAAGTTTGTAAGAAACCAAGTTTTATACATAATAATAACTTAGAAAATAATCTTAGATAATAAGGTATTAACATTTTATTTGGTATAATGTGTTTTAATGATGGTGCCGATAAGACTCATCTTAATGATGAGAGTTGTGTACCAAATAAAAAATAGGACTAGTACCATTATGAGCGAATATATTATTGAGAGTTGTGTACCAAATAAAAATTAGGACTAGTACTGTTCGAGCGAATATATCATTAAATCAAGTTTTAAGGTTTTCTTTTTTTTCTCTTCTTCTTTTAATTTATATGTTAAATTTTATATATGCTATACAAATATAAAACTTTTGCCTATAAATATTTTTGTTTTAAGTTTTGCTTATATTTTATTGTATTATTTAAAATGAAGTATAACATTTGAAATACTTTATATTATTTTTAGTTATACATTTGTATGAGAAGTAAATGATATCTTTCTTATATTAATTACGATTATTATTTATATAAGAAATATGTAAAATGTAGTATTAATAGAAATAAAAATAGTTATTATATTAAATTTATATTATTATAATTTTTGACCATAGCCAAAATAAAAATAAAGATTATATAGTAAAATATATTAATGATTTTTTGTAATTTTATAAAATTTAATATCTATTTTAAAAAATTTACTTAAAATGTGGTGCAAGTAAGTACAAAATAATTCAACAGTGCTATAGTTTGGGCGCGTCGTAGAGAATCCCAGCTTCATTGCTTGACGCCCGTGCACTCCCCCGGTCGCTTTCACGCCTTGTCAGAGTGAGAGAGAGAAAGAATCGGATCAAATCAATAAAATAATAAAAAGAGAAAAAGAAAGAAAACAATGATAGCTCAGCGTTTTTTAAATTTTGAAAGAAGTCCAGGATTTCAAAATTTTAAAACTCTTCTCTCCTCGCTCTCGTCTCGTCTCCACTCTGTACGGCCATGTCTTCTGTTCATTCCTGCTTTGCGTTTCTCTAATCTCTACTCCTTCACTGAATAAACTGTCCTTGTCAGGTACTTTCTATTTTACATTTCTTATCCTTTATCTTCCCTTTTTATAATTTTCACCTTGTTTTCTATTCTTTTCCGCGGTTAGGTTCCCTGTCTTTTCGTGTTGTTTGACATCTTCCCTCACTCTTTATTCTTCTCTCTCTCTTTTTCTATGTATTTATTTTTTGTTGTTATGATGGTCGTAATTTCTTGAGGTGAGGTCTGAATGATTTCTGCAAAGCTTGACTAGTCCATTCTTGTTCTACTTGTGTTCATTTGGGAATTCAAGGAGTGGAAGTTCTTAAAGTCTTCTGAATTCATCTGAGGATGGAGCAATACGAAGTTCTAGAGCAAATTGGAAAAGGGTCTTTTGGTTCGGCCCTCCTAGTGAGACATAAACACGAAAACAAGAAGTGAGCATCCTGTAATTTACCCTGAATTTGTGCTTTGAAATTTACTCGTGTCCTCAAACAGGGTGTGTTTCTTTTTCAGGTATGTGCTCAAAAAAATCCGTCTTGCTCGTCAGACTGATCGAGCCCGCAGGTCTGCTCATCAGGAGGTCAATTTCACTTATCATTCCCTTTTTATTTTTTGATCAAAACGCTAATTGATTGTTCCTTTTTTCTTTTATAGCAATTTTTTATTAAGGGAGTATGTTAACCATTGGAAATGGAAGATAAAAATTAAGTTTTTATCTTTGATTGTTGTGTCATTTCAAGTAAAATTAATCCCTATTATGTGGGTGCAATGTCCAGAATCTTGATGTATCAGCAGTACTGAGGTTTCTGTTTTTGGTTTTCTATGTTCCAGATGGAGCTTATTTCTAAAGTGAGAAATCCTTTCATTGTGGAGTACAAGGATTCCTGGGTCGAGAAGGTACAGATAACGCCAATATGTGATGCTTTTTCAATTGATTCTACCACATTTTCGTCGTGTTTTACTTGCTGATCTTTTGTGGGTTTGCCCATAGTTGTAGAGTTTGTTGTTCGATAAATTCATTACCCCGTCATCATGGATTGCTCATAATTCTCTACATAACTGGATAGGATGTTTGTGCATTTATTGAGTTCCCATTCTCTTTTTCTTGGGGTTTTGGCATTACTTATGCTTATGCTATTATTATTTTGTGTCTTGACTTCCAGGGTTGCTATGTTTGCATCATCATAGGATATTGTGAAGGCGGAGATATGTAGGTTTTGATGTTTTAAATCTGGTTTTTGCGAAATGCATGACTTATCTGTTGGGAAATAATTTGTTGTTCGAGCCCCTTTTTACAAATTTAATTTTGTTGTCATACAGGGCAGAAGTTATAAAAAAGGCAAATGGTGTTCATTTTCCGGAGGAGGTATCTAATTTTTCACTGTATTACTGCTCTATAATTTGCACTTGAGGAAAGAAGTTCTGATACTAGGACTCAATCTTGTTTTATACTTGACTACATCGTGAAGAAACTTTGCTGCTGGCTGACTCAACTCCTAATGGCACTTGAGTACTTGCATGCCAACCACATACTTCATCGTGATGTCAAAGTATGTTTCCTTACACAACTAATATCAATGTCTGACATGGGTTTAGTGGTTCACTATTGATAATCTTCCAACATTTATGCAGTGTTCAAATATATTTTTGACGAAAGATCAAGACATACGTCTAGGTATAGTCTCTGTATTCTTAAGGTTTATTTATTATCTTATTAACATCGGTGGTATTTGCTCTGGGTTTATTGCTTTTTAACCATCATAAGTAGCTTAAAAGATGCAAACTGGTTGCAGGGGATTTTGGGCTGGCTAAAAAATTGAGTTCTGATGACCTCACTTCTTCCGTAAGAATATTGGTTATTGCATATTGCTTATCAACTTCTTAATATGATAAACCTCAAATTCATGCTTCTGGGCCAGGTTGTGGGAACTCCAAGTTACATGTGCCCTGAACTTCTCGCTGATATACCTTATGGTTCTAAATCAGATGTTTGGTCTTTAGGTACACTATGCCATTCTTTGAGCTTAATAATTGTTGTGAATTGCTCATTAGTGATATCATTTCTATCCCTTATGTTTTAACTTGAATAATGTGTTTTACAGGATGTTGCATATATGAAATGGCAGCTCATAAACCAGCATTTAAAGCTTTTGTAAGTAACCTATTATCTGATTGATGTGATAGTGAATTCTCCTTTAACCAATTAAAAAATCCATGGCACGATATTTGCGTACTTAGATAGTCTAAACCTTATATATAATGAGTTAAATTCCTGAACACTTTTTGGGCAGGATATGCAAGCACTGATCAACAAAATAAACAAGTCTATAGTGGCACCTCTTCCAACTGCGTATTCTGGTGCATTGTGAGTATATTCTTTGCTTGAGTATACTGAATTTATGTGTAGTTATTGCTTGTCTTATGAGTTTCACTTTCGGACCAATAAAAAGTCTTGCCAGGTTACAAGATCTTCTTACCTGATTGCTTGATAACTTTTCAGCCGCGGTCTTATCAAGAGTATGCTGCGGAAAAATCCAGAACTGAGACCCAGTGTATGTTGTTCTTTTCAATCCTACTCTTCTCACTTCTTATTACTGTATAGTATTAAGAACCATATACATTACATTTGGCCAATCTGTTTCTATGCTTATCTTCTTATTTCATCCACACTGATTTTAGGGGCAAATGTAAGTGTTTCAAACTTTGCTAACTAAATAATGTAACTTATGCTTTTGCTTCTAGTTTTGTAATAATTACCTTAGCTTTTATACTTCAAACCTAAAGCACTAAGTTTTCTTTTATCCTATGATGCCAAAAATCTTCAAAGAAAATTTACTTCATCTGGATTTTACTTCACTTAATCACTTTCATTATGAGAAACCTGTACTTGACCATTATTATTGGCTTGGGCATGCAAAGATCAGTGTAGATTATTATATTTGGTCCTGGCTAAAAGACTGCCTAACTGTGTCTTTGGTTAGGTGCACTTTAGGCACCGTAATTAACAGCTTAGGGAATGTCTTTAGGTGTAGCATTGGATAGACCATCTATTCTTTCCATTAAAATTAATTTTCTGTACCAGGCTTCAGAGTTGCTCAGTCACCCACATCTTGAGCCTTATGTTCTTAAGATACATCTGAAATTGAGCAGCCCCAGGAGACATACTTTCCCTGTCCAACGGTCCGAATCCAACTTCATAAAGAAAACAAGATTCTTGCAGCCAGAAGCTATTTCCTTTCTAAATGACGCAGAGAGAAGGCAATCATTCAGCAATGATAGAACCCAGAGTCCTATTATATCTGAAATTGAACAACATGCCATCAATTCCTCTGGAATAGAACAGGAACCCCTAGGCTTTGTAAATTCAAAATTTGAAGAATTATCTGTTGGCATTGTCCACAGAGACACTACTAAGGTGGCAGCTGCCCAAAAGTTTTCAGTGACTGCAAAATCCCCAAGATTAATATCAACTAAAGTTTCTGCTACTCCAAGGGGACAGACAATGTCAAGAAGTAACACTTCAAAGCGTGACTCAGTAAGTATGACTAAAATTGTGTTTTTGCTTTGACTATAATATTTCTTTAGGTGGTTCTAAGGTTTGATCATCTGGAGGAATGAGTTCAACTGCCTACTTAAGATTGCTTGCTGCATGGTGCTTTGAAAATGCCTTAATCTTCTATCATGTATTGTATCCTGTTTATTGAATTGTTTACTATGAAAACTACATTGACAGTATTCATAAACAAGTGCTTTCTTGAGAGTGGGCCTAAGGCCTAGTTTTACTGAGGCGATTTTGAAAATTTTGCTTGAGTGATCACTTAGCACTGTCAAGTAGGTTTTTAATCTAGGAAGTTCCACTTTTGTGTTTGACCACCCTTGATGCGGTTCTGTAGTTGTAAAGGCAAAAATCAGTTATTTTGATGTTCAGCATGCTTGATTAAGTTGAGAACGTGTATTTGTTCAATTAATTGTGTGTTCTCTTTACAGCTTCCTGCATTTTGCACACCAGTGACTAAATCTTCCCATCCAGATCGTAGAGTGTCACTGCCATTCATTGTTAGAGCTGCAACCACGGAAACTCCATATAGAGCCAATGTTGGTTTGATTCGTGGGTTGGAGTCTCCTGATATTTCTGTTAATGCTCCACGAATAGATAAGATTGCTCAATTTCCTTTGGCCTCTTCCGAAGAGCTGCTCATTCCTGCCCACGCAACATCATCAACTTCAGCACAATGCTCTTCTTCCTCCAGAGACAGCACTGACTTGTCAATCACAAAGGACAAGTGCATGGTCCAGGTTGTGAACAAAGTTGTTGCCGAACCCCAATTCACAAATACCAACCAGTTAGTTTCACAGAAAAGAAGTGAATGCTCGGAGCATAATCCTACAAGTGGCACATCAAGCCGATCATCTTCCGAATCCCAACAGCGGCGGTTTGACACCTCGTCATACCAACAACGAGCAGAGGCTTTAGAAGGTTTGCTTGAGTTTAGTGCACGGCTCTTGCAAGATAAACGGTTTGATGAGCTTGGGGTGTTGCTAAAGCCATTTGGTCCTGAGAAGGTTTCCCCGAGGGAAACTGCCATTTGGTTAGCTAAGAGCTTCAAAGAGACTTTCTAAACGTGTACATTTGGCCTAGTTGGAACACTTTCAAACACTCTGTAAATGTAATTTTCATCCCTCTACAAGGTTATATATAGGGTGACTAGAAGGTGATTGGGAGTGGTAATATAGACGAGTTGATGTGAAATTGGACGAGACGATGCAATTGAACTGGAAAGTTGTATTGAGGAGAATGAAAGATCTCCTGGTTTTCTTCTTAAAGGCCAATGCTTTCATATACCCGTAGTCTGATTTGTTTGGTCATCTCCACGTACAAAGATCAAATGGAGCGGAAAAAACTAGCGCTGGGATATAAATAACACAATTGCAAACTTACGCAGTGTTAGGTTGCTGTCCCGTTATTGGGGATAGAAGACAAAACATAAAAATCCTGTCCCTGTCTCATGTTTGGCTGCTATCTTCAATTTTTTGTCCTCCGTCCTCGGATGACAGGGACAAGCGTTTTTGTTCCTACGCTTGTCTCTGAAACACAAAACACAGCTGTTTTACAAAAAAACCCCCACTTGTCTCCTTGTCTTTCTGTTCGTCTGGATCTCCAAAATATCGCCATCCTTCTTCCTCACAAAATCAATCCTCTCTGTCGACCGACAAGTCTCGCAACTTCTCTCGCACGCTACTCTTCTTCCCCAACACATTCGTCTCCCTAGGGTCAAGTAAGTTTTTTATTTTATGCTGGAAAAATGTCGCTCTTCCTTGCTTGACGTTTCTCTGGTTGTGCAAATGATGTTGTACATTGTTGTTTTCTTCTAACCCAAAACTGGTTGCTTTACTCTCTGTCCCTCTTATGAATCATTTTTTCGTTGACCCGAAGACCCACTTTTTGTTCATTACCAACAATGCATGCCCACTGGGTTTTTTTCTTTCATTTCTGGAGTTTTAAGTTTGTTGCTTTTGCTTTCGGGAAGAAAGATTTTGGTTGGGAGATTTATTCACTTTTTTGTGTTTTGATAATGTACAAATTTCAAAGGAGATTTGGTTGGGAATTTATAGACCGATCTATTTTAGAGATTTGGATGTATGCAAAATAGGTGAGAAATTTGTTATTTGCCAGCATCTGTTGTAGTTTTAGGTCCCATAATGTGTATGCATTGTCCCACTGTGGTTTCAGTGATTCATTTGCTTGTTCACTCGGTGACTATCGGTCTAGGCCCATGAAGAACACTTGTCTTAGCCCTAGAGTTAGTGTTGACTGAGCAAAAGACAAGATGACAGGCCAGAGTTTTGATGACTACTTGTGATCGGAACAGTGTGTAAGAAAAGCAAAAGATAGAATGTTGGATGCTTTACTTTTGTTAAGAAGCAAAAGGGGTGAGACGAGATCAAAGGAGGGAGAAGATGACGCAATATGGGCACGCGTATTTTGCATTTTAGCATATTGCTTTGTTCTCAGTCGCAAGCTTTGTGTCCAAAACTGTGGAGGCAAACATAACTAGCTCAGCTCAAATTTTGTTTGCATCTCCAAACTTGTCTGCTCAAGATGTTGCCAAGACCTTTAAGATGGTTTGAGGAACACAATCACTGTGGTCACTCCCCAAGTGCCTCGTTCTGTTATGTCATGCCGCTGCCTATTTTCAGACCTGCAAAGGCAAGGCTGTGTCCCCATCTTTTGTATCTAGAGTTATGTCTCAACTAGTTCTTATGCCTCCATTTTTTCAATTTTAAAATTATTTTCTTTCAAATTGGACATCAATCACAGGAAGCAGATAGGTTGAAAATGCGGTCCCAGTGATAAAGCCACGTGGCACTACAAAAGTAACATGACCACATGCTTTCTAACAAGACCTTGACCCTCTTTATTCACCACATTGGCCATTACAGCTCCTTTAGGTCCTCTACTATAAAGCCAACATTCTACAACACTTTTGCTCTAAATTTCAAAACCACTACGTACTCTTCTTTGTTGATTGAGCTCAGACCAACCTGTAGATGGAAGATACGCCTCTGATCAACACCCGACGGCTGGAACTCAGCCCTCTTTCCACCATTCAGTTGCCTGAGAGCCCAAGATTGCCAATGGAGTTCCTTTCAAGGTCATGGAGTGTGCCAGGCCTTGAACTCTCCAAAGCTCTCTCTTCCATTGCTAACTCTAATAACAAGCCTACTTCTATACCTGAAGATGCCATCTCCCGCGAGAAGACCGAGGATGTTGCTAATAATACCATGCCTTCCTATCAGTTATCTTTTGCTTCATCTGCTACGTCTCAGCTTGTCCTCGAACGTATCATGTCACAATCAGTGAGACATACGTTCCATTGTATTTGCTTATAAGTTATAACTGAGTCATATTGTGGTAATGGGATTTCATTCTCTTTTGCAGGAAGTGTCACCGTTGACATCAGGGAGGCTTTCACACAGCAGCGGACCTTTGAACTTGGCAGAATCGGACAGTCCACCTATTTCACCTTCTGAAGATTTGGATGACATTGTTAAGGTTTGGTTATGCTCTCTCTCTGTAACAATAACAGGTGTGGTTTCCTTTTACTTTATAGGGCACTAAGACAATTAGAGCCACAGCGAAAAGCCTTCCCTCCACAGAAGGCCTATGTTGCTTAGTTGATTTTTCGGTTACTTTATTAGAAGTATTCACTATTCAGTATCACAGAAAATACAGAGGGATGCTTTTGTCTTCTTCCAATAAAACCTTTTCATCCCCGTTAAGATCTTTATAGGTGTCTTGTTGACCAAGGTTGATGGTTTTCTTTTCTTTCTTTCATCAAAGCCATAAAGAATCCGTAAGGGATGAAAAAGAAAGGCTGCAATCCGATCTGATCTATTACTCTACAGAAGAAGTCATGAGTCTGCTGTTCAAATGATCGTTAGCTTGTATGCTAGCCTAGTCCCACAGGGCCACAACTTATTTCTCTACTTTTTCAAATTTTCCTTTTTTGGGATTCTCAAAAGAAGAAGCATCTTCTACCCGCCAAAAGAAAATTCCCACTCAAAGAAACCAAACACACTAAACCAAACAGAAAACCAATATTTGATCATGCGGCTGTGAAAGGTTAAGGAACGTGATGAAGGATGAATTATGTAACATCAGTAAAATCCTATCATCAGGTAGAGTTTAAGAATCAGATAGACAACTGCTCTCTACATACTTTATGGCACGTATCTTAATGTGGTGAAAAGGATGGTGAAAAATGAAAAGACTGGCTGTCAAGAAGTGCAGATAAGGGGAGAAAATTGAGCTTGAAATAGACATGCTTCATAAGTAATGATCTTGCGTGTTAGCTCATCTGAAGCAAGACTGGGACTGACTCCTGTTTCCTGCCCAAGTCATTTCAATTCTAGCCTATGATCTTTTAATTACCCTCATTCATACCATTAATAAAACTGTACATAAGAGTTCCTCATTTGCCATACAAAACGTAAGCAACAGATTCTTATCTGGGTTTTCGTTGCTTAGAAACAGTTCTGTTCTACTGTTCTGCTTGACGATGTTTTACCTCTTATCGTTCATGTAAAACAATTTGATTTTTGTCTCTTTACTGTTTTGTTTTCTCCAGTTAGTTTTATAGTCTACGTTTTCTGCGAATTTTGGATTTCAAGCTTTTCCAAAGAACAGATCTTTTCTAACAATATTGCATTAATCAATCAGTACTTGCGCTCAAACAAAACCATCTACCCGCTGTTCACTGGCGGCAGAGTCAGTGCCGGTGCCGGCAGCGGCACACCAGCCGGAGGAGCAAAGACAGTAGGAAGGTGGTTAAAGGACAGAAAAGAGAAGAAAAAAGAAGAGAGCAGAGCTCACAATGCTCAGCTTCATGCCGCCATTTCAGTTGCCGCGGTGGCTGCGGCAGTGGCTGCCATTGCCGCTGCAACAGCCTCTTCCTCAGCGTCGGCTGGAAACGAGCAATTGGCCAAGACAGACATGGCCATGGCGTCTGCGGCCACATTGGTGGCTGCACAGTGCGTGGAGGCTGCAGAGGCTATGGGGGCTGAGCGTGACCATGTTACTTCTGTAGTCAGCTCCGCTGTCAATGTTCGTTCTCATGACGATATTACCACTCTCACCGCAGCTGCAGCCACAGGTAGTGTCCTCGCTTCCTCTTTACAACTTGCTGTCCAAGTGTTATCTGCAGTCCCTTCTTAGAACCTTAGTTGCTGGGTTTATTGCAACTATTGCAACTGATACAAACATGAACATGGCTATGATGGCCTGTATCAATTCCCAAAACTGCTACACTGGCTGATCGGGTTTTGCAATTGACATTCTTAAGCGCATTCTTTGATCATTTGCAGCTCTTCGTGGGGCGGCAACACTGAAGGCAAGAGCATTGAAAGATGTGGTGAACGTAGCTGCAGTGATTCCTGCAGAGAAAAGCCTCGGAATATGTGGTGCAATGAATAATGGACCTCACAATCGGAGCTACAGTGGTGAGTTTGTTTACGGAGAAGGGTTTCTGGGCGCTTGTAGCCTGGAGTTTCTTGCCAAGGGCAGTGAACTTCTCAAACGCACTCGCAAAGGTAATGTTATTTTGTCTCGGCACTTTCTTTAATTACCAGTAATATTGGACTATAGTTAACTGATGCCAATTTGGTTTCCAGGCGATCTACATTGGAAAATTGTTTCTGTTTATTTGCACAGGACAGGACAGGTGGGTGTTCTTGATCACAATATTCGGCCAATCTTCCTACCCTTTACATTCTTTATGTGACTCAAACAGGATCAATGCAATGTTTCTTATAGGTGATGCTAAAAATGAAGAGTAGACATGTCGCAGGGACAATCACCAAGAAGAAAAAGAGTAAAAACTCTTAACCTTCTACACTTGCAATTGTTTTTCAATACCCTGATAAGCACAAACTGTACATTCTCTTGCATATATCAAACAATAACATATACAGTTGTAAATTGAAGTTTAAATTTTCTTTCACTGGTGTTGCAGACGTGGTGTTAGAGGTGTGCAAAGATATGCCAGCATGGCCGGGCAGATACCTATTTGAGGGCGGCGACGAGCATCGATACTTTGGGCTGAAAACGACGGCAAGAGGGATCGTTGAATTCGAGTGCAAGAATCAGAGGGAACATGATATGTGGACTGAAGGTGTGTCAAGGCTTCTCTCTATTGTAGCCCAAAAAAGGAACAGAAAATAGAAGCTTAGGCCTCCAGAGCTGTGCGGCCGCGGAACAGTTAGAATTATTAGACTTTCAGTAATTAGGCTTTTGAGTTAGCATATTCCCATTAATCAGTTCAGTACCCAGACTACGTTTGTATTTGTGTAGTTATTAGACTATAATTTGTTTTACTCGACTGGTCCCAAGTTTGAACCTCTATTCATTTCTTTAATTATCAAGCAATTGATGAGTAGAACGCTTAGAATTTTGGCTATCAAATAATATTTTATTTTTACTTAAATAAGCATATATCCATTATGGGAATTAAAAATGTATTTTAAATATTAACGTTTACGATATAATGTAGAATAGAGCTTAACATTTTCACAACAACAAAATAAGGACATTTTAGATGCTTCTCTCTAGACACATCTAATAAGTGTCTAAAATAATATAAAAATTGATAGAATTTTTAGACATTTAGTTGAGATGGTAAAAGTTGTCTAAAAAATATGCTAAAAAAGTGTCCAAAACTGAGATTTGTCATTATCAATAATATAATAAATTAATTTAAGTTTAAATATAAATTTTGATTTACTTTGTCATAATAATAATTACTAATAAAATTTTCATTTATTTCAATACAACATTTTATTATTAAAAACTAAATTGAAAATAAATAAAATTACTCTTCTCGATAAAAACAAAAAAATGAATATTATCATTTACAACCTCGACGAATTTCTGTACATATTGATTATAAGAAAGTTCTCTTAAAAATATTTTTCCTAAAATTTTAAGAAATAATTTCAATAGTTTAAAATTTCAATAGGTTAAAATTTAAATAGTGTAAAATCTTTAATATTGTTAATCTAAAATAAACACTATTAATAACTATTTAATAGATTTGACTCTTTTCATTGCGACTTGAGAGAGACATTCAGAAAGCTTTAAGAATAGTTTAATATCTCCCCTTTTGTTGACTCTTTTCACTGCGACCTGCGAGAGATGCCATCAACTTATTATTAAACTTATTATTCTATTCGATGGTTCTTTCTTTAATTCAAACGACAGATGCTATCATACACGCGCATAGAAGCCTAAAACACGCATAGATGCCATAAACTCTTACATGTTGAAAACGTCGTCGCTTGAGCTGGAAAATTAATATCGCCACCCTCCTCTGTTAGCAACTTTTCGTTACTCCTCTGTTGACAAAGGAAAAGAAGACGGCACTGTGTGTCATTTTCTCAGCCACTGCCAAAGGAAAAGAAGACAAAAACGTGCGCAGTATAAAGATCAGAGATTTCTCTGATGACTGAGACCTCCCTGAACCACTGCCAACTTTCATTTGCCTCAACTCTCTCTTGCTGAACTAGAAATTAGGTACTGTGGTATTTTTAAATTGATTTAAGCCATTCTTTTGCGATTTTTGATTTAGGGTTTATAGATCTTTTTTCTTGCTTGCTTGCTTGTTTAATTATGTTATAGTCTCTCTTGTTTTAAGAAATGTGACTATGTAATGAAGCGTAAGCATAGAGAATCCCGTCATAATGTTGGCATTTGCACTGTCCCATGTCAAATGACTACCAGTTGAGTGTTTTAATTGGAAAATGCTTAACTACAAGTAATTTCATTGTTAAATCAACTCAGTTTCTTCGTTACCCAACTGTTTACTCCAAACTTTCCTTGTGTTTTGCATTGAAACATTTCATTTTATGAATATCCTTCTGAGTAACGAACAGATTTTGGAGAGTTGTTTTATCTTTGAAGTTTTGCTGTTAATGTGTCTG
>JAOSBN010000009.1:15211263-15222982 GCA_027563595.1 Erythroxylum suave
AGTGAGCCATGCCGCTAAAAGATCGAAAAATCAGAAAGAGCTGTGAAACTGAAACAAACAGAAGACAAGGTAACCAAACGCAACGAAACCAAAAACAAAAACATAAACAAAAACATCACTAACAAAAATCGTTAAGAAATTCCTCGACAACGGTACCAAAATTTGGTGCTGTTGTTGCCTGCAACCAAATATAAAACAAATCACTTCCGTTAAAACAAATTAATGTAGTAGCGGTAAGTGGATATCGTTCCCATGAGGAATTTTTAACGGTAAAGGTTAGCGATGCTTAAAACTAAAAGAAAGTAACGAAATGAGGGGATTGATTCACGATAATTTAAGGAAAAATATAAGAAAAATCGAAAATAAAGAGAAATAATTAGATCTAAAAATATATGAGGCAAACCTTGGTTTCGGGTCACCGATGTTATCACACTAAAATGGATCCTCGATGTAAAATTTCAATCATTAATAAACATTCATTGGGGGGTATTTTCTCTTAAGTGTAATGACTAGAAATATGTATCCTAGCATTCTTATTAAACAACAACATAGAAATGATCATAGGTTTAATTGAATAATAGCTTTACGAATCAAGAACCAATGAGCAAGCAAAATACATGTACAACAAGCAATTAATCAAGCGAATATCTTCTTAGAATTTTCGACTCTAACGTAGAGAAGTTAATCTTAATTGCTACTTTTGATTACCGAAAGCGAATGTCATATTTCGTTAATCTAGCGGTTGAACCAATTAATCTCTAATTGCGCAGTTAGAAACCAACGAATTCAATTAGAAAGAATATATTTGAAGATATCCAATGTTTATTAACAACATAATAAGTATCCGAAACATCTCACCATAATAACATGTAACAGGGCTCCCCTAAACCAAGACAAAAGATTTAGCCACTCATAATATAATCGAAAACGAAAGAAATAACAAAGCATAAAGTCTCCATCCCTGGTCTTTACAAAAAAACACGAAAATACTAATGGAGAAAGTGCAGAAAACATAAAAAGATTGAAAAGAAAATAGCAGAAATGAAAATCTATCCAAACCTAGTCTACGTGAACAGTGTCGTAAACAGTACCTATACGTACTGTTCACGTTTTTCCCTTTTTAATGCCTTTCTTTTCCTATTTCCCTCCTATCTTTTCTTGAGTTTCGACCGATATTGTATCCCCCAATTTCAGTTGGTCAATCCCCTTGAAAGATGGCAATATAATCTTCAAATATGGTGAGAATCTCAAATTTGACTTTTGAAAAGTGATTTGCATATTTATTCCATCCTTGGGCGTGCCCACGCTTACTCACAGAGTTGCTGTCAAATTAGGAATTTTGGATTTTTTTCATTCTTTTGCATCTTTTTTATTCCATTTCATCTATAAGGTGTTGAAAACCATCTGTAAACAATTATATGATAATTCTATTAATTTTGGATACTAAATTCAACACATGAACAATAATTAAGTCAAAAATACGTGCAATTTAATGACTTAACAAGGAATCTTATTGGACTTAGATAATTCAATCTCCAATAAGCCCAGAATTAATTTGATCTCATTAAAATTAATTCTAACTTATTAACTAAATGTCATTCCACTAAAGAAAATTAGTTGAACTCTTGGATGATTAAATATTATTAGAAAACATATTTCAAATAAGATATCCAATTGCAAAGCCTATTATGAACCTTATTATAGTCATTTGAACAATAAAGGGTAAAATTACTGTTTTGCCCTTATATTGATTTTTCCTTCTAGATATCCCGTTTTACTCTATATGGTGATTAACACATAATATCTCATTTTGGTGTTAAGACTTGACAGGTAGCTAGTGCATCAAACTACTGGAGCCGGTTTAATCACCAATTTCTATAAAACATCTAAAAGTAATGATATCATTATAAACTCTTTATTTAAGTGAATGTTCTATGATAGATGTTTCAATTAATAATTCTAATATACAGATACTGGATTAATACTTTGTAAAAATCCATTCCGATTATATCAAGAATTATAATCAAACACATATGGGTTCACCACTCATCAAGATTGTGGTCTATAATAAACAAATGCTCAAATTGCATGTTTTAAGATTAAAGCAACAACCCACTTTATTCTTAAAACATACTTGATTCCAAATTTATTTAATAGTGCCACAGTCAATAGTTAACTACTAACATGATATAAAACTCATCATTCCCTCGAAGGAAACTCCTTTACTTACATGAAGGTAAATCGCAACACTACAATCTAAACCATAATCAAGCGACCAATTTGATTATTCAACTATAAATCCATTATTTTAGATTCTTAAAATATACATGTTTCCTATACATCTCTATGTATATGTATATTACTTACAAAAAAATCTCAGTACCTTATGAATAGATATATAATGCTCATAAAAACCAAACTCTTTTACTTTTATTAATAATAAATATTTTCATTACATAACTGTAATTGGAAGAAAATTAAGTTATAAGTAAATACACTTACTTTCCAGGTTACTATATTTACATAGCTCCAATAATCTCCTACTTGCCCTAAAGCAAGTTTAACATATCCCTCATTCCCATCCCTACTAGATAACCCTCAAAGCTCAGTAAGGTTTTGCTCTATAAGGATCTTTACCATACTCACCTCTCCATATTGTATTATCTCCCTTATGAGATGACACTTTCGGTTAATGTATTTGACAGCTTTGTGGTTCCGGGGTTCTTTAGAATTAGCCACTGCTCCACTATTATCACAATAAAGTGTAATGGCTTTTTCTACCTCTGGAACTACCTCCAAAACATTTAGGAACTTACAGAGCCAGACTGCTTCCTTTGCTGCTTCACAAGTAGCAATATACTTACCCTCAATAGTCGAATCAACAATACAAGATTGCTTGATACTCCTCCAGAATATAGCTCATCCTCCTAAAACAAATATAGAGCTAGAAGTTGATTTCCTTGAACCAACATCTATCAGGAGCTCACTTTGAAAATTTTCACTCCCTTGTCCTATGACCCTAAGAACCCTAAGGAAATGTGGTTTAGGCTGAGAGGAAGAGCTTATAAACTGAATGTAGAAATCATGTGTGATATGTGTGGGGGTCCCCTAATCCTCCATCATTGATTAGCATGATGATTTTTATCCCTCTCGATATGGGAATGAACTCATTGAAATAGAGCAATTTCATGCCGAGAATGCTCATAACAACATAACAAAGTCCCATGAGCACTCGCTGTTGCACAAGTTTATATGTCAGCTAGTTTATGATAAAACAGAAACCAAAAAAGTGTTCCACAAAGGAACTCTTTATGTTGTGGTGCATGGACCACAATATTCCAGTGTGCACATCAACAGTTGTGCTAAATGTTATTGTTGCAACTCTACGTAAGAGGAGAAACAATCTAGGTAGGGGGTACCTAGTTTCTACTATATCTGAATATTATAGCATGGACTGTAGTGGATTAGGGATAGTTAGGCGAGCTCAAGTTTAGCGACGCATTGATAAATAGAAGAAGACTCAACCAGTGAAGAGTTTGAGGAAAAAGAAGAAGAAGCGCAAGGCTAAAAGACAATTTTGGATACAATCTCCAAAACTAACAAGATACTTGTAGAGAACACCAGAATGATGAAGGAGATGGCTCCAACACATTGATGCTAAAGTTGAAATATCTGTCTAATACACAGATATTTCCAGGCACAGGGCATTTAATTGCCACCTCCACCTCCACCTCTATAAGATTTTGTTTAACCCATTTTCTTTTTCAAAATACTCTTTCAATTTATTTTTACGTTTATTTCTATTTTATTTTCTATTTACTTTATTTTCTTTCTTTTCTTATCTTTGATGTGCTTGTTTGTTCCCTTCTCATATTGAGGACAATGCGATGATCAAGTGTGGGGAGGGTATGTGTTTTGCTTTTGAATGTAATTTTTCATATTGTATGATAGTTGTTAGGTTGCATTTTGTGAATTGTGTCAATGTGTCAATGGCCTAGATGGAATGAAATTGATTTAATATTGGACATAGTATTAGGTTATCAATAATCTTTAGCACACAAAATTAGTGAATTAGGGGTTTTTGGATGAAACAACTTAATTAAGATTTAGTGTAAGTTTAGCACCATCTAAATTGCCATATTCATTCATAATTTGAGGCCTTTAAACTTAAGTGGCTTTACTAGTATTTTTCATGGAAACTAGTAGCTCAAACAATAAGGTATGTAATAAAAAATAAAAAAGTGTATTAAGTTAATAACTATCTTGCTGACCTTTAGTTTGTAAATAAAGCTAGTAGCCAGATGAAAATATGATATAGCTGAGTAATCAAATTGACAAGCATCATAAATGCATGCCTCCGCATCAAAAAAATATAATGACATTTCAACCAAGTTGTGTTAATAAAAATGACTTAGTCAAGTAACCAGATTCACATTCATCACCAATGTTTGCCTCTGAGTAAAAGGTTAACTCCTTGTTTATATATGTGTGTATGTCTGTGTCTTTATGTGTGTGTGCATGCACGCGAGCGTGTGTGTGTGTGTGTGTTCTAAATAAAGACCTACCAAACTTCCAATAGCTTGAATTTTCATTAACATGTACTTAGGAATAGTTACAAAGTATGAATGACCAAAGAATTATTAATGTGTGTAAGCAATTGAAATTGGTAAATAAATTAACACGTGAATCTCGATTAATTTGTATATTTAGTTTAAAGCCCCTAGACACATATTTTTCATACTAATGGTTTGTTATAACTCGAATGATTATATTCAAGATTAAATTTATTTCATGAAGTTGAAGTCATTGCCTCATTGTTGCATTGTGTGTTGCGTGTTGTGTGTTTATTATGTGTTTGTTGGTTTGTTTGCATCATGTTCTAGGGTTTAAATTGTTATGTATGAAGTGTTAAATTAAGTATTTAGTGTGTATTTAAGTTAGTATTTTGTTAATTTATGTAATTAAGTGTTTGTATGGGTTACTTTAAGTCTTTGAGCTTAAATGCTATGTTTTTTAGGTACCTTGATGTGTTTGTTAGTGTTTTAGGGCCAACATCAAAGAATGGAGGAGTTTTCGAGATTTTTAGGTTGAAACCAAGGCCTACAATTGTGGCACCATAGGCCACGATCATGACAAAGACTTGTTAACCAGACCATGATCCTGGCCTAAAGGCCATAATCGTGATAGAAGGACTCTGTCACAGGCCACGATCATGGCATTTGGGCCACGATCATGACAGAGAGATCCTGCGTCGGCCAAACATGCAAAGAAGAGAAAAGGTCAGATTTGAAGGGATTTTTCGGATCATTTTGACCATGGAAGAACCCTAGGACTGCCAAGGTATTTAAGAAACTAAAGAACAGAAGAAGGATTTTTTTGCATCAGCCACAATCCCGAACCCTAGAGAGAGATTTATCGAGAGATTGAGAAAGGATCAAAGGAAGAGAGACACGTGAAGTACTTCCTGGAATAAGAGGTTTCCCACCATTGCTGCCTCTGCCATTCAGTTCCAATTGTATTTTTCAATCTATTTTCAATTTTATTAATTCGTCTACCATTCAGGAATTTTATCCTTGATATTAATGAAACTTGATTTATTGCATTTTTATTGAATTATTTGTGATTTAGTTTCTATTCTTAATATTTCAGTAATAAGCTAAGAGGGTGAACAAAGTGAAAAATCATTAAATTGCCCTAACGAGAGTTAAGTAGTTTAATAAAATATGAATTGAATTAAACTGGTAAAATTATGTAACGAGAGATCGTGCATAGGTTTCTGATAGGTTATTAGAAAAATTCAGAACTAATTTAGGATTTGGGTAAACTGTGAATCGAGAGGTTGCAATTCCATAATCTTATTAGGTTTATTAATTAAGGTTAAAGATTATATCTCAAGAGAGCGTAATCCACCCTAAGACCATTTAAACCTAGTAATTCATTTATTTCATATTCAATTAGGTTTCCATTAAGGTCAGATTAAATACACCTTTCTCTCAATTAGTAGTTCCTTGGTTGATTCTTGATTTGGTTGTGTAAATTTCTATCTTGTTTATATTTTCTGAATTTGATTATTGAAATTGGTTGATTGATTGAATTGATTTCTGTTTTAGTTTTGATCTTTAAATTGCTACAATTTGAGTTTGGCCTTAGATTTTAAGATTAGATTAGATCTCCTCATGGGATCGACACCTTAGGCACCATATGAATGACCCATGCATTTACAGTGTTATCGAGGTTAAAAATATTAAAACTTTTCATATCAAAACCATCAATCACTCCTCTTGTTGTATTGTCCAACGTGTACTAACACTGTTATGTCAACCCATCATAAAATGATGGTGTAGACATTAAACAGGAGCTTAAAGTGTTCCCATGCCTCGTAGGTTGACTCTCACCCCATCTGAGTGAAGGTAGCTATTTTGGTGTGTAACTCATATGTCTTTTGATAGGAATAGAACTTTCCCATGAATTTTCTATACACCTCCTCCCATATAGTCAAAGACTTAGAAAGAAGGGTGGTCAACCATGTTTTGGCATGATCCTTTAATGTGTATGGGAGGCATCTCATTCTTAGTTGATCTTTGTTTAAGCCGTTTAATATCAAGGTTTAGAGAGTGGTATAGAATTTCCGAATGAAGTTTAAAGGGTATTTCAATGGGAACCCCATAGAACCATGGCAGCATGTTATAATGGATGCTCTTTAATTTATAGTTCTTAGTTGCCTCTCTTAAACGTATGTACAAAGTGGCAATACGAATCATCGATCTAGCATACTCCTTCATCACTAACTACCTTTCACCCATCTTGTGTTTATTCACTTGATCCTCATATTTGGGTTCCTCGCGATTATCTTCAGAGTCCCTTGAGGTCTTCGTATATGATGTACGTTATTAATGAAAGGGATGGGTTCACTATCCGAAGATCTCCTTCCTAGCATAAACCAAAGGAATTCACTACCTAAATTTCTCCTACCTAGCACAAAATAACTACAGAAAGCACTAAATTAATAACTAAAATTACAAAACATGTTAGCAAAGTAACACAATAAAACAAGCATGTATGATTAAACACAAAATATCAAAATCACTTAATCAAATAAAAACGATCAAAATTAATTCAAATTCAAAACATTAAACACCTGCCCGAAAATGACGTCAAAAACTTATTGTGCCCAAAAAGTTCTAAAAATTACCTAGGTCATCCTACTCGTAAGTATACGAGGTAGTTATAGTGATTACCTAAGGTCGTCTCCCACATAGGTGAGATTGTTCACTAAAATTAATTTTGAAAAAACAAAAAAATGCAATCCTAAACATTTTATCTCAATTTTTGAGTGAAGGCTTTTAAAAAATTCATGAAATTAGAATTGAAAGTAAAATGATCCATCCAAAAAAAAAGATGAGTAAAAATTGAACTGGAAAACTCTAGAGAATTAATTTCTCTAATTTAATCTCCTATGCATGATTAAAAGGAAATTACTAGACAGTTGTCTTATCAAAATTAATAGTTTGGCTCTAATATCAACTAGAATAATGGTCTAAATCTAGTTTTTGCATTCGATAAGTTAGTATTCGAATTAATTATGGAAACCAAATTAATAATTACCGCTTAATAGATTTCTAATTTTTAACCAAAGTTTCTATAGTTTCTCGTTCCATATTAAACTTCTCCTCTTAGTTCTTATTTTAGTACTACAATGATGTAAAGTTTTGTCATGCTATTCCACACATTCAGCTCAGAAACCACATCAAACATAAGGCAATAACGCAATCCCTCAATCATGTATATTTTTCTAAAGTAATTACATTATTCCTTTAAAAAGAAAAGATCATCCCATCATAGCTTCAACTTAGTTCATCATCTTTATACACTTCAGTCCTATGTTACTATCAATAGAAGTATTAAAGTAATAAAACAACGAATATCAAATGAATTATGAAAAGAAAACAAATAATAGCTGGTTAAGCTAACAAGTAATAAGTTCAGTAGATAAATATGAAACTAAATAACAGAAGAAAAATAGAATGAGCAAATATGTATTCGATGAAGGGCTGCGTTTGGTCTCCTACCCTTCTCGATCATCCTGAATTAACTCTCTCCTTCTACTTAAGCTTGTTCTCACCGAACCGAATGGTTACTCAAGTTCAATGGATTCATCTCCAGTTCTCGCTTTTGGCCTATCTTCCACCTCTCTGTTATGCTTATCTCTTCTTCACCGACTCACTCTGTTTCTCTTCATTATTTCTCTCTTCTATCTCTATCTCTCTTTATGCCTTCCCAAGTGTCTCTCTTTATGTGAAGAGTGAAGAATGAATGAAAGATGTCGCCGCACCATCGTATCCTTTTATTTGTAGCCTCGTATAGGTTTAGGTTTTTGTGCCCCTTTAACCTACAGTTGCTATGTAATAAAATAGATTGAGTGCATGAGAATTTGCATAGGGGTGACTATATTTGTCACCCCCATGAAGGCTGGTCACCCTCGTGCATAAGCTTGCATGATAGCGACTAAAGATCACCATCTAATGCATGGTGGTGCAAAAAGTGTCACCACTGTGTAAGTGGTGACTCATATGCACAGTGGTGACTAAAGAGCCACCACCATGCATAAGATGGTGGCTAACTGAAGATGACCACCTAACACATACTGGTGAAAAAGTGTGACAATCGTGCAAATGGCGACTCATATGCATGGTGGTGAATTATTCACCATCTTATGCACGATGTTGACTTTTTAGTCACCATCTTAACCACTATGTAGTTGTGACATCCTTATTATTATTATTTTTACTTTTATGAAAAGTGACGTCAACTTTAATTTTTCATGTAAAATTCTCAAATTAATCCAATCAACATACTTGCAATATTCACACCTTTTTGATTCAATTTATCTCTCATTTGAATCAACTTATAATAATTTGTAGCCAAAACGTAGATACGAAGGCAATTAAAAGCAATAGAAACTAAACACAATAATCATCCATGAAGACTTCCATAATATCATCAATCATATCTACCAGGATAGAGGTCATCTACCTTTGAAATGTGGTTGGAGCATCGTATATCCTGAATGACAAATGTTGTCCTTTCTTGATCTTCGAGGTAGATGAATATCTGATTATACCCTAAGTGACCATCTAGGAAGTATTAGAATGAGTGACTTGTCACTCTTTCTATCATTTGATATACGAATGAGAGATGGAAATGTTAGTCAACTTGTTTAGTTTGCAATGGTCTATACACACTCTCCATCTTATGACTATTATTTCTAAAATTAATTCTCCAATTTCACTTTCCATTATGATCATTCCACAATTCTTTAGTACATATTGTACTGGGTTGACTTATTCACTATTGGATATAAGGTATATGATACCTGCATCTAAATCTTTTCTACCTCCTTTTTTATCACTTCTTTCATGTAAGGTTTCAAGCGATATTGATGTTCCCTCACAACTTCGCTTCCTTTTTTGATGTTTATCCTATGAATATAGACATTTGGGCTTATACCTCAAATTTCTGATATTTACCATCCTATGGCCTTCATTGTCTACCTAACAGTTTCAACCACCTTACTTTCTTGATCCCCATCTAATTGATTAGAAATGATGATGGGTAGAGTTTGACCTTTACCTAGAAACATATATCAAAGATGTATAGGTAAAGGTTTAAGCTTTAGGGTTGGTGGTTTCTCTATGGATGGTAGTATAGATATTGCAGTTTACACTAATATTTTCTAATGGGTTTGAACACCTAACTTCCCTATTTCAACATCCCCTTCATACTTGGCTTCATTCGCCTTTTCAGCTTCATTGTCTGTCTCGACTTCTACAAATTTTTAATTTGTGAAGCTGTTTCATACTTGCTCTTGCACACTTTCATTTGTAATCTCAATCTTTAAGTAAGCGATGCTTTCATTCGGATTCTTCAATGCCTGGTTCATATTTAACTCTAATTAATCTTCACGAATTTAGAGGGTCAATTTACCTTCATGAACAGCAATCAATGCTTTTCCTATGTACATAAAAGGTCATCCAAGAATTAGTGATCAGTTCTTATCTTCTTGAGAACAACAAAGTCCACAGAAATAATGAACTTGTCCACTTGTATCAAAACTTCTTCCACCACTCCAAACAGTCTTTTAATAGATTGATCAGCGAGTTGAATTAGCATCGCTGTTGGCTTAACCTCACCAAGCCACAACTTTTGGAATATCGACAAAGGCATAAGATTAATGCTTTCTCCTAAATCACAAAGGCATAAAATTAATGATTGTCACATTCATTCATAATTTGAGATCTTTTAGCTTAAGTAGTTTAACTACTATTTTCATGAAAATGAATAGGTAAGAGCAACAAGATAGGCAATAAATATGGAAAAAAATGTTAGTTAAATAAATTTCTATTCCTCTAACCTTCAAGTTATGAATAGAGCTAGTAGCCAGTTGAAGACATGATAATAGCAGAGTAATTGGAATGAAAAGCGTCATAAAAGTGTGCCATCGCATAAAAAGGCTATAATGACGTTTCAACCAAGCTATTTAATAAATGACTAAGTTAAGTAGCCAGATCGACATTCATCACCAATGTTTGCCTCCGAGTAAAAGACTAAGTCTTAGTTTAATAATAATAATAAAAGAAATGTGTGTTTAAAATTAAAACCTACTAGACTTATGATGAGCTTGAATGTTCATAGAATTTACTTAGGAACAATTACAAAGTTTGAGCAACGAAAAAATTATTAATGTGTGTGTACAATTGAAAAGGGTAAATAAGTAACACTTAGGTCTTGATTTAGTTGTATATTTAGTTCAAAGCCCCTAGGAAAACGTTTTGCATGTTAATGATTTGACATAAAATAAATGATTGTGTCCAAGATTAAATTTATTTTATGAAGATTAGAGTCGTTGCCTTATTATTGCATTATATGTTTTATGTTGTTATGTGTTATTGTTTTGTTTTGTTTGTTGGAGTTATGTAAATATAGTGCCCTGGAAAGCAAGTGTATTCACATGTAGCTTTATCTTCTTCAGTTACAATTTTGTAATGAAAATATTTATTATTAATAAAAAAAACAGAGTTTAGTTTTATTTATGTGAGTGTTATATCTGGTCAAAAGGTACCAAGATTCTTTTGTAAGTAATATACGTATACAAAGAGATGTATAGGAAACATGTATATTATTATAATCTAAATTAATTGATTCACAGTTGAATAACCAAGTTCGTCGCTTGATTATGGTTTTAGACTATAGTGTTGCGATTTATCTCCATATAAGTAAAGGAGTTTACTTTAAGGGAATGATGAGTTTTATATCATGATAGTATTTGACTATTGATAATGGCACTATTAAATGAATCTGGAATCAAGTATGTTTTGATGAATAAAGTAGGTCGTTACTTTAATCTTAAAACATACAACTTAAGCATTTGCTTATTGTGAACCATAATCTTGATGAGTGGTGAACTCATATGTGTTTCATTATAATTCTTGATATGAACAGAATGGATTTTTACAAAGTGTTAATCTAGTGTCTACATGTTGGAATTATTGATTGAAACATACATTAGGGAACATTCACTCAAATAAAGAGTTTATAGTGCTATCATCACTTCTAGATGTTTTAAGGAGATTTGACAATTAAATTGGCACCAGTAGGTTGATGGACTAGCTACCCATCAAGTCTTAACACCAAGATGAGATCTTGTGTGTTAATCACCATA
>JAOSBN010000009.1:15269401-15283553 GCA_027563595.1 Erythroxylum suave
TATAATATTTTTTGTTTTGATAATAAAATGAATTTCATAATATTATATGATATTTATTGCATAACTCATAAATTTATGATACTAGTACTATGAAAATATTTTGTTTTAATAGTAAAATAACTTTTAGAATATTTTATTAGGATATTTGTTGCATAAGTTGACTCTAAAAATAAAATGAACCAAACATTATTTTGTTATTAAACTTATAAGAGAATAATGATTAGAAAAGAATTGTATGATAGTTATTTAACTAAATCTCAATAGAATTGTCTGAATTAGGCTTTATGATTATTTTTAATGGTTCCTTTTTAACGTTGTTTCGTACCGTATTTCTTTCTTCAATTGATAAAATATATTATGAATTCGTGAATTTTATTCACAAGTATATAACAAGAAAAGAGACTACACTATTTGCAGTTGCCGGAGAGAAATGGGGACGACAGTCGGATTAGCGCCGGGACTGTCTCGGAAGCTGAAGAAGGTGCTAGAAAGCAGAACCGACACTCCAGATCTGGTGGCCTCTCTCAACACTCTCTCCTCATTCTACACCGATAACACTCCTCAGGCTCGTCGCAACCTTCGATCCACCATTGAGAAGCGCTCTCTCCAGATTAACCGCGATTTTCTTCATGCCGCTCTCGCTGCTCAACAGGTTCCCCTTTCTTTCCGTTTCTCCCGAATTTTTGTGATCGAATTTATAATTTTTACTAATTACTGTTGATTTTTGTTTGTAGGCTCTGGATCGGGTGGAGGATGAGGTTAATTCGCTCGCTCAATGCTGCGACAAGTATGTTGCTGGCTACCGAATCTTGATTTAGTGAATAACTGTATGATCAGATCGTTGTAACTTGTTTACTTGCTTCTTGTGTTCTTATTTTGTTTCTATAGCATTGCAAAGGCTTTGGACAGTTGCAGTAATAGCACTGGGGATATTATTAGTACTACGGAGAGGCTTAAGCAGGAACTTGATGTTACTAATCAGAGGCAAGAGATTGTTTCGTGCTTCCTTCGTGATTATCAACTCTCCCCTGACGAGGTGTACTTTCTCTGAAAATTCTAAGGCATCGTCTAATGTTGATTATATTGATAGTTAAGCTCAGATGTTCTTTCTGTTCATTTTGTATTTTCAGATAAATGCGCTGAGGGATCAGGAACTTAATGAGAATTTCTTCAAGGCACTTTCTCATGTTCAGGAAATCCATGCCAACTGCAAAGTTCTACTTAGAACTCATCACCAGGTATACTGTGGCAGTATTTCCTCCAATTATTGTTTGATTCTGTTAGATCTTTTTTTGTGCATGTCACTTGTACATTTCATATGTCGTCTGAGATCCGGATTTTTTCGGTATGCAAATTACCAAATGTTGTCCGCTACTTGATAGTGATACTGCAAGTAGTTAATAGCTACACTTTTGGTGGTTGAAATGTGTATGTATGTTATTCCTTCTCCATTTTTCTGGTGCCAGGAGACATTACTAACTTATTTTGTTTGGCAAATTTGTTTGTTTATCCATCTTCGTTTTCCCTTGGTAACCAAATCCTTCCTCGGTTACTGACATGAGGGTTCTTTTACAGCGAGCTGGTTTGGAGCTGATGGATATGATGGCCGTGTACCAAGAAGGGGCATATGAGCGTCTATGCAGGTGAATATCTATATGATGGAGCAAACTTATTTGATATAAATTACTCGTCCCCATTTCTTTTGTTTTTAGACTTGATGTTTGACAGTTGAGGGCCAATGCATATGTGGCTTTTCTTAGTACTCCATCTAATTGGCATTTTGTGCTGTTTGAAAGAGGCCATTGTTTGCATCATGGGGAATAATAGACTGATCATGGTTTCCTGCAAACGCAACTCAATTATTCTTTGATGCTATTTTGGGTTGTCTTAAGCCTAACAGGCTGTAATGATAAGATTTATAGATACAGATTTCTTCTTTTAGACCCTGAATTAGACAGGATGTTCTTCTGGAGCTCTTCAAATGTTGGAAGTATAAAATTGCTTACTAGAGCTGTTGCAAGTTATGTTCCGTGCAAGATGTTCATCATATTGCTATTCATTCTTAAAAGTTCTGTATTTTATAATTATGTTAGTTATCCATCACTTATATGTTATATATATGCTATTTGCATTTTATATCTAGGTGGGTTCAGGCAGAGTGTAGGAAATTGGGGGACACTGATAATCCTGAAGTTGATGATCTTTTGAAAACGGCAGTTCGATGTCTCAAGGAAAGGCCTGTCCTTTTCAAATATTGTGCTGAAGAGGTGATTGCCATCCTATTAATTATTTGTAAAAGGTTTAAAATTGCATACCTTTTACTTCTGACATCTATCTAGACAGTTATGCTTGACAATTCTCTTGTTTTTCTCAAACAGGTGGCAAATATGAGACACAACTTACTGTTTAGAAGATTTATAAGTGCTCTTACACGAGGAGGACCCGGAGGACTGCCAAGACCAATAGAGGTTCATGCACATGACCCTTTAAGATATGTCGGGGACATGCTTGGATGGTTGCATCAGGTTTGACTTGAAATCTTTTCAGGATGAGTTCACATCTATATTATGACTTATTTCTTTATAAGTTCAACCATTTTTATCTGTTTTATATGCTCCATTTGTTTGTGTGCAGGCATTGGCATCAGAAAGAGAGCTAGTTCTTGGGCTTCTTGACCCAGATGCAGTGGTAGATAACGAATCAACTGTGAATCATTTGCCCAAAAGTTCGGAGAACGAGAATGGCAAGACAGAATCAGACTTGACATTTGTTCTTGATAGAATTTTTGAAGGAGTTTGCAGGCCGTTTAAAGTTAGAGTTGAGCAAGTTTTGCAGTCACAGCCTAGTCTTATAGTTGCATACAAACTAAGTAACACCTTGGAATTCTACTGCTACACAGTGAGTTAGACTGCATCTACTGCTTTTTTAATAACTTTTTTGCATCCTTTGATGAAAATCATTATGTCAAATTCTAGATATCAGGTTTGCTTGGTAGAGATACTTCTCTTTGTAACACACTTTGGGTACTCAAAGATGCTGCGCAGAAGACGGTTTTTGACATTCTGAGAAGTAGAGGGGAGAAGCTTTTACGTTATCCCCCTCTTGTCGCTGTTGATCTTTCTCCACCACAGGCAGTGAGGGAAGGAGTCTCTGTTCTGCTTGAGATAATCGACACACATAATAGCATGATGGTTCCTGCTTTAGGGAAAAAGCCTGATTTTGGGCCAGTTCTTTCCGCTTTAATTGATCCTATCATTCAGGTAACCTCCATTTGCCAAATTTATGAATTGTTTTACTTCTCATCAAGCTTGCTCATTGCTAAAGTTTTGAAATGTATGACATGAAGGTCTAAAGTAATCTGTGTATTTTGTTCTTAAAAAAATCATTTAAATGTCATGCTTTCATTAATTTTTGTTTCCTAATTCTAGAAGACTGTTTTGAGTGCATCTTGCAGATGTTAGACATTGATTTTTCGAAAAGCATGCAACCTTTACAATTTAGGTCATATCTGGATGAAATTCATTTCAAAGTGATCAGAATGCATAAGATTGGGAAATGGAATCTGCTCTAGGCATATTGATGAAAAATGAGATGCAAGTTCATTAATTATGAAGATTGAACTTATGACCCTTTTAGATTGTAAGTAAGGCAGATCAGTTTTGTTGGTGGTATCAAATCTTACCCTTGCACATAATGGTCATGTAAGTACTGAAAGAAGCCTTTTGACTCCCTCTAAATAAAGCCTGTAACTCATGGATGAATACCCAGGAGAGTCAAACATGTGGTCTTAGTAACTAGCTGATAAGCTTGATTCAAACTGTCAAGTTTTACTGCCTGACAAACTGTTCACACTACTTTTGTGTCCTGATGGGATATATTTGGTCTATACTCCCTTTTCAAATTAAAAGATGGAGCTTGTGTGCCATGTGAATTTGTGTTTTGATCAAGTAAACCCTGTGATACTGGGTGTTGAAAGAGAATATACCTTTACTATTATGTATTAACTTTTGGAGAATTCATACTACTGGTTAATTCCTTGAAGAGATCAGTTTATGAAGAACCAGATTTTGGTCACACTGTTTAAAGATACTGGAATCTGGTTTTCAAGTTTGCTGGTTTGCCCATTTTGACTTGGTTCTTTAGCATAGCAGCGAAGGTTGATGATTAATGTTTGCTATTATAGGACGTATATTTGAATTACTTCATACATTGCAGATGTGTGAGCAGGCAGCAGAGGCACACAAGGCCAAAAGTGCTGGCCACTCGTCAAGAAGAAGAATGGGTTCTGAGTCAGGCCTAAAAAGTAAATCGTCAGTTGATGCCCTCTTGTCAAATAGCAGCTCTGGCTCGTCTCCTCAGGTTTCTAGAGTCCCAATAACTTGTGTTTTCATGGTATTTTTATTGATCTAGTTTTGAGCGTCACCTATACTGTTTCTTGAGTAGTGCATACATCCATTCACCTTCATAATTCCTTTTGATGCCAGACTTCCTATTGATATATTTTATGGAGTTCATGGAGCTTTCTAAAATTATGCTATTACTACCTGGTCTTGGTAGTTCGTCTAAGTTGCTAGTCTATAATACATGAGAGTCTAATTCCTTGCGTCTTGAACCTATGCAGAATAGTGAAACACCTTCCATGATATTCCTAGTCAATTGTTTGAGTGCCATCCAACAACCACTTTTTGGAAACGAGGTTGCGGCTGAATACGTGCAGAAACTTGGGGCAATGATTGATAGTCACTTGAACACTCTTGTCGAAAAAGAAGTTGATGCTATACTAAACGGATGTGGGCTGTTACAGAATATGCACCACTTCCGTAATTCACTGAACAAGGAAGCAAGTACTACTCCACTGTCAGAGGTTGAAGAAACATCCCCGACTTCTCTTTCTAAGTGTTTGAAGGCTTTCTTTGGTGTTATTTTAGGAAGTGAGACTTCCCTTCCTGAGTTTGAGCAGATGCAAGTTCCAAAATTACGTTCCGAAGCTAGTCTCCAGGTGGCTAGATCACTTGCTGAAGCTTACGAGCTTATTTACACAGCAATAATGGATCCCAAGAATGGATACTCGGACCCCAAATCACTTGCAAGGCATCCTCCAGATCAAATTAGGACCATCTTAGGGATATGAAACCGTAACAAATTTTTATTGTTTTTGTACCTATGGGGTAATGTACCTTAAAATTATCATTGAATAGAATTCTTTCTTGAGACAATTAATCAGCTATCGGCGATTGGGATGGGTTCTGACTTCTGAGTGTAATTAAGGAAAAATTTGTTACATCGAACTGAAAGCGAATGCAAAAACATTTTTGAGAGGGAGACCACATTTTGGATGGATTGTATTTATTGATTCGTGGGTTTTTCTTTTTCTATGTACGCTTATTTCTGAGATTTCAATCAGGTCAAATAGTAAATTTATCTCATCCTTTTACGTACGCAATAATTGCCCAGATTTAGGTAACTGTTTTAAGACTTGTTCCTAAAAGATTCAAGAAGCTTTTAAGGAGTTATTATTTAAAGATTTGAATTGCAAATCTCATTTCTTATATATTTTTGAAAGATAATACACATAATGGCAAACGCTGCAATCATTTTTTAACTAACTAACGAGATCTAGAATTTAAAAAATAATAATAATTTTCTCAGGTTTTAGTAAACAATTCGATTCGAATTGGCAAGCTCTTTCGATTAAATTCAATTAATTGTTGGATGCATAGTAAAGTGGATCCTCGGGTTGTTGCTTTCCATAAATTTATAATTTACAAACTGACTGTATCAACAATTAAAAATCTAAAATATTATTAATTAGGTAACTATAAATTTGTCATAAAAATACAAAACTTGCATTACAATATACAAACTGTGAAGGTAGAATGCAACTATCAGTTAAAGAATATATGTTTCAGTCATATTAGTGTAGTTAAAGAGTACTTTTAAAATTTGACAATTTTTATTTCATTAAAAAAGCCATAAATAATTTAGGTGCCGTTTGATTCTACTTCTGTGTTTTTGCTACAGTTTTCAGTTTTTTTTTCAAATAAAAACAAATTACATATTAAATAAAACTTAAAGATAAATTATTTTTAATTAAATAAATTTATTTAATCTCTTATATAATATTTATTAACAAATTATTAATAAAATTATGTTATTTTAATGAAATAAATCATTTATAAATTAAAATTTTATTTATAAATTAATATTTATTTGAAATATATTTTAATTATTTAATAAAATTTTATTTGAATATTTACATATTTTATATTTAATTATACTTCTTAATAATTATTACAATTTAATTACATATAATTTAATTATAAAAATTAAATTAAATTAAATTATTCATAATTTTTATTGATAATTAATTTAATTCATTAAATATATAATTTTGAATTAAATTATTCATATTTTTATTAATAATTAATTATAAAATAATACATATTTAGATGATAGTATATCAAATTATGAAAAAAAAAGAAACAACAAACAAAAACTACTTTTATAGTTTTCATAATTTTAAAAAACAAGAAGAAACTAAAACCAAAAACAGAAACTAAAAATTGAAATAAACAATTTTTTCTTTTACCGAATTTGAAAACATAAAGCAAAAAACCTGAAATAAAAATGGAAATAAACTCCCCCTTCGATTATCAATGATCGTTTTTTTATATAAAAATTAGTCTCAGGTGGAATTTTCATTTAAACGCAACTATAAATAAATAAAAAAGGTATGAAATATTTTTTCAATAATATAACTTAATATAATTTATGAATGGGAAATTTTGATTATTGCTTACAGTTTTCATTTTGTTAGTGAATTTGCACGTATAGATGACACTTGGGTGGTAAGGGCCCAAGTTCGGCCAATATTTGAATAAATCTGAGACTCATATTTTAAGTTTAAGCATGATCTATTAATCTAAAGTCAAACTTTATTATTTTCTTTCCAATTTAATTTATATAATTTTAAAAACAACATTATTTTATTGAAAACAACCATCATTTTATTTAATAAATTTGATATTCGGGTCAAGTTGGGCTATAGAGCCCGAACTCAACCCCTTGACGGCTAGGTTCAATCACAAATACTATCCTTTAATTGCCAAAGAAAAAATATGATTGAAGCTAATACATTAAGGTTGTGTTTAGATCTATGGTGTGGTGGGGATAAAAATTTATTCACCGCAGTTTTTAAAAGCAGTCGCATATTTGGATCTGTAGTGAACAATTGGAAGTTGGAGAAAATGCGGTGTCATCGTAGAAATTAATAAGTAAAAAGAGGGTTGCGGTAGGAAGCTGCTTCGGTGGTACAAATTTTACTTTTCATTAATAACCTTCACTACGAGTATTATTTTCTATTATACTCTTAACTAATATGACTAATAATATATTTTTATGAAATATTTTATTTACTAAATTTATTTTATTTATATTTTCTTATTTTAATTTAATATTTTAGTATTTATAATTTTAAAATAATATATTTTTAATTACTTATACAATAATAAATAGTTTATTAAATCAATGAGTTTTTTAGTCATTTTATCTTTTTTTAGCAATCATAACCGTACTTGTCAAACACCTATTTTCACGTTTCAGCAATTACCAAAACAACAATTCCAAACACTTAAGTATTTATTCTTAATAAGTACTTATCATTTCAGTAGGTTGATTTCAGCAGATTGTCAACAACCACCGCTCCCCCAAACTAAGCCTAAGTGAAAAAAGGTTATTATGAATAGATTACCAAATTTGGTTTTAATATGATACGATAATGTTTTTTATTAATATCAGGTACTATTTTAGATAATTTTTAAAAATTATAAAATAGTCCCTCAAATTTATAAAATTACAAAATTGACCTTGAATACATTATGTTATTTAATTTTTAATTTTACGTCAATCTTGTCTCAAGAAATTATAATAATATAAGTTTGATATAATAATTATCTTTTTATTCTTATTGATATTATTGTTCAAATATTTCCTAAATAAATAATAACTGTAGTAATTAATATAAGAAAAGGCCTTTTGATTCTATATAAAATGAAGAATAGTACAGATCTTAAAAATATGTATTTATAATAAGTAAATTTAATTTTAAATGCATCTTTACATATTATAATAAATTTTCACCTCTATACACTAAAAAGTATATATATTATCAATACGAAATATACAAAATTTAAAATATTTATTAAATATATTATAAAATATGTTAAACTAATATAGTTAATTATGTAATCTAGAATCACTTGGGATAAGTCTAATTATATAAAGAATTTTATTTAATACATTCTTACTTATATCTTTATTAATTATCAAATAAATTATAAACAATTTTATAAAATTATTCCTTCTTATGTATAAATAATTCTTATTTTATTTAAGAAAATTTTGACTTTTTCAATTTAGTCTTGAATTTTTTTAAAATTACAATTTGCATGCATATGCATGTGATGCATGCGTATGCAACGGAAGTGTTGGAATCAAGATTCCGACACCATAATAACCCGAAAATCACAGAATCATACATGCATGCAAGGATGTGAAAAGAACATGATATAACAAAACTTTTTACCTTTTGTTTCTCCTCATTTCTTGTTTCTTTTTCTTGTTTGGGTTGTTGCAAACACCAAACCTTTCCTTCTTGATCACCTAAAAACACGCAAAGAAGATGAAGAAACAATGTATAAGGGTGATTTGAGCTCCAAACTAGATGAGTTCTAATAGATGATCCAGATGATGGAAGATAAATTAAGAATCTTGTTCCATGTACTTTGATTCATGCAACAATTTGCATGAATTGCAAGAACAAAGTTCTTGATACCTCTTTCTCACTCTAGAACTCTTATAGAACCCTTAAGCTCTCAATTAAGTATGTAAGAAGTGGTAAGACCTCGTATACGTGAGTGAAGAACTCACTTATATACTCATTCATGTCCTCGGTCACGATTGTGACCAATGACACTTTTAAAAAATCGAGTTCGCCTTCGACCACTATCGTAGCCTATGAGTCACGAACTCACTTATATACTCATTCGTGCCCTCTGTCACGATCGTGACCAATGACACCTTTAAAAAATTGAGTTCGCCTTCGGCCACTATCGTGGCCTATGAGTCATGATAGTAATCTACTTAAAATTGGCTATACACATCATATTTTTCATTCGATCTTTTATGTGTGTGACTCTTAGGTTCATAGTTATTTATGGCACTTGAATTAACTCTTAATTCAAGCAAATCATAAAGGGCTTCATTATGCCAATTTATTGAAATATAAGTGGATTAACACATGAACTCTTCAATAGTTAATTATCCAACTTATGAACCTTTCCATAGCCAACTACCGTGCAATTCGTCCTTTCACCATATTATGCCCTACTTGATTCGGGGTATGGGTTATGAGTCAACTCCCATTAGACTGACTACGTCACATCTAGTCTAAGTGATGTTAGTTCTTGTCCTGAGATCTTAGTACTTTATATGTCATTGAAGACTCCCTTCATAACATATAATTGCTCTAGCTAAAGACTCTTGAGTAATGACCCCGGTAAGAAGCTGTGGGTATCATCTCTTTCTATTAGGAGCGGTGAATCCTTTATTGGCTACCCAATTACCTTCAAATACTAATAGTTGTACCCAATCCCACCCTAAAAACGAACTTGTCTTGAGGCAACAAGGAATGATGTCAAAGTATAGGATTAGTATCCAACATATCCTTGAGTACCTTAAGTCTAAGGATATTTGCACCATTGCTATGATGAGATTAATTATTGATATTCGATAGATCATCCATATGATAATCTCATAGCGTGTCATCCGATGTACTTACTACCCTTAGTAAGTATCCACATGTTAACTCTAAACATATCATGTTTACAATTTATGGGATTTACTACTTGATCAAATTAAGATGTATAATATGTGCTAGTCTATCTAGATTAATAATGTCCTGTCTTATTAATTCTATGACTAGAAATTATTTAGATACTAACATAATTGCACATGATAGGAATCTCATTATCATGATCTCATTATGATTTCTTCATGCTATGCTTTTTATCTCAAACTTCATTAATTCTATTTAAGATCAACATCAATTCATATATAAAAGAATATCAAATTAATAAAAAATGCCTTTCACTTTATTAATCAAAATAAAGTCAGTAAAAAAGTGCTAAAGGTGATTGCCTTTAGAGCACTACTCTAACATAATTCCTCCTAGTATTTAACCGATATTCTAGTTACCAGTTGATATTGACCAATACTAAAATTTGATACAAAATATTTTCATTCGACGTCGTTTTATCAATAGATACAAATATTCAGGCCTTCCTTATACAAAGAATAACAATTGATATATTTATATTGAAAAAGAGATTAAGGACAATATAGTTTCATCAATTTCTTTTAATAATTTGCAAATGTAAACAAGAAAATAATTGAAAAAGACTCACACCAAAGAAAATAATAGAATGTTTGGCCCTCTTTTAAGAAGCGTTCTATGGATAAACATTTCCTTACAAATTGAAACCTAATTTCCTTAATAGGCATCTTCAAGAGCAAACAGTGCTTAATGTTGGTTTATGCCCTATAACCAATTGCTTTGGTTGTAGTTTAGTGAAAAATTATTTAAAGACATTTTATATCTGTATGTTTAGATGTATATAATAAAGTCCATGAGATAATTATACATTACAAATGAAATTATAATTATGAGATTCATATTTCATTTATGTATTATTCCTAAATGTTCCTATTCATTGTTCTATTAAGATTAGACATTAATAGAATGTAAAAAGACTAGCACACGTTTTGTTTTTCCTTATGAAGAAAGCAGTCGATCTCATAGGCTAAAGTATAGAGATACTTAAACAAACATGTGGGTATTTGTTAGAGAATAAGTTCATTGAACAAAACCAATATGAGAATTCAATTTGGAGCATTACTTGTATGTCTATGGAATTCTCATTGTGATGATTGTATAAGTGATGATCCTTTGATTTGAGGTCATCAAAGTTATCTTGTATGGGGATTGCTATGTTTTGATACTACTTATGATCTATTTAATCATAGGTCATTTAATCAGTAGTCATTGGATGTAGCATGAACGATATGGAGGTAGTTGAGTGATCAAGATATGATTCATCACCTTAAAATAATTAGGGAGAATGTTTTGTTGTTCTCGAATAATGTTGATTAAGGAAATCCTTGGTCAAGGTGAAATGATGCTTTGTAAATAGTTTACAGATGTCATTAATTGAATCAATAGCTAATGACAGTGAACTAATATGATTATACTTAAAATAGAGTAGACATTAATTTCATTCTCTATGTCTAATTGGAACATTGTATGATGAAAGTATTGAATTATACAAAACAATTATGCACAGAAAGATTAATCAAAACCACCTTAAAATTCCTAAATATTTGGGTCGTCATGATGCGATGCTAGCCACCAATCTTGATCTATGATTATAATTTGTTTAATTATAGAATTAAAGATAAATTAAAAGGACTTTTAATTATGAATTAGAATTAGAATTTATAATCATTGCCAACATATTTGGAAAGAGAGCAAAGTTAATTTAATCAAGTTGGACTTGATTGTAAAGTTTAAGGAACTTTATAATTAAATATGAGATATTTAATAAATAAGGAATAATATGAGATTTTGAATTTTATTTAGACATAAATGGTATTTAATTAGAATTATAAATAATTCTAATTAAAGTTTAATTGAAATTAGAATTTAATTTCAATGAAATTACTAAAATGTTCAGAACCTATTATAAATAGGCTTAAGCTCTATGAAGTTAGCACTTCTTGCTTAACCCTCTTTGTAAGAGTTACAGAGTTCTCTCAACTTGTTATGTGGATATCATTAAAGGCTGGCCATTTGAACGGCTATGCTAGTTGAAATAGATCGGTTCTGAAAATGGATTGAGGGATACAACAAGATAAAGATCAAGCTTCAGAATAAGGTATGAATTAATTTTCCACTTTATTATGATTTATAGAATTAAATAGATCTTAGTTTTCGAAAAATCAATAGTTTTGAAAAGGTTTCATGATTATTCCACCACAGTCGGAATCGAATCTCGACCAAATTTTCCAACAGTGGTATCAGAGCAAAAGTTTAATTCTATTATTTGGTTACAAGTATTTGATTGTTGTCGATCATATAATTTTGGAATTGAATTAGAATATGAAAAATTCATATTTTGAACCTAGAATTGTTCTGATTGTTGTTGTGAGTTTCTGAAAAAGATATAACCGCATCTCATTATTCTTGCTTCTAGAAATTGGTTTCTGGAAATTTTAATTGTGCGTCTCCTCTACTTGTTGTATGCTTCTAAACACTAAATAAGCATGCCTCTGATTGTTTTGTTTCTGGAACAAGTGACGCATGGAGATGCCTAACGATTGTGTTTGTGAATTTGCAATTCACGTTTTGTTCTGGAAATTTAGGTTACCCTAAAGAAAAACAAAATGCACGCCTCTATTATTATTTATTTTTGTAAAACTCCCCTTTTTTCAACGATTGATTTTGTTTGTGTTTTGACTGTGGGTTCTGAAAATTAACTTTGGATTTGTTAAGTGGTTGCTGAAGAACGGTTGTGTTTCTTTTTATTATTACAGCTACTGGGTAATAGAATAATAAGAGTTGTTTGTCTTTTTGTGTTGTTATGGATTTTTGCATTTATTTTGCCCTTACTTGTGTTGAAGGGTTGAATCCAGCAACAAACTATCGCTAGTTTAACCGCAGAACCAGTGCCATTGCCATTAGTTTACGGAATCAACTAGTGGTGTCGCTGGTGAGACCACTGGGTAGCTTGCGACACCATTGGATGGCATCGCTATCCACACCACTTGGTCACTGGTGATGGCTTATGCCCATGGGAGGAGGCCGTGATGAACACCGATGGTGAAGTGAGACGTCACTAGTCCATGGCAACGTCAAGGAGGCATCAGTGGTGAGGAGACTCAAACGAAGGCGCGACAAACATCTCCATGTGAAGGCAGACGTCACCGTGGAAACCTAGGCTCGGCGGTTGTGTGAGGCAGAGCAGGAGGCATTGGAGATGCAATTTGGAGAAACATGGGAATGATGGTTTTTAAGCGACGAAGGCTTGCAAAAACATGGAGACGTTTCTGGAGAAGACGATGGGCACGTGTAAGTCACACGCTCACCATCTTCTGGGAGCACGTCCACAGAGATGTGACTGGCGTGTGTACTCTTCCATTTTTTTAATGCTGTAAAAAATCTTTATACAATTAAATTAATTTAATGGAGATTAAATTAGTTTTTCTATTTTTGAAAATTGTTTTCAAGGGTTAATTTTATTAGGAATGTTTTGGAATTTAGTTTAATTTTTCAAGGGGTTTGATTATTTAATTTAATTTAATTATCCATTCAATTCCAAAATTAAGATCATTATTTTTATTAACTTGATTAAGATTAATAATTATATTGATTCTTAATTAATTTTAGAAAATTAGTTTCTAAACTTTGAATTAATTAGTTTCAATTAAATTGAAATTAATTAATTAGAAAAGTAGCTTCTAAAATTAGAATTGACTATTTTCAATTAGCTTGAAATTAATTAATTAGACTCCTTAAAATTAAGAAAAATGTTTTCTTAAATTATTAAAAAGTTGTTTCTTAATTAATTAAATATATTTATTTCAATTTGATTGAGATAAATTAAATTCTTAATTTTATTTGTTTAGAGAATTATTGTTTTATTTATTTAGAAATTGTTTTTTTATTTGTAAATAATAAGTTACTTAATTTATTAGAAAGGATATTATCTTGATTACATTTTGAAAAATGTTTTCATTTATTTATCAAGAAAAGGTGCTTTCTTTAATATCTTTTGAAACTAGTTTTCTAATATATTAAAGAAAGGTTTTCTAATTTATTAAGAAATCAATCACTAAATAAATAATATAAAGGACTTTCTTAATTAAATTTAAAAGTGTTTTATTTAATTTTGAAACTAGTTTCCTTTTAATTTTAGAAAATAGTTTTCTAATTAAAAATAATTTTTAATTAGATAATAAATAGTTGTTGGACCAATGGTGGTTGACAAAATTAAATCCCTTTGTGTTTTGATAATTATAAAATATATAGAAATGCTTA
>JAOSBN010000009.1:15283653-15297776 GCA_027563595.1 Erythroxylum suave
TTATTAATAATAAATATTTTCATTACAAAACTGTAACTGGAAAAAAATTAAGTTATAAGTAAATACACTTGCTTTCCAGGGCACTATATTTATATAACTCCAACACTACTTCTACAAATTTAATTCTAAAAACATAAGCGTAAACTCAAAAATTCTATCCAATTTAACGAGGATCCACTATTCTTTAACAGGTATAAGCTCTTATATGATTTTTTTTAAGATGTTCCTGAGAATACAAACCTCTTAAATGGAGTGTTCAAGTAGTTGAATGATAACCAAGCATCATCCACTTCTTATACTGCTCATAGATATCATAATAACCTTTGTTACATACCATTTTAAGGATAAATTTCATAAATTTGAGTTAGAATTGTAAATGATTTTGCAAATTGAATGCTTAGAATTAGTAACAATATTTCCTGAATATTTTTTTAAAATAGGCGTAGATCTCTTTGTATACAGACTTGCTTTTAGGTCCGGATCTCTTATATCATATAAATTCTTCAAGAACACAATCACTTTTATAGCTTAAGGACATTATATTAGGCTTCGCATAGTACATGCCTAAGTTTGCAAATTTATTAAAAAATATTTGATAATTTTTATTATCGTCTATAATTGTCTCGTGGTTATTTTTGAACCATATTTAGCATTTATATCTTTGTGAAAATTGTTGTGATTGATGTCATTTATATGTAATTATATTTAGTGATGGAACCTTTAAACAACATGAATGATTCCACTGATTATCTGGAAATAAATGAAAAAGGATGTCGGATGGAATGATACCACAGAGATCCATTTAATCTCATTTATGGTTAAAGAAGTGAAGAAGGGAAATCAAACAATTACTACCTTTTTCAAAGTTAGTTAGAAGAATACTAAGGTAGGCCTTTAAAAAAATTTTGACGTTTAATTAAAGAATAAGTTTAATGCATAGGGCTAAATTGAAGGATTTCAAGAACTTACTCAAAGAAATAGGAATCAATTACAACTCCTTCACTGGTCAAGTTACAAATGAGTGTTGAGAAAATTTATTTGAGGTAAAATATGTCTTTAATCATTATTATATCATATCATATAATATTTGTTGCTACAAACGAGTGTTGAAAAAATTTATTTAAGGAAAAATATTTCTTTGTTTATTAATATATAATATTTGTTCTCATATATCTTTTTCATCATTGTAGGTGCATAAAATGACTCACAAATTCAAGAAAAAATGATGGAAGGATTTTTAGAATTATGTCATACTTTTGGAGATACTACTATAACTGGTTTACATGCATATCCATCAATTATATCTCCATCGAATAGTACAAAAGAGGAACATAGAATTGATGTTGATGAAGATTGCTCATATAATAAAAAAGGAGATCAAGTTACAAGTTCTCCATCTAAGAAAAAGAAATATCCTAAGAATAAGAAGGTAAAGAAGATACGATCTAAAATTTTAGAAGAAGTTTTGATTATGATTAGTGAACAATCTAAAAGAAAGAATGATTTACTTAAGAAAAAATTGACCGAAACATCATCTACTATAGAGAATGGATACGGAGCTTCATCAATTAATCAAGAGAGTAATATAATGAGGGAATGTTGAAATTTCTTAGATAGATTAGGTGTTGAAGGTGTATAATATAGAAAAGTTGTAAGGCGGCCTTACATGATTTTTCACTTTATAGGGATATTTTTTATGGATATGGAAAATGTAAGGAAATTATATTAGATTATGTTAGTTTTATTTTTATGTTATTGCATATCGAATTCTTATTGATTTGATACTTTTATATTAAGATCTATTCCAGGGTTTAAACACTTTAAGTTTGTAGTTTGTATGAACATTTGATATAAACCTTTTGGCTTAATGTTTTTATTAATTGTTTAATGCTAGTATTGTAGATACATAACTTCCATATCAATTTTCAAGTCAAATTATGCGGACGAACGGATAAAGGTAGTTATTATTTTTCTAGTTAGGGAAGAGAACAAATATTTTCATTTACAAAAAGATATAAAACTTTTGTCTTATCAGGTCATGATTGGATATTAGAACTTTTGAGTGGAAATTCTACAAGAATTTATGAGAACTTAAAATGAGCAAGACAATCTACTTAAGCTTATGTGATGAGTTAAAGAGTTTAGAAAGCATAAAACCAACAAGTCAGTTGACTATGGAGGAACAAATAGCAATTTTCTTGATAAAACAAGTCATAGTGAGATAACTAGAGTTAATGTATAACACTTTCAACATTCAACTTGGATAATTTGAAGTACTTTCACAAAGTCTTATATGCATTTACACCTCTTGTGAAAGGAGTGATTACTCTACCATCCTTTACCTATACATCTCTTTAAATTCAACACAATTCAATTTTTTTCCATATTTTAAGTACATTCATATATTTAATTACTATTTTCATAATATCCTTACTATCAATAATTATTCTAATAGTATTTTTTTATAGAGATTATATAGGAGTAATAGATAGTAAACATATTGATGCACATGTTCCTATTGATGAACAAATACCATATAGTAATAAAAGAATGAGTTTACCTTTAAAAAATCCTAAAATGTACACAATTTTGCAATTGTAGCCTAAACTTTAAAAATGACAATTAAATACTTGAACTTTTAATTTTTCTCAAATATAACCCAACGTTAGTGTCTCTATTAACAAAGCTGACATGGTTTGTTATAATAAACATATTATGTCATGTATCATGTCAAATTCACATCAAATTTTAATAAAATTAAATATAACAAAAAAATAACAAAAAAACCCTAACCTACCCTTCCCTCCTCTTTTTTCACCCACCCAAAATCTTGAGTTAATTGATCTTTACATAGTTAAGGGTGATTTTAATGGTGTAGTTAAAGTCCCTCTTCTTCTTTACTCACTCCAAACCAATGTTACAAATACCGTATTGGCCCTGGTACCGAATTAGGATGTGGTATTATATTGTACTAGTACTGGTCAATACTAAGTACTGATTCGAGTAATTTTTTAAATTTATAAAATAGTCCCTAATTTTTTTTAAAATTTGCAAAATAGTCATTGTCATACTGTACTATATACTTTATTAGTTTACATCAACCTCGTCTCTAAAAAGCACAATAATAAATAATAACTACAATTAATATGAAATAACAATAATTTTCAATTATTTTACATATAAATAACTACAATTAGTATGAAAAATAGAATTATCATCATACAAATATAAAATTAGGAACAACACAAAGTATTTAAAATATTACAATTTCATCATATAATAAATAATAATTACATCAAACATCATATAAAAGAACAATAAATATTCTTAACTCTCAAACTATTGCAATTTATGACAAGAGTTCATGATGAGGAAATAACTAAGTAGAAGTGAAACATAAATCAAAAACATTTATAATTACATTACATATATAGAATTTAACACATACATCAAATATAAGTAAAATTAAAAGAAGAGGAAAAATAAAAACCTGGAACTTCATTCAATCGTCTACGGGAAGATATCCACTATAACTGCACTAACCCCAATTATCATTTGGTATAAAATTCTCATCATTGAGAGGAGTCTCATCATCATCATCATTCAAATTCAATGCATCAAATGACATGTCAATGCTTTCCCGTCTAAGATTATCTTTCAAGTCATTCACATCTATCAAACCCGGTTCCTTAGAAACCCAATCTGCTAAAAGATCGATATTATCAATTCAAATTAGATCTATTGAACTACTTGTACTATTAAGAGTCCTAGTAAACAATAAAATTTAATAATTAGATAATTATAAAAAAATATTAAAATTAATATTGATAATAACATACCTTTCCTAAAGCTTTAAATTGTAATGAACGAAAACTAAGTTATTCAATCCATTGTGCTCCAATCTATTCCTTTTCTTGGAATGGATGAATTAAAATATGCTCCTATTCTGTTCATAGCCTGTTGCACTCGCACATTGACTGAAAATTCGAATTGCAAACCTTTGTAATTTCGGAACACCACTTCTGAATTGATCCCACCAAAAAATTGTAAATCATAAGATAACAAAAGTAGAGTTATAAACAAAATAAAGTGATAATTAATTTTTAACAAGTAAGAAAAAGGAAACAACTAATACTTGGAGAAAGTTTTACTCTTTGTCGAATAACAATTGACTTTCCAGAATTCTTAAAAAACTTCTTATAAAGCTCTGTGTGTTAGCTCAAGAGATTTTGCATCATGTCATGGGCAACAATTGTTATAATAGTTAATAAAATTTCCCTATTAACTTCAGTTTCTTTGCACAATCTGATATGAAATGGACATTAGGATTTAAAAATGCCCCAAGTGCAAACAATAGAGAAGAAAATTACCTTTCCCATCTCTCCTTGATGATTGTAAGATACGATGTGTTCAAAGAAGACCTATGTTTCATATTGGCCTTGATTGTTTCCTTTACCCTCTCCATGGCATTACAATTATAATCAATTGTTGTCTTTTCTTCACTATCAACTAAGCGAAGCACCCTTATCAAAGGCTCATAAACTTAGAAAATAAATTGGCATTAAGACCAAAATTCACTATCTTCCAGTATAATTCTGGAAAATTCCAATCCAGCATTAGACCTAGCATGCTGAGATACAAGCCATTTATCACTTGTAAATATTTGTATTAACTCTTTCTTCATCTTAACAAATCACAAAAATGATAAGAATTTTTTTGCAAATCTTGTCACAATATGATGACACAAATTCTTACCATTGGTAAATTCCTACCATTAGTAAATTCCTTTCTCATTAAATTCAACACCCATGTGCGATTATAAATGAACTTGGTCACATTTGAAGCTTTCTGCACAGTCTCATCAATAATAGGAAAATACCTAACATTCCCTATATTTTTTAGAAGTAGGTCAATGTAATGTGTAGCAAAAGGAGTCTGAAAAAAAGAATTATACTTATTTTGTAACCTTCTTCTTACCACTTTATAAGTGGAATCATTGTTAGTAATAAACTGGACAATATTTTTTGGCCCTACTTCATCGACAACTTCATCGAATATCTCAAATAAGGTATTAGTATTCCAAATAAGGCCAGATGCATTAATAGACTTCAAAAATATTGAGCCACTTACAAAATAAACGAAAAATTTTATAATAAGCTTATGTCTCTTATTTGTCACCATCACATATGATTGAACACCCATCAGTAGCCTAATCTGCTCTTCTTTCTTTCAAATAATTTTTAATTTTAGAAATTAAGCAACTCAAAAGTTTACCTCTGCAGCTATCAATCGAAGGAGCTTTTTATCCCATCCCTTAAGAGGTTATCAAATCTATCATAGGTTGATAATAGTATAATTGGGAAGCATTGAATGTTGCATTTGTATCATAACACCATCTAGCCATTGTCAAATCTACATTATGTGTCACATCTTTTGATTGCATGGCACTACGAATTAAAGGCTAGGATCCAGGAATTGTTCGTGGTGCAAAAACATTCGCCATCTTCCTTCTTCTTTTCCCAACATTAGGTCCAGATGTAACATTCACTTTTTGCTGAGAAGGAACAATATCACTACCACTACCACCCTCAACGTTTCCACAATCATCACGAAAACTAGTGAATTAACTTCCATAAACAATTTTATAATTCAATATCTCCCTTCTATCTTTCTCGTATTGATATTCTTCAAGCAAATCTTTTATTTGCCACTTTATATCATGACTTACTTTTTTTACAGGGTTCCACATCTCCTTTAACCCCAGCTAAATGCTTATTTAATCGAGTGATTCCTCCACCTTTGAAATGCTTCTTACAAAACAAGCAAATAGTATAGTTATTCATACTTGGGACCAATAGTATAGGATCAAGCAGTATCATTGCATTTTCCTAAGACGATTCGATCATGAGTACTTGAACTTCCTTCCAGTTATCAATAAAAATTAACGAAAACATATATCAAAATAAAGAACATATAATTTCATTACACAATACTCATGTCCATCTCATATAATATAACTCATTTTTATGATTACATAATACACAATTCAATTTCATCCAACACAATTCATCAATAACTCAATAACCAATAATTCTAGTGGTCAACATACACAATTACATAATACGCATGTCCATCATATGTAATCTAACTCATTTTGTATGATTACTTCATACACAATTCAATTTTATCCAAAACAATTCATCAATAAGTAAAAAACCAACAATTAAAGTACTTAACATACACAATACGCATGTCCATCATATGTAATATAACTCATTTTGTATGATTACATCATACATTATTCAATTTCACCAAATACAATTTAATTTTATCCAACACAATTCATCAATAACTCAAAAACCAACAATTCAAGTATTCAACATACACGATTGAGCAATACGCATGTCCATCATATGTAATATAACACATTTTGTATCATTAAATCATACACTATTAAATTTTATTGAACAAAATTCAATTTTATCTAACACAATTCATCAATAAGTCAAAAACCAACAATTTAAGTATTTAACATACACAATTACACAATACACATGTCCATCATATGTAACATAACTCATTTATATGTTAAACATCATACACAATTCAATTTCATTACATACAATTTAATTTTATCCAACACAATTCATCAATAAGTCAAAAAATAACAACTCAAGGATTCAACATGAACATATGCAATACGCACGTCTATCATATATAATATAACTCTTTGTATGATTACATCATATACAATTCAATTTCATCAAAACAATTTAATTTTATTTAACACAATTCATTAATAATTCAAAAACCAATAATTCAAGTATTCAACATACACAATTACACAATATTCATGTCCATCGTATGTAATACAACACATTTTGTATGATTACATCATACACTATTCAATTTTATCAAACACAATTCAATTTTATTCAACACAATTCATAAATAAGTCAAAAATCAATAATTAAAGTATTCATCGTACACAATTACACAACATGCATGTCCATCATATATAATATAATTCATTTTGTATGATTACATTATATCAAATTCAATTTCATCAAATACAATTCAATTTGATCAAACGCAATTCATCAATAAGTCAAAAACAAACAATTCAAGTATTCAACATACAAAATTACACAATACGCATGTCCATCATATGTAATATAACTCATTTTGTATGATTAAATCATATATAATTCAATTTCATCCAACACATTTCAATAACAAGTCAAAAACAATAATTCAAGTAGTCAACATACACAATTACATAATACGCATGTCCATCATATGTAATATAACTCATTTGGTATAATTCGATCAAACACAACTCAATTTCATCAAAACCAATTCAATTTTATCCAGCAAAATTCATCAATAAATCAAAAACAAACAATTCAAGTATTCAACATACACAATTACACAATACGCAAGTCCATCATCTGTAATATAACTCATTTTGTATGATTAAATCATACACAATTCAATTTTATCCAACGTAGTTCATCAATAAGTCAAAAACTAATAATTTAAGTAGTAAATATACACAATTACATAATATGCATGTCCATATGTAATATAACTCATTTTGTATTATTACATCATATATAATTTAATTTCATCAAACACAATTCAATTTTATCTAACACAATTCAAGTATTCAACATACACAATTACACAATACGTATGTCCATCATATATAATGTAACTCATTTTGTATAATTACATCATATATAATTCAATTTCATTAAATACAATTCAATTTTATCCAACAAAATTCATCAATAAGTCAAAAGCCAACAATTCAAGTATTCAACATACACAATTACACAATATGCATATCTATCATATGTAATATAACTCATTTGGTATTATTATATCATACCCAATTCAGTTTCATCCATCACAATTCATTAGTAAGCCAAAAACCAACAATTCATATTCAACATATACAATTACACAATACACATGTCCATCATGTGTAATATAACACATTTTGTATGATTACATTATATAAAATTCAATTTATCATATACAATTCAATTTCATCGAATACAATTTAATTTTATCCAATGCAATTCATCAATAATTCAAATATTCAACGTACACAATTACAGAATACTCATGTCCATCATATGTAATATAACATATTTTATATGGTTACATCATACACTATTCAATTTCATCTAACACAATTCAATTTTATTCAACACAATTCATAAACAAGTCAAAAACCAATAATTAAAGTATCAACCATACACAATTACACATCATGCATATCCATCCTATGTAATATAACTTATTTTCTATTATTGTATCATACACAATTCAATTTCATTAAACATAGTTGAATTTTTTCCAACATAATACGTCAATAAGTTAAAAACCAACAATTCAAGTATTCAACATATACAATTACACAATATGCATGTCCATCATATGTAATGTAACTCATTTTGTATGATTATATCATACCCAATTCAGTTTCATCCAACACAATTCATCAATAAGTCAAAAACCAACAATTCAAGTATTCAACATGCACAATTACAGAATATTCATATCCATCGTATGTAATATAACTCATTTTGTATGATTACATTGTGCACAATTTAATTTCATCAAACACAATTTAATTTTATCCATTACAATTCATCAATAATTCAACATACACAATTACACAATATTCATGTCCATCATATTTAATATAACACATTTTATATGATTATATCATACACTATTCAATTTCATCGAACACAATTCAACTTCATTCAACACAATTCATAAATAAGTTAAAAACCAATAATTAAAGTATTTAACATACACAATTACACAACATGCATGTCTATCATATATAATATAACTCATTTTCTACGATTACATCATACACAATTCAATTTCATTAAACACAATTGAATTTTTTCTAGCATAATTCTTCAATAAGTTAAAAACCAACAATTTAAGTATTCAACATACACAATTACACAATATACTTGTCCATCATATGTAGTATAACTCATTTTGTATGATTATATCATACCCAATTCAGTTTCATCCTACACAATTCATCAATAAGTCAAAAACAACAATTCAAGTATTCAACAAACACAATTATACAATATGCATGTCCATCATATGTAATATAACACATTTTGTATGATTACATCATACACAATTCAATTTCATTGAGCACAATTTAATTTTATCCAACCCAATTCATCAATAATTCAAAAACCAATAATTTAAGCATTCAACATATATAATTACATAATATGCATGTCCATCGCATGTAATATAACTCGTTTTGTATGATTGTTTCATACACAATTCAATTTCATCAAACGCAATTCAATTTTATCCAACACAATTCATCAATAAGTCAAAATCCAGCAAATCAAATATTTAACATACTCAACTACATAATATGCATGTCTATCATATGTAATGTAACTCATTTTGTATGATTACATCATACACAATTCAATTTGTTGACTTTATATTAGCTTGTATAATCAATTTTTAAGAGAATGACATTCAATGATTTAAGTGCTTAATTTGGTACATAGTAAAATCAAGAGTTAAGTCTTGGAACTAAATATTACTTCAATCCAAACCCATAATAAAGGTATTTTGATTTAACCCATCATTTAATTATATTATAGTATTATATTGCATAAAAATTAGAAATACCTTTATCTTGCCTTTACTATTTTGTTATTCTTGCCTCATCTTTTTATGTCTCTTTAAAAAGTAAAAGAAAAGAAAAACCAGAGTTTTCTCTTCTTAAATTTACGTGGTATTTCAAAATAAATCTGCTAGGTTTCTTGTTCTATTCTATGATATACATAACAATTTAATTGTCATTACTAATTAATCAACTAATCAACTTGATAACTTAATTGAAAGAAATTGCTAATGAATAATTAAAAAATCAATTGATCCATGCGTTTATCGAACGAAGAAAATAGAGATAAAAATCAACTATACACTTAGAAAATGTTAACTATTCAAAAACACAATTAATTAAATTTTAATTTTATTACTAATTTACTATACAATTATAAGGCCGCCTTCTTTACAATCGTATTATTATTAATTGGCAATGGCATAATTTTATAACGGTTACCATGTCACACGTCAATTAAACTTTCTTTTTTCTAACGTTACAACCTGCTTACACCTCATTAAATTTTATAATATTTTTAACATTAATTTAAAATGTATATGTTCATCTAATCCTTATATACATCCGATCGATGTCAGACAACTCATAGCTCTAATGGCAGCTTCCAAAAAAGAATGGCAGTTTCAGCCATACAACAATCTGCAGAGTTGAGAACCAGACATATAATAAATCGGAACAACATTTTTCTTTCTTTTTTAAATAATAAGATAACCGAGAAAAGAAAAGAGATGGTCTAACATATACAAGGTCAACAATTTGTTGTAATCGAAGAACACAAAATTCTGGAACCAAACAATAATTTCAACTATCTGCTGCTCTGAAGATGGTAAGCAATGAGAGGAAGAGATTAATGATGTCCAAATACAGAGAGACAGCAGCCCAAATGTATTCATCGTAAGAATAGCGCTTGATTAAGTTGTCAGTGTCGTACACAATATACCCACAGAATATAATAGAAGCCAAGCCCCCGTATATCATGATAGAGATCTTACCCAGTGGGAATAGTACCTGCAACGGCGATTAATGAAACAAAAAAATAAGGATGATATATTAATCAGATCAAACCCGCATATCAGGCAAATCTAGTGAAGCCTTCAGGGGCCAAACGCTTACCTGAATCAATGCAAACACTATTAGAACAAGGACGGCACCAAACAAGAAGGGCCCAAGGAAGTTGAAGTCATAGCCTCTCCTAGCCGCCCAAAATGTGTAGAGTGTAAGGCTCACAACCACCACAGTGGTCAGAATCACAGATTCCAGAATTACCTTCCCTGTTGCCAAAATACCTCAAAGTCATGCAAACCAAGCTATTGATAACAATTTGTAAGTACCCTTTCAGCTCTTGTTTGTTAATTTATGTAACGAATAACGGCAAAGGTTATTTATGTACTACTATCAAATGTGATATTGAAGGCAAAATCCATTTGCTACGCTAAATGCTAGATGTGGGAAAGAGACAACCATGCCTCGTTCAAAAACGGGATTCACATCAAACTTTAAGTGAACACGATAATAATTTCACATGGAATTCGTGTCTTGGAGAGATTGTACTACAAACCAAGGGTTGAATCACATTAGAAAGTTTTTGTTTTCTGAATCAGAGTCACATTAGAAAGTTTTTGTTTCAGAAACTCATAAACACCTAGTCTTCCATTTTCCCCAACCGCTTAGGAAATCAAGAACCACACAACTAGGAAAGAAGGTAGAAGCACGACCTTAAACTAAAGTATTTTCAATCATCCTAGCACTTAATTCTCACCGTCCTCCCAATTCTCACCACAAATATCTCGCATTGCACGGTGGAGCTGGATAGCCCCCAATTGTAACCAGTAATAGCAGGTTTTAAGCAAGACACAAGCTTTTTATTTTCATTTGTTGTGCATTTCTTCAGATCAACCACTATCTCTACATCCCTTTACTGGTTCCTGTAAATCACGTAACCACAGGAGCCTAATGCACAAATTTGGACTTTACCTAAGCCCAGAAAATGGATAACTGAGTCCAACCAACTAGGAGAGAATCAACATATCCTTTTAGAAAGCATTAATCCGTCTCGATCACCGCACAAATCTCCATTTCTTTGCTCTCTCCAAGTCTTGTTCCCCCGTCTTCCTACCATAGCTGTTTCGAGAACTATAGCAATCAATTATTATTCTTTTTTCTGATGAAGATGTATAGCTCCGTGAGTCTCTGTGTCTATATAGATAGTTCCCGGAAGTATATGCGTAGGATGAAGATTACAGATAGCACACTGTGACGATTGTGCCAAAACTACAAAAAACTTTCACATCATTTTAATTCCTAATTCCCACAACCAAATTACTCATAATTTTCCATATGAAGTTTTTGTTGATTAACAAAAAACTAGCAAATCCTTGTCAACCATAACGCATAGTTCTCATAAAATACCAAAGCCCTTAAACGGAAAGAAAGCGCAATAAAACAAAAATTGGTCTTACCCTCTGTAAACGCACAAGTTAATCCAACAACGAAAGCGAGAGAGATGGTGAAAATCCCAAGCAGGAAATAATTTACCGGGTGCTTCTGGTGGTAGTAATACAACGGACACAAAGCTGCACAGAATAACCCACAAAAAACTCATATCACTTCTACACCAACCAAGAACAAATAATGAAGAACGTAGTAAATAAGAACAAAACAATACCTAGGAAGGGCACGAAAATGAGGACTATGTACAGAGCCAAGCCAGCGCCAGTGGTGACGAAGAAGACCGCAATCGGACGGACGAAAACGACGACAGAGGCTACAGCTATTGTGAGCAGCAATTGGACGGTTATGATTGAGTATATTTTCCTAATGAAAGCCCATCGGAGCTCCGGACTCTCAAGCATCATGGGGTACAGAGGTCTTGCCCCTTCCTCCAAGTCGTCTTTCGGGTACGCCTGGGCCCACATCTTTTAGAGAAACAAACAAGAATGAAGATGAAGAAAGTTTTGAGTGTTTGGATGGGGAGACAAAGGAAACGCAGCTGGAAAGTAAGAGAAAGGAAAATAGTTAGATTAACAGTTGGGAAAGGAATATACTCGTGTTCCGGGAGAAAGCAGTTTTATATTTAGAACCGAAGAAACTTCAAGATATATCGCGGCTGTGGGATTTGGCACGTGGGAGGTAAATGGTGTTACACGTGCAGATCTGTAATAGTCTAGATTTCTCGTGACCTGTTTGGCCCCGAGCCGTGACTTGTGAGTCCCCACTCCCCAGGAAGGTAACAGAACGGACACTTACGAATCAACAGTGTATGAGGTTTAGATCATCGGTAAATATTTTATTGTTAGAAAGGGGTAGAGGTAAAGCTTTCAGCTGTATATTTTAAGCCATAATCATTTGACAGGAGCTTTTGCTTAGAACATTGGACAATTTGGCACCACTCCAATTGCTTAATTTGTCTGATAACCAGTTAAATGGTTTCCTACCAAAAGAAAGTTGTGAATTGTGTGAAAATTATCGGACTTGCACTTGACCTTTTGATTTGAAGCTTATATCAACAATTCTAACCCATTAAAAGTCCAAGAAGCTCCTCCACAATATCCATTGTTTTGATTGGTTTGATGGTGCATTTGTTAAGGAAACACGGGAAATCGCCTGTTGTGGGCTAAATTATTAATCTGTGATAAAATAAATTTTTGATCCGTAAAATGGAGGAGAATTAACAGGGGTGGCCGGACGTAGGACACCCCGCCAATGAGATTACGGGTTGGGAGGATGTGACTGCCACCCCGCCATTACCCATGGTGGGGTGGTCCTAGGTGGCCACCCTGCCAGTTGCGGGGCCACCCCGCCGCGAGCCAGAGCCAGCAAGCTCCAGCTAGTTCTGGTACCACCCCGCTGTTATGAATGGTGGAGTGGTCTTTAGTAAACCTTATATAAACACTACCTAAGAGTTTCTTCGGTGCTTCTTCTTTCGTCTCTACTTGTGTTTCTTCTTCAATTTCGTTTTCTTCGATGCTTCTTCATCTTTGCTTATGCTTCTTCATTTTTATTATCTTAAGTGCTTCTTCATCGTCTTCATTTTTTGCAATTATTTAATTTCACAACAATGGCTTCTTCTTCACAAAGACCAATTCGATTTTGCTTTTATTGGGGTTGGGGGGAGGGGGGAGAATATGTTATGATTATCAGGGTTTTGTTTTCTATAATCCCTAACATCCACAAACAACCCTAGCAGCTAGGCGAAAAATCTATTTCATTGAGTTGGTGGGCAAAATATACAAGTTGATACAACTCGACCAGAATGCATACACGCTAAAATTAAGTATACGAAATCCACGAACAGGTTGGGCAACGCGATTGATGGATAATGATGATTTACAACTCATTTATTACTTTACAGAGCAAATGCCCAAGTTTGAAGCAGAAATTTATATCGAGACGGAGCAAATTCATCTTCAACAGAGTGAGACAACTACAT
>JAOSBN010000009.1:15300822-15333490 GCA_027563595.1 Erythroxylum suave
CTCTTTCTTTTTCCCTTCTTGAATAAACTCAGATTTTCTCTTTAAGACTAAGAGAAATCATGACCTAGTTTAAGGCTGTATTCTTTTCACTCTTCTTCAAACCCTCTCCTCTTCACGTTTTGTCTTTTTCTCTTTTCTTCTTTTCCTTTCCCATTCACGTTTGTCACTCTTCTAAGATAACAAAACCACAATTCCTTTTTCCCAATGTACCCTTAAGGAAAAGTTCACTTTACGCTTCCTTATAAGCTTAGGCTCTTTTGATACTTAAGTTACATGCCAAAATATGCCCTCAATTCATTCTTATGCATTTATTCCATAAACTATTACGCTTAATTTAACAAAAAAATTTCAGGGGCCTACAAGTGACCTTAGACGATATGAAATAATAGAAAACTCTTAGTTCTTACCTCTCTCACTTTGTTGTTTACAGATTGGCGTATAAGTGAAAATGGAGAACCAATTATGCAATTAATAGTTTTATCAATTGTTTCATCATATTTATTCAAACCTCCAACTATTCTAGATTCATAATTCCCAACAATATATATGGCTTATAAGATTTGGTTTTGTCATACCTTCAACTCGAGTTTTGGGTAACAAAGTAGTATCAGAGCTTATAGGTGACTCTTACGTTGTAAGTTCGAATCACAACAATAACGAATTGCATTCCCTAACAGTTCTGGGATAGTATGGGCTGCCTCAGAAGCGTGGGATACCGCAGAAATGTGGTGGGCTTATAAGATTTGGTTCTGCCCTACCTTCAACTTGAGTTTTGGGTAGCAAAGTTACACAATTAGTACAAAAACTTAATTTACAAACTGATACAGAAAAATTTCACTAAATAACCGATCAGAATGAAATTATTTATGGATATGAATCAGATCAAGAAGTTTATGTTGATGACAAACAACCAGAAAGTAGTAGAATTAGGGAGCAAAAATTATGAAAACAACAGACTATAAAAAGAGAACAAGTAAGTGGAGATACACGAAAAAAGGAACGACAACATTCATACCAATGGCAAGAAAATGATTGCATTAATCATCATGGATATTATCAAAAAGGATAAAAAACACGACGATATCCTACTAAATATACTCCAAAACACATTTCTTTAGGTCCCGACGGAATACTAAATCTTGATTGTGTATTACAACCAGAAAAGTTAATAATTGAATGGACAAATAAATTACAATTATTAATTCAAATTGAAAAACCATTTAGTGACTTAGGAAATAAAGAATTATTATGGAAATTTATTAAATACAAACCTTTGGAATAGTATAAAAATTTTTATTAGATAATGCGGAAGGAATTAAAAATACACAATTATATCAAAATGCAACAAATAATATGCAAACTTTTCTCATTATCTCAGGAGAAATTTATAAGGAATTTATAAGCAAGGATATTCTTTCATTCAAACAAGAAATATCAAATAATGATCGAATTAAAGCTTTATGGCATTTAAATAATATGCGTATATGTGACATATGTTATTTAGATGAATATATATGAGAATTTAAAAAATATTATTATAAATTAACTAGAACCGAACAGGAAATGTACATTCATATATTTATTCAAAAGCTACCTTATCCTATGAATCAAAAAGTCGAAGCAAAATTTCACGAAAAAAGAGAAAATTTAACAATCGCCTATAATCTAGGTGGCGCTATTCTCATAACTCAAGAAATTCTAACATAACAATGTTTTGAAACAAAATTAAAAAGAACATAAATACGTAAAGACATTCAATTATATTGTTCTAAATATGCTGAAGTACCACAACAATATGGCTGTGAATCTAAAATTTCTAAAAATTATAAACGAAAAAAATCATATAAACTATATAAGTCATATAGATGGAAACGTTATCCTCACAATTATTATGTTTTGCTACCCAAAACTCGAGTTGAAGGTGGGGCGGAACCAAATCGTATAAGCCCACCACGTTTCTGCAATAGCCCACGCTTTTAAGGCAGCCCATACTACCCCAGAGCTGTTAGGGAATGCAGTTCATTATCGTTGCGATTCGAACCTACAATATGGGAGTCACCTGTAAGCTCTGATACCACTTTGCTACCCAAAACTTGAGTTTTGGGTAGCAAAATGGTATCAAAGCTTTTAACCTTAGAAAGACCATGGACAATTTAAATTCAGATATAATATAGGTAGAAACTTTTAGAGGAAGTTGAACGAAATATACAATCTCAATTGTTAGAAATTACACAATTAGGACGAAAACTTACTTTACAAATTGATATAGAAAAACTTCACCAAATAACCGATCAGGATGAAATTATTTATGGATATGAATCAGATCAAGAAGTTTATGTTGATGATGAACAACCAGAAAGTAGTAAAATTAGGGAGCAACAATTAGGAAAATAACAAACTATAAAAGATAACAAGTAAGTGGAGATAAACGAAAAAAGGAACAACAACATTCATACCAATGGCAAGAAAATGATTTCATTAATCATCATGGATATTATAAAAAAGGATCAAAAATACGACGATATCCTACTGAATATACTCCAAAACACATTTCTTTAGGTCCTGATAGAATACTAAATCTTGATTGTGTATTACAACCAGAAAAGTTAATAATTGAATGGACAAATAAATTACAATTATTAATTCAAATTGAAAAATCATTTAGTGTCTTAGAAAACAAAGAATTATTATGGAATTTTATTACATACAAAACCTTTGGAATAGTACAAACAATTTTATTAGATAATGCGGAAGGAATTAAAAATACAAAATTATATCAAAATGCAACAAATAATATGCAAACTTTTCTCATTATCTCAGGAGAAGTTTATAAGGAATTTATAGGCAAGGATATTCTTTCGTTCAAACAAGAAGTATCAAATAATGATTGAATTAAAGCTTTATGGCATTTAATAATATGCGTATATGTGACATATGTTACCTAGATGAATATATATGTGAATTTAAAAAATATTATTATAAATTAACTAGAACCGAACAGGAAATGTACATTCACATATTTATTCAAAAACTACCTTATCCTATGAATCAAAAAGTCGAAGCAAAATTTCACGAAAAAAGAGAAAATGGAACAATTGCCTATAATTTAGGTGGCACTATTATCACAACTCAAGAAATTCTAACAGAACAATGTTTTGAAACAAAATTAAAAAGAAAATTAAGACATAAAGATATTCAATTATGCTGTTCTAAATATGCTGAAGTACCACAACAATATGGCTGTGAATCTAAAATTTCTAAAAATTATAAACGAAAAAAATCATATAAACCATATAAGTCATATAGATGGAAAAGTTATCCTCACAATTATTATAAAAGAAAACCACTTAGTTCCTACAAAAAACAATTTAGAAGAAATAAATATAGACAATTCAAACCAAAGAAAACAGATTGTCCCCAAAAGAAAAAATCTTGTCAATGTTGGTTGTGTAAAGAAGAAGGACATTATGCAAATACTTGTTCGAAACGTAACAATAAAAACAAAAATATAGAACAATATAAAGAAAAACTCAATGTATTAAAATCTGCAATTCAAGAACAATTAGAACCTATAGAATCCGACTATAATACAGATTCCACTATTTCATCTATATATGATTATGAATCACAAACAGAATCGTCAATTGAATCCGAACACAACTTTTATTCAAGTGATAATTCAGAATAAAAAAATAAATGCATATATAGATGCTGGAGCTACTATTTGTATCACATCCAAACAATTATTAACTACATGGAAAAAACTCGAAAAACCATTACAAATACGTATAATAGATGGAAGTTTTAAATCAATATGGTATGTAAGCTATTATAATAATATTGTAATAGAAAATTTTACATTCTCAGTACCTTCGATTTATCAACAAGAAACCAGATTACCATTAATTTTAGGAAATAACTTCTCAAAATTATATAGTCATGTTTGCAATATTTACATTATATTACATTAAAAACCCCAAGTATTCAAACTCTAAATCAGAAAACAATAATTCTCAAAATTCCTATATACCATAGTACATATTACAAAAAATTACGACTATTAACTACAAAATTAAATTATCTTCAATTCTATCTACTCAACAATATGTCTATTCAGTTAGAAATTATAACATTATTACAAAATGTTTTTCGTGAAAATCCCCTTGATCCAATTGAAAATCATAATCAACAATTAATTGAAATCAAACTAAAAGATCCTACATAAGAAGTTAATATTTGAAATAATATACCATATACTCAATAAGACGTACAAGAATTCATCATAGAATGTTCAAATTTATTAGCAAAACAATTAATCTCACCTAACACTAGTAAACATTCTGCTCCAGCATTTTATGTCAATAATTCAGTTGAACAAAAAAGAGGTAAATGTAGAATGGTTATTAATTATAAAAAACTCAATGAAGCTACTATTGGTGATACATATAAACTTCCATGAAAAGATTATATTATCAATAAATTAAAAGGATATATATGGTTTTCAACTTTAGACGCAAAATCATGATATTGGCAATTAAGATTACATGAAAATACCAAACCACTAATAGCTTTTTCAGGTCCTCCTCCAAAACATTATCAATGGAATGTATTACCATATGGGTTAAAACAAGCACCAAGTATTTATCAACAATTCATGGATAACAATTTAGAAGGATTAGAAGATTTTACTTTTGTTTATATTGACGATATTATAATCTATTCTAATCAGGATAAAATGGATCATTTGAAAAAGGTTAAAATAGTCCTTCAACGTTGTCAAGGAAAAGGATTAATTTTAAGTCAAAAGGAAGTAAAATTAGCATAACAAAATATAGAATATTTAGGAATTGAATTTCAAAATGGATATTTAAAATTACAACCCAATATCCTAAATAAAATTCACCAATTTCCTTATCAATTAAAAAATCGAACTCATGTACAACAATTTCTAGGCATTTTAAATTATATTTCAGATCAAGGCTTTTTTAAAGATTTAGCCCAAGAAAGAACTTTTTTAAAGATTTAGCCAAAGAAAGAAAACTTTTACAACTCAAATGCAGTACAAAATCACAATGGCATTGGACAAATGAAGATACTCGTGCTGTACAAAAATTAAAAACATTGTGCAAGGAATTACCTGTTCTATATAATTATCTTCCCAAGGATATACCACTGGTCCAAATAGATGCTAGTATGGAGACATGGGCTAGTTGTCTTTTAACAAAACCACCCACTCAAATGAAGTATTTACTTTGCAAGTATATAAATGGGATATTTAATCCCCCAGAGTTCAAGTATCCAATTCATAAAAATGAAACATTAGCCTGTCTTGAAACTTTGAGAAAATGACATATTGATCTGTTACCCGTTGAATTCATAATTCAAATAGATTCCAAGTATTACATATATATAATTAATTAGTTATTTCATTATTATATACTAATATTATATCACATATATATTGTATAAATATACTTTTCAGTATATATATAACTTAGTAACTTGAAAAGAGAAAGGAGAAAAAGAAAGTGTAGGTTAATTTAAATATAATTAATAGATTGATTAATTAAAATAAATTAAATGTTATCATTTTTAATAGAATTAGTTGATATAGTTCTTGTCATTTTAAATTAAATATAATTTACATAATTAAATATAATTTATATATAATTAATTGGTTAATTTGAATATAATTAGTAAATTGATTAATTAAAATATAATTATGCCGTACACTTGGATAAATCCAAAAAGCTTACCTAAAACGTTTTGGATTTCAAAAAACATATAATGATAAAACGAGAGAGGTTAGGGTAGTTAATACTATATTTGCGCAATCATATAATGCCCACCTAACTTAATTGTAACATTATTTATGGTAACATGTTATATTATTATATAATTTTAATGTATAAATAAACGCCGGATAATATAAAAATTAGTAATAAATTTATAACGATTTAAGTTTGGAAATGCATAGTTTATAATACATACTTCCAATCTGACTTTGTGACTTTGTGTCGTCGACATAAACTTAATAATTGATTTATAAATAAATTATATTTTAATAAAAAAAGTTAAGTTATTATATTCTAATAATAATTAACAATATCGGAGTTAAGGACTTTAATATAATTTTAAAATTTTGTGATAAGATTATTAATATTAAAATTTTGAAATATATAATAAGAAAAGAATTATGATAGAATAAAAAAAGTATATAAATTTTAAAATTTAAAATGAGGTGGTAAAATTAGTGAGTAGAAGTTTGGAATGGATAAAAATATGAAATGAAATATGATAATTCATTCTATACACTTATTAAAAATATATAAGTTAATGGATTAGTAAAATTGGTTATGTTACTGAAAAAATAAAAAATGTTAAATTTTTTATTATGAAATAAATATTGTATTTAATAAAGGTTAAAGCGTAATTTAAAATGTTGTGATAAAATTATAAATATCCTACGGTTCCCTCATCTGGGAAATAAAAGTTGTTCATATTTAGTTATTTCAGTTAATTAAGATAATGAAAAAAAAGTGTTGAAATTATTTAATGTATAAATGAATATTGTGTAATTTAAAAATTTGTGATGAAATTATTAATATTAAAATGTTTAAATGTATATTAAGAAAGAATTATGATAGAAATATTTAAAATAAGCTAGAATATTTTAAATGAATAACTAAAATTAAGTTAAAAAATTTTGGAATGAAAAAGTAAAAATAGTGTATTTGTTATAAATGGATAAAATATAGAAAGTAAATATAAATATTAAAAAATCTAATTAAAAAGCAAAATATTATATCATTATTTAATTATTAATTTTCTAATCAATTTTTGGAATGAAAAAATTAAATAATTTGGGAATTTATAGGTGGTTCAAATGATTTGGTCCATGTTCATTGACTGGGTAGAATTCACAAAATGTGAGGAGGTCCTCCTTCTCCCAAAGTTATGGGGTCTATTTTGCCGACTTTCTCAGAGGGAGTTGTCTCTTATCCCTAGGTATTCTCTACCTACCCATCTATGTCGGTTTTGGGTACAGGTACCCTTTTGTTGATCAATTCAAAGATCATTTTGATTTTATTAGTAATGAGGATTCTGAATATCACACATTGATTAATCAAAGAGAGATTCAGCAATTAAAATTAAAAGAAAAAAGAAAAATCTGCGAACTCCTCCTTGTGGTTATAATGCCAAAATATCAAATTGGCTCATTCATCTCTTGATGTTGGTTGTTACAAGCCTCTTGAATCTTTTATTTACCCATTTTGCTTTTCCTCGATTTGGTTTAATTTTTATTTGTATGGAATACAATGGAATAAAGAAATACTATTCTTTTCTTTATTATCTTTATTATTAATTGATAGGAATTTTCTTGTTAAGATCCTATAAATCGACTGAAACCTCAGATTCATACTAGAAACACAATGATTCAAAAAAACCTTCAAGATAAGTTCAAGGATCTGTGAGTAAAAATCATTGTATCATCACCTATTCAATGAATAAATATAATAACTAAAAAGCAAAAGAAATGTTTGGTTTTTGATCAAAATAAGCATAGACAAAAAGTTTGAAAGAAAAAAAATCTTTCAATTTATACCTTCTAACGCTTTGAAATTTTTGAAAGTTCGGTCGCGGGCTCTGAATATTTAATGTGAATCATATTTCTAATACTTCATAATCCTTTTCATATATTCCATGCTTCAGATACTAGAATAAACATCTGACAAGATACTGTGACTAAAAATATTTAAATAAAGAATTCACACCCAAAAAATACTGTCTTAATTAAAATAAAAATAAGAAACAAAATTTTATTAGTGAGTCAAAAATTTTAAATAAAACAATCTGAATGAAAAAAAGTTAAAATAAGAAAAAAATTTATTGGGTGGGATTTATAAAGTCACAGCTGTGACCAAGTTAACCCAATTGTGAAAACGTTTGCAGCCTTTAGTCATTTGATCATCTCCTTCTTTTCTCCAGTAAAAATCGGATCGTTTGAATCTATCGTGGACTTGAGATCTCGAGTTGGGTCGATGCCGTTTTGTTTCTGTTTTGGGTATTGTCGTCTGTCATTATTGCCGTCTACCTCTACGTCAGCCGTGTCCATTGGAAGCTGATTATCATTCTAGGTAATGTTTTACATCTTTAAACATATTTCACAACATTTGGTAAAATGTATTAACTTAATATCTTATTTTGATATGGGTCGATGCTTTGGTCTTCATATATATTGTTTTTATACTGTCAACTGTTTTAATAGATTTTTTAAGTTTGCGATCGGATTGTTTTGATTTTTTCTTAGTTTTTATACCTAGTTAGGAATTATATTAGGTTAAAAATGTCTTTTTAAAATATACCGTTAATTTTGTTAATATATTTTGCTAAATGAGTGACAAGGAATAAAAATAAGAATGATAAAAATTGCATGTTATTTGAAATTTTATTTGTGCTATGGAAAAAACTAAAAGGATGGGCAAAGAGATAATGGTTTTGAAAATCAAAAACTTTGATTTTAGAAATAATAAATTTTAGTTTTCAATGTACCGTTAGATTCATTATTAAATAATTCAAGTGTCACATTATAAAACATTTTTATATAGTATACAATTGATAATATCAAAGATTATTTATTCTTTTCATTATTTATTAAAGGATGTATATTTAAACTAAATGTTTGTTTGTAAACATTTTTGCAAGAATTTATGTTTACTTATTATGAAAATATTTTGATTTTTCATTGTTATTTAGTTTATGCTTCGTGTGAGATTAGGTGCATCTTCATCATCTAAAGCTAGAGACGATGTCGCTGGTTTAGGTATTCCTTTCCTGGAATTTAGTAGTGTTGAGAGTCATTCAAGGTATATAACTTTGAGAAATCGCCTGATTATACCAAATAGATTTATTGATCATAGAGCTATAACTAAGTTAGGAATTGGAGATCGAGTTAATGAATTGTTGCATAATATAGGATGGGACAAATTATGAATTTTTTCCAACTTTACATTTGGTCTATAATGAAGATGGCATTGTGATTAATTTGATATTTAGATTAATGATTAAGATACATGCACTTGCTTTAAATGATTTGAATAATATATTTGGATTTCCACATAGTGATTTATATGGCGTGGATGATGAATTTAGTCTTAAAGAATTTTGGAATGAAATTACAAATTCAATAAATGTTTTTTCTCCAAGTATGTCTAAATCGCTGATATAGTGAAGCCTAGCTTACATTATCTTCATAGGTTTTTAACTTGTTTGATATTTGGTAGAGGAGATAGCCAAGGTGCAGTTTTTAAAGGTGAATTGTTTGCGTTGTGGTGTATGGCATGGTAAACATTTTAATGCTGGCATGTGGTTAAGCGTGCATATGATAGATGTAGCCAAAGGTAACGTTGGGAAAATTGTTATTGGGGCATTTGTTACCCAAATTATTGAGTGAAAGAACAAGTATGCAGTTAGTTTCGGGGAAATCTAGTTTAGACTTGCAGTCTTTGGCATCCATGAAGATTGCAAGGCAGGAAGGCGATTGTTATGTTGCTGTTAGTGATTTGACAACAGAACTTTCAAGTAGTAAGTGAAATCGGGTTAAAGCAAGTAAAGGTAGACAAGGGGAAGACCCTTTATCAAACGAAGGTACGCAGTTTAGTATTGTACCTACTTCTGTAGAATATCAATCATTAACCAATCAACTTATAGTTTTTGAACGGCGTACGAATGAGAGATTGGAGAAGATTGAGGCAAATATTGCAGAGATAAAGGATTTGCTAGTAAATTTTAATCCTCCATCGAGAAGACGTCTACCATCATCTTAATATTGTATTTCTATCTTTTCCTTTTTATTGCTTTGATTGTTTGTTGTCAAATTTTTGTTATTTTATTGTTTATCTGAATTAATGTTGATTGCATGTTAGGTTTCTTATTTAATTTCCTATTTTGTGGACTATGGTTGTGGTAGATATTGTGTTTAATTTTTTGTTTAATTGTTAAAGATGTTTGGTTATTGGGTGAACTTAATCAGGGTTATAAATTCATAATATAGGTGAATAAATATATTTCCATGCATGAGTTGATTAACCTGGATTTTAATTGAAAGGGTATTAACTTGTTCTAATAGGTGAATGAGACTTTCCTTTGGTAAGAGTTTGAGACCAATAAAAAGTATTCCTTGCTGAGAGTATCCTTTAATGTTTAAGCAAATCTAGAACTTGCTTACGAATACTAGTCAAGATTACATAATTTACTACAAACATTAAAATGATGAAGGTGTTTAGGATTTAGCTTGAGAGCTTAAAAAGCCACCATGATATTGTCCACAGTGAACCGCTTTGAGCTTGCATGGATCCTTTTTTTTGGCTAAAACCTAAAACATAAACTTTGTCCTTTATTGTTTATCTATTTTTTGATTACACCCACCATAAGGGCAAGTTGAGTATTTAATATGTACATATATTGTTCTATATTAGAAAGAAAAGTAAATGATACAATTGAAGAAGAAAGAAAAAAGAGGAAAAAAGAAAAAAAACAAGAAAAGGATATATGTTGGTGTATATTGAGAAAAAAAGAAATCATATCAACTAAGGAAGAAAGAGAAAAAGAAAAAAAATAGGGGAAAAAAGAGAAGGAGAAAATGGCATGAAAATGAAAGGAAAAAGGAAAGAGAAAAAGAAAAATGAAGACGGGAAAGGTAAAGGAGAATGGTTGTGTAATGTCTTAAGTTGAAAATAAAAATTCTGTGTTTTATATTTTATCGATTTGTATCATTTTAAATGCTGAATTAATCCTTTGGTTATAAACTAAATTTAATCTTTTCCATACCTTTACCTAGGTCTTGTTCGAACCAAAATGAAGACCTTCGGATTAATGTTTGTGTTAGATATATAATAATGAAGATTGGATTAGCCAACAAACTTATGGTTGATGTTTAACATGAAATGGAAAATGAGTGAATATTTTTTACCTTTGAGTGCTTGAAAGAAGGGAAAATGGAGTGAGTATTTATCACACTTGTTAACGGTCTTTAAATTGATGTACTTGTGAATTATGATTATGCGTGTAAAGAATAGGTTGTTCACGAATTATTTTGAGTTTAAAAATCTTAGGTTTTCTTCTTCCAAATGATCTCTAAACATCTTTAATTATGAAATGAGAAAATAATGTGTTATTAATTTTTTTAAATGTTTGTGTTTTTATGGTTCAGTGTTTTTAATCATGCCGCTTTTTTTCTTTTGTTAATTTTACCTTATTGTTGATAATTGAATATTATTAAGTCTCTTTAAAAATGTTCTTGCAAAGAAAAAAGGAGGTGACAAAATTTTAAGAAGAGAGAGAAGACAAAAGTTGAGGACTAGGGATTGTTAAGAAGTCGAATGCTGTATGCTATAAATGTAACTGTTGATAAAAAGGACGGTGTGAAGAAGAAGAAGATAGCAAAACAGAAGGATATAGAGTCACTTTATTATATAATTGTGGGTTTTGATGTTTATGTAGTATTTCATGTTTGTGTCATAAAGGTTTTAGTCGAATTTTATTTTTAATTGATTGTCTAATAAGTCACATCCCGTGATGATGTTAATATACCACACCTAATTGCATTGTTAATGTTTAATTTATGAGTAGAAAGCTTTGATTATTGAATAGTTTAACTTTATTATATGATTGTAGATTGTCATTTTTATGTAGCACTTCATGTTTTTGTTGGTAAGGTTTTAGTTGAATTTTATGTATGGAAATTTATGGTTGATTTAATTTTAAATTAATTTAAAAGAATCTCAGTTAATGATTAACAATCACTAGATAAATAAAAGTTTATTAAACATGATTAAAAATAAAAAATCAATAGACTGATTAATTATTATCATTAAGCTAATCAGGTATAATTCATAGGCGTGAATTAACTGTCATTGTGCTAAATTTTTTTTTCATCAATAAAAAAGATTTAAAGTTTAGTTAATTAATTAATTTTGAGATAATAAATGAAAAGTAAAATACAATAAATACTAATATTTACTATATATATACATACTTAGTATATATATAACTTAAGTGATCGCCCCCGTAACTTCGTTTTAAATAAATAAATTATTATTTAAAATATTATTCTTTAGTTGATTAATACAACATCAACATGTACTACATAATTAGTTAATTATATTTTAATGTATCAATTATTTAATTATATATTAATTATGGTTAATTATAACTGAATAAAATTTTAATAGATAATTTATATTTTATTAAATTAGCTAATTAATAATTTCTTAATTACCATTAATTTTAGCAAAAATATTTAATTGGTTTATTAACTAATTGTGTCTTAATTAATTAGTTATATTTTAATACGTGTTAAGTGTGTTGCAATTAATTAAAGAATTAAATTATGTTATAATTAATCAACAAAGAAATGATGTATATATTAATTTAATAAAAGATGTTATAATAAGAAACCTGCGTAGTTGGATTTACTAAACACAAATGCTCTGGCGTCTCTCTTATTTTGAATTCCTGCTTCTTTTCCCTTTTACCTTTATGTCCTTTCTTGATACCCTTTTCAAACTTGATCCAAGCTTTCATCCGTTGGTGCGATTCGTCTTTTCCAGAGGGAAGAACGAGGACGGTAACTCACCGGACCCATGGGTGAACCGTCTTCGTCACAAGCTTCCTTTCCTCCTTTAAACCAAGAACAGTTCATAAGAAAACAAGCAGGCAACTCGGAAAGGTCGAAGGTTTCTGGAGATGTTCATTCAAAGAAGGTAGTGGGAGGTGGAGCCTCGAGAGACAAGATTGGAGTTCAGCATAATAAAGGTAAGCTCAAATATTACCAGAATGTGTTACAAAATGGAATAGTTTCTCCCACTTTAGAGTTGCTACAAGCTGGCACACGAGCTTGGTCCAACGCTTTGGTTGGATTTTTCTACTCCAAAAGAATGGCTTTCCCAGTTGTCAATGCGTGGGCAAAGGCCAGATGGAGTAAGAAAGGATTTGAAAAAGCCAAGCTAATGGACGATGGGTCCATTCTGTTTAAGTTCTCTCCAAACTCGAATATCGATGAGATAATAGAGCAAGGATCGTGGCACATAGGTGACCAGCCCTTGTTCTTAAGACAATGAAAATCGGGGTTGGGTTTGGATAGGGGCTCAATAGAGGTGATCCTATTATGGGTCCAGTTTCACAGTCTTCCGATGGAGTATTGGACGGAGGAGGGGCTGAGTCATTTAGCTAGCGTTTTAGCCAAACCTAATCAGCATGGACTCTCAGACGGGAGCAATGGATCGAATATGTTATGCTAAGATTTGTATTGAAGTGCCGAAAGATGAAGATTTGCCTGAAACCTTGCCAATCATACGACTTGGAGAGGCAGGGGAGATGGTCAGAGATGTTATCACCTTAACTTATCCTTCGAAACCGAGTGTGGTAGATAAAAAGTAGGTAGCTATTGGTCGAATATTCCAGTTTGGATGGCATGAGGACTTAGTGAATGTAGTGAAAAGTACTGAGGATTAGGGAAGGTTTATAGAGCATGGGATGAATGGGCAGGAGAAGGGGAGTGAGGTTAATGTGGTTAGGCCATTGAGTGAAGTTATAAATGGTCAGATTCAGGGGAGTAAAGTTACTGAAGGGCATGTTATGGAGAATGGGATGTCTCTGGAAAGGTTCGTGCACACTGATAAGGAGTTGAATGATAATCAAGCAGGGATAGTTCAAAGTCGAGAAGGGAGGGCTATTAATAGTGGGTATGAGAATACTAGGGATTCCTTAAGTCCCTACATACCTAGAAATTATGAGAAGGTAACAGCAGATGAGGTGTCAGTAACTAGTGGAAAAGTCAAGGGATTGATGGAAGAACCGAAGAAGATGGATAGGGCAGCTAATGAAGACACAGAACCTGGTACTAGTAATAAGCAAGAAGCAGGTTCAGACAATGAAGTGGGGGAGACAAATCAGGCTTCGGTAGGGCTTGCTAAAAGAACTATGGGTAGGAAGAAAGGTAAGAAAAAAAAGAACAAAGAGGTGATGTTCCCTAAGTGTCTTTTTTAAGATGTCGTTATTAGTTTGGAACACGAGGGGTCTAAATGACCTGCTTAACAAGTTGATGGTAAAGCAATTAGTTGAGGGAAAAAAACTTGTTTTGGTAGGACTTCCCGAAACAAAAATAAAGGCCAATGCTGATCGAAAGGGATTAGCTTTTTTGGGGACTAAATGGAGTTTCATTTCAAACCATGTTCATCATTACAATGATAGGATAATATGTTGGTATAATTCGAATAAAGTGGAGGTTCGAGGGCTCAAGATGGGAGATCAATTTATGCATTTGCAGTGTGAGTTAATTGGGAAGTTTCAGTTTGTGGTTATATTAATATATGCTTCAAATTTTGCTTTCCAACGAGCTAACTTATGGAAGGAACTTCTGGAGTTACATGCAGGGATGTAAGGGGCGTGGATAGTAGTAGGAGATTTTAACTGTTGTCATAATTTTGCTGAAGTTGAAGGAGGTGTGCGATTTCATGGAGGTGCAGAAGTTGAACTCAATCAGCTATTTCATCGCACTGATCTAGTGGATCTCAGAGGAATTGGAAGATGATTAACTTGGCAAAATAAACAAAAAGGGAATATGTTTATTAGGAAGAAACTTGACTGAGCATTGTTAAATCAACAGTGGCTCAGCTCTTTTCTGCTTGCTTCAGCTGTGTTTGGAGAACCAGAATTTTATGATCATGCATCGATTCTAATTCAACAGCTGAATGATGGAAATAGGATTGGGGCACTATTCAGATTTTTTAATGGATTACTTCAGGTAGAGGGTTTTATGGAGGTGATTTTGTAGGTTTGGAGGATTGAGGCAAAAGGGTATAAAGTTTTTCATTTGATGCAGAAATTGAAGATTGCCAAACGAGGGGTTTTTTGTCAACAGGCAATTACTGAACATATCGGGCAGTTTTTTGTCAAACTTATGGGAAATATAAAAAATGCAGGGAATGGTTTTGCGATTAAGGATGTGTTGGAGTTCTCTCCAACTCAAGATAGATTGGAAATGTTAAATGTTCCTTTTTCAGCTCAACAAGTGAAGGAGGCCTTGTTTCGGTTGAACGGTTCAAAAGCTCCCAGTCCTAATGGATACTCGGTTGGTTTTTTTCAACAAACTTGGAATATCACAGGTTAGCATTTAACGGAAGCGGTGCTAGAGTTTTTTTCGTCTGACAAGCTACTGAAGGAGATCAATCATACTTATGTCTAATTCCCAAGAATGAATGACCAGAAAGGATTACGAACTATCATCCAATTTCGTGCTGCACAACGGTGTATAAAATAATAGCTTCTCTTTTAGCGGAACCTCTGAAGGGTGTATTGGATGAAGTGGTAAGCAAAGCCCAAGGGGCTTTTCTTCGTTCCAGAAGTATTGGGGATAACATTTTGTTGATTCAAGAATTGTTGGGAGAATATCATACAGGCAAAAAGATTAATAGCTGTGCCTTAAAGATTGATCTTTATAAAGCTTATGATACGAATGGATGGGGATATCTGAAGGATTGCGTGGAAGGGATTGGTATGCCTACAAGGTTTTGTCATTGGATACTTCAATATATTCAAACTACTTCCATGAGTGCATTAATCAATGGGATTCCTACGAAACCATTTATGATCACTAGAGGGATTAGGCAAAGGGACCCTTTCTCCCCTTCCCTACTCACTTTGGCGATGGAGGGACTTTCAAGACTATTAACTAAAATGGTAGAGTGTAATGGGCTGTATCAGTATCATTATAAATGTAAGGAAATTAAACTGTCACATTTCCTGTATGCTGATGATGTGATATTAGTGTGTAAGGCTGAATCACATGTGCTATCGATGATAATGAATTTGGTGCACATTTTTTGTATCACTTTATGCTAGAGTTACTCTCATTATTTCAGTGTTGAATAGCATGCACATACATTGGGCTGCTCATGTGGTAATTCCAAAGAGAGTTATAAAGGAAATGGAGAGGAAATTGAAATCTTTCTTATGGATTGGTAAGTATGACAATAGTAAGGGAGTCAAAGTCAAATGGAGCGATACTGTAGTGCCAAAAAAACAAGGGGGTTTGGGCATTATTTCGATCACACAAATGTAAAGGGTCTTGCTTATGAAGAGAACATAGAGGTTATTTGTGGATAAGGAAGTGATGTGGGTCAAGTGGGTGAAAATTTATCGTCTTAATTGGCAAAGTTTTAGCAAATTCAATCGAGATATGTACATTCTTGGATGTGTTGCGTGGTCAATAGGCAATTACTGAACACATCAGGGAGTTTTTTGTCAAACTTATGGGAAATACCGAAAATGCAGGGAATGGTTTTGCGATTAAGGATGTGTTGGAGTTCTCTCCAAGTCAAGATAGACTGGAAATGTTAAATGTTCCTTTTTTTAGCTCAACAAGTGAAGGAGGCCTTGTTTCGGTTGAATGGTTCAAAAGCTCCCAGTCCTAATGGATACTCGGTTGGTTTTTTTCAACAAACTTGGAATATCACAGGTTAGCTTTTAACGGAAGCGATGCTAGAGTTTTTTTTCGTCTGACAAGCTACTGAAGGAGATCAATCATACTTATGTCTAATTCCCAAGAAGGAGTGACCAGAAAGGATTACGAAGTATCGTCCAATTTCGTGGCTTCTCTTTTAGCGGAACATCTAAAGGATGTGTTGGATGAAGTGGTAAGCAAAGCCCAAGGGCTTTTCTTCCTTCGAGAAGTATTGGGGATAACATTTTGTCGATTCAAGAATTGTTGGGAGAATATCATACAGGCAAAAAGATTAATAGTTGTGCCTTAAAAATTGATCTCTATAAAGCTTATGATACGAATGGATGGGGATATCTGAAGGATTGCGTGGAAGGGATTGGTATGCCTACAGGGTTTTGTCACTGGATACTTCAATATATTCAAACTACTTCTATGAGGGTGTTAATCAATGGGATTCCTACGAAACCATTTATGATCACTAGAAGGATTAGGCAAGGGGACCCTTTCTCCCCTTCCTTATTCACTCTGGCGATGGAGGGACTTTCAAGGCTATTAATTAAAATGGTAAAGTGTAATGGGTTGTATCAGTATCATTATAAATGTAGGGAAATGAAACTGTCACATTTACTGTATGCTGATGATGTGATATTAGTGTGTAAGGCTGAATCATATGTGCTATCGATGATGATTAATTTGATGAACATTTTCTCTAGGTGGTCAGGATGAAGATGAATGTACAAAAGAGTGAAATTTTTGTGTCTTTAGATTTTCATAATCAGGAGTGGATTAGTAGGTTAGTGTGGTTGCCTCTCCAAGAAGCACCGTTCAGGTATCTAGGAGTACTGATCACTTCAGGTAAGCCCAGATTTGTTGATTTCTTGCCATTGTTGGAAAAATTGAAAGGCCTAATCAATGCTTGACAAAATCGTTTCCTATTACTTTATACCAGAGTTACTCTCATTATTTCAGTGTTGAACAGCATGCACGTACATTGGGCTGCTCATGTGGTAATTCCAAAGAGAGTTATAAAGGAAATGGAGAGGAAATTGAAATCTTTCTTATGGATTGGTAAGTATGACAATAGTAAGGGAGTCAAAGTCAAACGGAGCGATATTGTATTGCCAAAAAAACATGGGGGTTTGGGCATTATTCCGATCACACAAGTGCAAAGGATCTTGCTTATGAAGAGAACATGGAGGTTATTTGTGGATAAGGAAATGATGTGGGTCAAGTGGGTGAAAATTTATCGTCTTAATTGGCAAAGCTTTTAGCAAATTCAATCGAGATATGTACATTCTTGGATGTGTTGCATGGTCAACGGGTAATTACTGAACACATCGGGGAGTTTTTTGTCAAACTTATAGGAAATACCGAAAATGTAGGGACTGGTTTTGCGATTAAGGATGTGTTGGAGTTCTCTCCTAGTCAAGATAGACTGGAAATGTTAAATGTTCCTTTTTCAGCTCAACAAGTGAAGGAGGCCTTGTTTCAGTTGAACGATTCAAAAGCTCCCAATCCTAATGGATACTCGGTTGGTTTTTTTCAACAAACTTGGAATATGACAGGTTAGCTTTTAACGAAAGCGGTGCTAGAGTTTTTTTCTTCTGACAAGCTACTGAAGGAGATCAATCATACTTATGTCTAATTCCCAAGAAGGAGTGACCAGAAAGGATTACGAACTATCGTCCAATTTCATGCTGCACAACGGTGTATAAAATAATAGCTTCTCTTTTAGTGGAACGTCTGAAGGGTGTATTGGATGAAGTGGTAAGCAAAGCCCAAGGGGCTTTTCTTCCTTCGAGAAGTATTGGGGAAGGGTGTATTGGATGAAGTGGTAAGCAAAGCCCAAGGGGCTTTTCTTCCTTCGAGAAGTATTGGGGATATCATTTTGTTGATTCAAGAATTGTTGGGAGATTATCATACAGGCAAAAAGATTAATAGTTGTGCCTTAAAGATTGATCTTTATAAAGCTTATGATACGAATGGATGGGGATATCTAAAGGATTGCGTGGAAGGGATTGGTATGCCTACAGGGTTTTGTCATTGGATACTTCAATATATTCAAACTACTTCCATGAGTGTGTTAGTCAATGGGATTCCTACAAAACCATTTATGATCACTAGAGGGATTAGGCAAGGGGACCCTTTCTCCCCTTCCCTATTCACTCTGGCGATGGAGGGACTTTGAAGACTATTAACTAAAATGGTAGAATATAATGGGTTGTATCAGTATCATTATAAGTGTAGGGAAATGAAACTGTCACATTTACTGTATGCTGATGATGTGATATTAGTGTGTAAGGCTGAATCACATGTGCTATCGACAATGATGAATTTGATGAACATTTTTTCTAGGTGGTCGGGGATGAAGATGAATGTACAGAAGAGTGAAATTTTTGTGTCTTTAGATTTTCGTAATCAGGAGTGGATTAGTAGGTTAGTGTGGTTGCCTCTCCAAGAAGCATTGTTCAGGTATCTGGGAGTACTGATCACTTCAGGTAAGCCCAGATTTGCTGATTTCTTGCCATTGTTGGAAAAATTGAAAGGCCTAATCAATGCTTGACAAAATCATTTCCTATCACTTTATGCTATAGTTAATCTCATTATTTCAGTGTTTAACAGCATGTATGTACATTGGGCTGCTTATGTGGTAATTCCAAAGAGAGTTATAAAGGAAATGGAGAGGATATTGAAATCTTTCTTATGGACTGGTAAGTATGACAATAGTAAGGGAGTCAAAGTCAAATGGAGCAATACTGTAGTGCTAAAAAAAAGGGGGGTTTGGGCATTATTTCGATCACACAAATGTAAAGGGTCTTGCTTATGAAGAGAACATAGAGGTTATTTGTGGATAAGGAAGTGATGTGGGTCAAGTGGATGAAAATTTATCGTCTTAATTGGCAAAGTTTTTAACAAATTCAATCGAGATATGTACATTCTTGGATTTTTAAAAGTTTATTGCAGCTACGAGACTTGATTTATCCTATTATTAAAAGTAGAGTCGAGAATGGAGAGGATACAAGTTTCTAGTTTGATAATTGGAATGAATTTAGCCCACTATGGTTTCGGACTAATTTAATAATATTTAGAAACCAAATCTCTAAGGAAGCAACGGTGGCATGGATAGTTAGGGAGAGGGCACGGTTGAATAGTTATAGGTTTGGACAAATACTTGACCAGTATGTGAATGGTGTGCAACTTTGAAATGAGACAAACAAGCGGATTTGGGCAGCAAATCAAGTTGGGGAATTTACGACCAAATCGGCACCCGATATAGGGAGAGAGCTGCATGAAGAGGTACCATGGGTTGGTTTGGTATGAAAATAGGTATTAAGTCCCAAATCTGCTTTTTTCTTGTGGTTGGCTATTAAAAATAGATTGAGAACTAAGGACCGATGGTTTGGTAGCTATGATCCCTTTTGTGTGTTATGTAAACATGTCAATGAATCACCTGTTTTTTTGAATGCGAATATACCAAAGTGGTGTGGAGCAGAATTTTGCATATGATAGGGATTCCAAGTTTCTCCTATGAATGGAATGAGGTGTTGAATGATGTTATACAATACTCTAGACCTGGGAGCCGAGATGGTCTCATCATCAAGACCTCGTTTTAGATGGTGATATATCACATATGAAGGGAAATAAATAGACGCTTATTTAAAGAAGTAGAACAACACAAGTATGAGCTCGCTGCTAGTATGGTTAACTTGATTAGAGAGTTAATCATAGTAAATGGGAAGCAGGAATGAGAATGATCTGGTTTATTTAGATGATTTATGTGGTTTGGGAAGAATGTTTGTAGTAGTATAGTTGTGGCTGTAGTAATTTTGTAATTATCCTTGTTAAAGGATTGTATATTCTAGTTTTCAGCTTTGGTAATATATTTCTTTTAATTTAAAAAAAAAAGAAGAAACTACACGGTTGTTAGTTGTTAATTCACAATCGTGTATGGGGATTACGCCTCTGGCTATCAAGTCACAGGCTTGCCCGTTTCACAATTGAAAAGGTACATATGTATTGAATATTAGTATATAATAGTATATACAAATTAAGAGTTAGTCAGGGCCAGCGTTAACTTGCATATTAAAAAAATGCTAACTATTAAATATATTAATCAAAATTTAATCTATCAATTAATTAATAATGTACATCTAAAAAATAATTAATTAACAGAACATTAAATATTTTTTATATTTTCGTCACAGTGAGACTTAATTCATGCATGTGAATTTATAATTGATTAATTTAATAATGTTATTATTAAAAATTAATACTAACTATTAAATATATTAATCAAAATTTAATCTATCAATTAATTGATAATGTACATCTCAAAAATAATTAATTAACAAAACTTTAAATCTTTTTTATATTTTTGTCATAGTGACACTTAATTCACGCATGTGAATTTATAACTGATTAATTTAATAATAACAATTAATCAATCTATCGAATATAATTTAATCAGGGATCAATTATATATAATTAAAATTTAATAATGTTTTTATAATTTTATAATTATGTAGCAATTATTAATTGTTAATTGTGATTATTTTATCAATTTTAGATTAATTTAAAATTAAATCAGCCGTAAATTTCTATCTGTAGACAAACTATCATTTAATAAATAAATTAATTTATTAGATACAAATTATTACGAATTGTATGAAAATTAATTAATTAACTATACTTTAAAGGTGTTAAATTAAGAAATGAAAAAATTATATTGTCACAGTGACACTAATACGTAACCAATCTATTAATAAGTATTTAATTAGTAAATTAATTATATTCAATAAAGTATTATTTATCTAGTATTAATTTAGTAACTGCAACTTTTTGATTTATTGATTATTTAAATAATTAATTATTAATTTTCATTGTAAATTGCCTGGTAACAGGAAAAAAATAATAATCATAATAAATTTGATTATCTAATCATTGACTGTTAAATTTATTTAGTTTTAATTAATAACAATTAATGAATAATAAAATAATAGATTTATTAAAATAGAATGTATATATATATACTAGATCTTAATATATAATAATTAATAGCGGGTAAAATATATAGTAAATATTAACATGGACTACTATCTAAGGATTTGCACGACCATGAGATTGAAGATGATCTGGATTTGCACGATTGCATGTTGTGCACGATTGTCAGATTGAAGAATGACCTAGACTGTATGCACGATCGCGACAACTACAGTGCATCCTTGGACTTCGATTCAATTAAATTTTGGAAATTAATTAAGTAAAATAGTATCAATTAACTGGAATTAATTAATTGATTATTTAAATAATTAATTGTTAATTTTTGGTGTAAGTTGTCTGGTTGAAATTTTTTTTTGATCATTTAATAATTATTTGTTAAATTTATTGAGTTCTCATTAATAATAATTAATAAGTTATAAAATTACATATGTATTAAAATTGAATTAATTTATTAAGCAATCGATGTTAATATTTACTATATATTTAACCCATTATTAATTATTATATACTAATATTTAGTATATATATACATTCTCAGTACATATATAACTTAAGTAATCACGCCTGTAACATTGTTTCAAATAAATAAATTATTATTTAAAATATTATTCATTTGTTGATTAACATATATACTAAACATGAACATGTACTACTTCATCAATTAATTATATTTTGATGAATCAATTATTTAATTATACATTAATTGTAATTAATTATAGCTTAATTAACTGAACAGTTAATCTATTACGTTTGACTTAATTAGTTATATTTTAATATGTGTTAAATGTGTTGTAATTAATTAATTAACTAATTATGTTATAATTAATCAACAAATTGATGATGTTTATATTAATACATTAACTATTTAATAAAAGATGTTTTAACCAATGTTTTAAAAACCGGACCAGATATTGAACCGGTCGAAGAAAATGTTTAAAGTTTAGAGGTTCAATCGGTAGTGAACCATTGTAAAACTGGAATATAATAAATAAAAAGTAAAAATTATAAGAATAAATAAAAATAAAATATTATATTGAAATAAAAAATCTACCAATGTCTATTATTATATAATGAACATAATAAATAAAAATGAGTCTAATATGAAAACTTAAAAAGGTACGAGATCTAGGAAATACTCCTCTTTATTAAGCTACCTTTTCTCTTTCTCCTCTACTAGCAAAACTCATTAAATCATTCACTAAATGAAGAACAAATCTACACTCATCCATTATTGTTTTCTTCAAAGATATCCTTTCCTTTTCTTTCTGCCTTCTTTTCTCTTTCTTTGTTTTTTAAGTACGTTTGACATAACTCTTATTCGGTCAAACCTTACTTGTATAGTTGTTCTTGGGATTAAGAAGTTTTACATTCCAACAATTCAAAATTAATCTTTGTATGTCACTTGTTTCCCTGCAAAAGTTAATCACTTGCACTGTCACATATTACTAAGCTTATCCCCGAAGCCAAGGTGATGGTTCGAGAACAGTGCAATAATTAAATTCGTGAACTTATGATTTTTTTTAATGAAAATAAACTGATGTGATTTCCATCTTCTTCTTGCCCTGGTGACTATACATATGCCTTTTGTTTCTTGCAACCAGTTTCGTGAACTCCAAGACTAAATACAAGCAGCTCTTTTTCTTATTAATTATACAACTTACAGAGTTCAAGAATAAGAAAAAGGAACTAAAAAGATTCCATATTTCCATGGCTGAAAAGGAAAGGCGTAGAACACACAAATCAGCCAATCAAGCAAGACCCTTTTTGCTCTTCTTCATCATCGAAGAAGACATTAACGACGTGGGTTTGCTAAAGAAGCAGTTCGAGGTTGTGCATTTCTCTCATATGATGCATTTAGCTGCTCAAGCTGGGGTTAGGTATGCAATGCAAAATCTTAGGTCTTATGTACATAGTAACATCGCTGGTCTTGTTAGCTTGTTAGAAGTTTGTAAAGAAGCGCGCCCACAACCTGCGATTGTCTGGGCATTGTCTAGTTCAGTCTATGGTCTTAATACTAAAGTACCCTTTTCAGAGAAGAGATAACATGGCAGAGGCATTTGAGAAGAGAGAACACGGCGAAGGCGACGAGTGCTTTGTGAAGTTGAAACATTAATGTTTCGAGTTATTATCCGTATATTGATAAACCAGCAGAGAAAGATAAAGAAAGTTGCAAACTTTGAACCTTGTGGAAGTAGCAGAGCAACGAGGAGGAAGATGGGTTGTAGTAGACCCAGATGACATGGAAGCGGTGTAACTAGTTGGATGAAAACCGGCCGGTTCTCCAACAAATCGACCGACTTTCTTACTAACAAGTTTTTTGTTAGAACTGGATCACTGACCAGTTCACACTTTTTCCGATCGAACCGGCCAGTCCGCTCTGGTTTTAAAAACCTTGTTTTTAACAAACCTGCACGGTTGTGTGCGTGAAGATCACACCTGTAACTTCACATTTGAAGACCTACATATATATTGAATATTAGTATATGATAGTTAATAAAAATTAACTCTTAATAATGCAGGGTCATCACTAACCTATGTCTTAAATATTAACAATAACTGCTTAATCTATTAATTAAATTTTAATACATCAATTGATTAATTATGTATTAATCATTATTAATTACAAATTAATAACCTTAACAGCTAATGATAAATAATTATTTTATAAATGAAGTTTAATTTAATCCATCATTAAATTTATTATATTTTGTGTATTATTTATTATGTAAAAATTAATTAATTAATTAACTATACTTTAAATATATTTAATTAAGGAATGAAAAGAAATTTTTGTCACACTAACACTTAATTCACGCCTATGATTAACTTAATAATAAGAATTAATCATTCAATCTATTGATTATAATTTAATTAGTAAATTAATTATATATAATTTATTTGTAACTATGTTTAATAAAAAAAATTTATGTAGTTATTGTTGATTATTAATTGTGACTATTTTATCAATTTTAGATTAATTTAGAATTAAATCAACCATAAATTTTCATTTGTAAATAAAGTATCATTTAATAAATCAATGAATTTATTATATACTAATTATTATCACTTATTAATTTTAAAATTTTCTTAGCTTATTAAATAAATGATAATTAATTGAACTATAACATACCATGTATATATGTACAAATGTATGTCGCAAGCATTAATATTTAACATTCAAAGAGTTACAATTATACTGAATATTAATATATAATAATGAATAAATATTAACTATTAATAATGCAAGGTAACTACTAACATATATATTAAATATTAATATTAACTACTCAATCTATTAATTATATTTTAATTTAAAATGAAGTAATTATATATAAATTTTTTAATTAAAACTGAATATATTGAACCGTCAATGATAAATAGTTAATTTGTGAATCAAACATGATTTAATAAATTAATGAATCTATTATATTAAAATTATTAACAATTAAGTGAGAGTTAACTAATTGAGTATACTTTAAATATATTAAATTATAAAATGAAATAATTATTTTCGTCACAGTGACATTCAATTCATGGCTGTGATATTATATTTAATTAGGTTGATAATCATAAGTGGTCAATTTATTAATTATGATTTAATTAGTAAATAGATAATGTATGAAATATATTGAATTAAATTTTATTTATCTAGTAATTATTTATCATTAATTGTAATTGTTTTATGAATCTTAGATGATATTGAAATTAAATCAGTTATACATTTTGATTTGTATTGGAATAAGTTGAGGTGCATATGGAAGTAAAAATAAAGAGTAAATAGTGAAGACATAAATTAGAAATGGTAAATTAAATAAAAGAGAGGGAGGAGTAATGTTTTCACAATATTACTTGGAATGAAGTGCAAGTCCAATGCATTGGGATTGAATAATTCATACCGTCATTTGTTAAAACTTTATAAATCAGCCTAAAGGTTGCCATAAGCAGCAACCACCACACATTTACAAGCCACTTGGTAACACAACCACTTTCTATCAACATCAAAAGTTCAACGACTTTATCAGCATACAATATCAAATCTACCAACCAGCAAAGTCATCTATTTATGATCAAAGACCTTTCAATCGAGCCACCAGGATTGACCGCAAATTTTTCTCTGCACAATTTTCTCTGACTTTTGAAACAGAATACGAGTAACATGACAACTTAATAATTTGGACCCCAATTAAGATGAATTGCATATCAGTAATTTAGGAACAAATTCCTAAAGGTCATCCTTTCAGATTGCTCTATACCCTCACCTTTAACACATACTCTTAACAACTCTACCTGACGACTTGAAGAGCTCCTCGTACTTCTCGACGGAAGTCTCATCCTTCTACCTCTACTGAGAAGGACAAACCACCTATGATGCAGTTCATCACAACTCTTAAGACTATGACTACAGTAGAACAATCTTCTCAATCTAATCAATAAGACAAATCATCAAACGCTTACACTAGAGCCTCAGAAATCTTTGAAGGAACTACAACAATTTTTGAGTCATCATCTGAGTAAATTGTTGAAGAATCAGAAGACAGTTTAGCCCATCTAGCTGATTTATCAGAATTAGCACAAGCTTTAATAACTATGCCTGAACCAATTGAGGTTGATATTGAACCTGAGATTAGTGAAGCGGAATCCACAAGTACTAAACCTTTCAGACCTGCATCAGTACCACATGCTGAGCCAGCTGCACAAGCTAATACACAGACCAAGCCTTCTTCAGGTCCTTGGTTTACTTTTGATGATCTTCCACCAAAGAAATGGAGAGATCAACTGCATGAATTTGGTGCATGGATAGATCTACAAATGAACGGACCTAATCATCCTTTACTAGATATTTTGTTTGAATTCACTTCTCGTTTCACTGGTACCTTACGAGAATGGTGGAAAAGTATTTCTAAATACCAACGCATGTAGTATATCCAAATCACTACAGCCAGAGCTCTTCTTGGAATTATTCATAAGGAATTCATTGGTGACTTTCAATTGATTGATAAATAGATCCGTTAGGAGTATTTTGCAATGAAATGATGTTCATTTGACAAGTGTGCTATCCAGAAGCATTACAAACGTATGACGAAAAGGTACTATCTTTTGAATGGATAGAATAATGTTAATGTTCGATATACTTTTATCTCATCCCTTCTAGATCAACTGCTAACAGATTTACAAAGGGCCATAACTTCTTTGCAAAGAGATATGGCTAATATATCTCTTGGAGAAATTTACCAGCTTGATCTCGCTTCTCTTGATAAGTTGTGTGACCAACATGCCTATTCAAGAATATCATTAAAGGTGGTCCTATTCTCAAACAAGCTTGTAAGAAGCCTTATCTTCAATTCAAGTGCAAAGAAAAAAAGACTTATGAGCATTATAGCAAGAAGAAAGCTCATCTTCAATAAGTCTACCATAGAAGAAAAGTCCATAAGATACCTGAAGCTGACAAACTATCCAAAAGAACTTATGGCAAAAAGAGAAGATTTGTGTGTTACTTTAAGAAATCCTCTCATTGAAAAAAAGCTTATCGATACTTTCTCTGTGGACAACTAGGACGTTTTGTACGTACTTGTCCTCACAAAACAAAGAAAGATGTTAATTTGTTGAAGCAGATTGAATCTATTCTACCTATTCATCCTTCCAACAACTTTGAAGATCTTATTGAGGAATAATCTTAAGAAGACGAGGACAATAAGTTTGTTGTTTCTGTTACTACTACAGTTGAAGAATCATCAGATGATTCTTTATCCATGCTACAGTAGTAGACTAGTATGAAATTGGATCGTACACCAGTTCAAAGATCATATGTCTAGATCCAACTCTTTTACAAGATAAATATGATAGATCCATCAAAGCTACTGAGATTATGGATATTGGATCCAACCGTATGATCATGAAGCCCAACATATTATCCTCTGAGTCTTGGACATCACATGATGAATATTTTACAATTGCAAATGGTAGCTCATTTAAGATAGGTCTTATTACAAAGAGATAGATCATAATTTGTTTCTTTCCGCAATGTACAATTTGGACTAAAGTTCTTTGAAGCAATCTACTTAGCCCAGATATTCTTAGTGGCATGGATGTATACAGTACAGCCTCAACTTTACAGATCTTACCCACAGACCTTAAGTACTGATCATTTTTTAGTTCATACATTGTCATCAAGAAGGTTCAACTACTTCTGAAGCAGATTCTCATGGACCTCAAACAGTTAGATCAAGCTCAGCAGGTCTCCAATGTTCATCAACGTATTAAGAAAAAGTGTGGTAATAAGAGATTACACATGGCAGCATATTCTCCATACATATCCACTTTGCTTAGACAACATCCTCCTTAGACTCTTGATCATATTTTTGCATAATACTTATCCTAATTGCTCAGATATAATCTAGTGGCAGGATATCCAATATCCATATGCAATATGCTTTGTCAGCATCCACTGTGGCCACCAGATATTTTTTTCCCACTATAAATACTCCTCCACGAGGTATATCTTTTAAAGTCTTTGCTTTTCCATTCATTACGACTGATCACAATATTTTTGTTATTACCAAAAATTCTTTCCTCTAATAGCTAGTATACCTACAAGTGTTTCTGAAGTAGTTTCTCTTGCTCACATGAGTTTGTGTTATTATTTGTATAAGTTTTTGAGGGAAACTAATTCTCTTGATAGTCCTATAATGTTCAATCTTAAAGCACCCACCTTAATGTAATTTTTCTTTATGATCCTCTTTCTAAAAACACATTCTGGTATCTTTGGGCACTTTCTGCCCTTTACGCTTATGCCATCACTATATCTCCTCTTTAGCTATACCAACATCCCTGAGATCAAAATAATGTAAGTTCTTTGTTATAGACATTTCTTGAATGGTTCCAACCATTGGATTAATGGAAGCAACAATGTTCTATTGTCATTTCCCAACATCGTCTATGGAAAGCCTCTGATAGACGACAATCTACACATTGCTTTTTCATACTTCACTTTCCATATAAAAAAACTTATACTGGAGCCCTTTACATTGAACAACGTGTCTAGTTTCATCACACTTCATTATATTGGCCATGACATCAAGACAATGTGCTCCTATCTCTTCAAGATTTTCTTAAAGGGATAAATTATTTTCCTGAGACACCAATCATCTCCGCTTCTATTAGACCTTATCCTGGTGAATTTGTTCTTGGTGAACCAAAAGCACTAGAAATTGACATACCAAGTTCCAATAGTCCTCAATATGACACAGAAGAAATAGCCTTAGACATTGCAGGATCTTCTCAGCTTGATAACTCTATCTTTCAAGATGCTCAAGATCCTAATGAGGATAATTATAGTCCTAATGAAAATGAAAGACTTCTCCAAATGAAGATGCTTAAAATGCTCAAGATCTTAATGAGGATAATTATAGATGTGAGCTTAGTCCTAGTAAAAGATGAAAGACTTCTCCAAATCATTCTAACATCTCAGGTGATCCAGACTCTCCATCCAGTTTGCAATCATGGCACGAACCAATCCGTGACATCTAGTGCAACACATGCCTTCATTATAAGGTTCATTTTTAGGAGTTTGTCTTTTTTTCTTGAGTGTTTGATGAAGAAGAAACTTTGTGGCCCCCAAACCACTATTCTAGATTCCTTCTTATCATGTTATTGTTTGCTTTTAGAAAAGTAGATTCCTTTTTAAAGTAGCTTTGCTAAAGTATAAGGATTGTACTTTACTTTTCTAAAGTTGTAATGAGTATGTCTCTAGGTAGATTTACATTTGTACCCTTTGCTTCACCTATAAAAGCAAGGCATCTCTTTCATCGCAATCAGACCTAGTTGCAGATTAGTAATATGAATATGAGTTTAAGTGTTTCTCTCTGAGTTCTTCCTCTCCTAAAAGCTTAAGTCTTGAGTGCATGATACTATCAGTCTTGATATAGAGATAAGTATGCTCTACACTTGCCTCTTATGAGGATCTTGTGTATTAGAAAGACTAAGACAATCCATGACTGTGCTTCCAAACAATTATGCTATATGAGATTAGAACTAACGGGGAAAGAGAGTGATATTGTGTGAGTAAGGTTCCTAAGAGGAAAACTGAGAGTTGTATTCCCGTGGAGAGAGGCTTTGTTGTCTTGACCTTCATAACTGGTACTTACAAGAGTTAGTAGTCTACAATCCACCTTGGAGTAGCATATGATCTCCTGTTAGGTGTTTTCGAATGGTGGTGTTGTGCACCAGGACCCTGAAGGGCACACAAGGAAAAGATATGTCCCACACGTACTAGTATGTCCTAGACATACGAAAACACCATCCTTCAAACAACACCATTCTTGAATAAGGCATGTTGGTCACACAACTTATCAAGATAAGCGAGAGCAAGCTAGTAGATTTCTTCAAGAGATATATTAGCCATATCTCTTTGCAAAGAAGTTATGGTCCTTTGTAACTCTAGTTGTAGTTGATCTAGAAGGGATGAGATAACAATATATCGAAGATTAACATCATTCCATCCATTCAAAAGATATTACCTTTCCATCATATGTTTGTAATGGTTTTGGATATCACGCTTGTCAAGTGAACAATATTTCATTGCAAATTACTCCTGACAGATCTGTTTATCAATCAGTTGGAAGTCACCAATGAATTCCTTATGAATAATTCCAAGAAAAGCTCTGATTATAGTGAATTGGATATATTGCATGTGTTGGTATTCAGAAATACTTTGCCACCATTATCGCAAAGTACCAATGAAACGAGAAGTGAATTCAGAAAAAATATGATTAGGTATGTTCATCTGCAGATCCATCCATGCACCGAATTCATGTAGTTGGTCTCTCCAATTTTTTAGTGGGAGATCATCAAAAGTAAACCAAGGACCTAAAGAAGGCTTGGTCTATGTATTAGCATGTGTAGCTAGCTCGACTTGTAGTGATGGTGTAGGTCTGAAAGATTCAGTACCTATAGATTCCGCTTCACTAATCTCATGTTCAATATCAACTTCAGTTGGTTCAGGCATAGTCATCAGAACTTGTGCTCAGTCTGATAGATCAACTAGTTGGGCTGAACTATCTTCTAATTCTTCAGTAATTTGCTCAGATGATGACTTAGCAATTGTTGCAGTTTCTTTAAAAGTTTCAGAGGCTCTAGAGTAAGCGTCTGATGATTTGTGATTGATCAGATTAAGAAGATTATTCTACTACAACCATAGTCTTAAGAGTTGTGATGAACTCTGTCATGGGCACTTTATCCTTCTCAGTAAAGGTAGAAGGATGAGACTTCCGTAGAGAAGTAGGAGAAGTATGGATCTGTAATGGTTTACTCCACTGGTTAACTGGTTCAGATTTTGTGTATGAAGGTGATGGCTCAGGAACGTTTTCAGACTTAGGCTTAGATTTTGACCTTGTCGGCTTTGTTTGAGCTGCCTGTTTTTCTTGAGCTATCTGAGGATGTATTTACTTCCTAATCAAAGGATAGTTTATCCTAAATATCTTTGAATAGTCAGTTTCCTCTGGATACTTTTGATACGTAGGAGAAGAATATACTAGTTGTGTATGTGGAAATACTGAAGAGGACAAGTCATATACAACTTTAGACTTTGCAGATTACATATTAGCTTCCATTTGTCACAAAGTTCCTTCTATCTTTTCAATTTCTCTACATTTGTTGTCGAAATCAGGACCCATATAATGTATGTCAATATAATGCCGAAGTTCAGCATCAAGTTGTTTAATCTGAGCTTTGTAAAATTGATACATTTGTTGGATCTATTTAGAGACTGCGTCAACTTTTTGATGAGTAGCATGGGTCTGTTGACTGATTCTCTCAAGCTTAGTATCAATTCTTTTAAGAACTCTGTTCTATGCTACTGCATTTGATGTTTGCCAGTTCAAAACTTCATCTGATGGATTAGAAACAAGTGTTCCTTGTTAAGTCATTCTTGATGCTCAGATGTATGGGATAGAGATAACCCTTGTTGATTCATCAGTGCTCCTGTGTAATGGATAAAAGTCTTCCTCATATAAAGGTAATGCCATCATGCGCGGAATAGAAGTAGGAGTCAAAATAGGAAATGTTGGCTTTGTGTAACAGCTACAAGATTTCAGCATCTATCATAAAGATCTTGGTCTGGATCTTTCTTTAGTTAGACCAATAGATTTGCTAAATTCTTGAGATCTGGTGATTTAAGCATCTGGATCTTCATCAACAGATTTGCTGACTTTTTGAGAGCTGAGGATTATAGCATCTGGATCAGAATCATCCTTTTATGGATGATATTATGTCGAAGGAATACAACGAAGTTTAGAAATTTTCTTCCTCCTTCGTCTTTGATTACGATCATCATCATCGTCACTATCTAACTTAGGGTTGCGACAGACTTTACAATCAGGTTCGCAAATAGATGGGTCAACATCCCATACAAAATGTTCACGATGATAGCTAACATAAACTGGATCTTTGTTGGATTTGAAATAATGGATTGAAGGACCAGATTTACCTTCCTCATGTGAAAATACGGGCTGGATCATAAATATACCCTCGTGGTAGAAGAACTTGCCAAATCTTCTCAGGCTTTACATGGATGGACTTAACAGTTCCATCTTTTAATGTCTTCAGAATCGGAGGAGTCATTGTATGAAAAGAGTGTCGATGAGGCGCGTGGAACACCTTTTGGTAATTAGTGATCCATTCAGTAGGCATCAACTTTTCAAGCTCCACTGTTGATAGTTGCTTTGAGATTTGAAGTATAGTATTCTGATCATTTGAGCGATCATCAACCATGTAAAGAGCATCCGAAGTAGAATTTGGAAAATTGAGGTCTATAGCATCATTCTGCAAATGATAAATTATTTGGTGATGTAAAGTAGCCATGATGGTTGTAGGATGTTGATCTACTCCAATGATCTGGATCTGAACTTGCAGTCGTTCAGATAAAGTGAGATCATCTAACCTGATATTGAAATCAAGTGCCATCATTAGTATGACACTTTCATTATTGAGAGTAGTCAGTACGGTATCAATCAAGGTATTTTGGTACGTTGTGTAGGTAGTGTCTAGAAGAAATATCCTGGCTATAGCAAGTATTCCCTTTCTTCCATGAAGTTTGAGAACAAGACGTACAGCCCCCTACATAGGGATGTCAATTATGGCCCGGCCCGCCCAGCCCATGGGCCCGGT
>JAOSBN010000009.1:15339159-15355402 GCA_027563595.1 Erythroxylum suave
TTGGAATGGTATACAAATTTAACACGGGCTCGATTGTCTACTGTTTTTCGCGCGTATGAATGTTTACAAAAAAAAAAGTTGATACTGAGTTTACTGAGTGATGTAGCACGCTACCCTCGCGGGGTACGGATCCGGATATCACCATCGATGTCAGGTTCGAGTTACGTGGGAGTGGGGTGTTACATGTGCATTCCATAGGCTTTTTATTAAGATGTTTGATTGATTAAAATGCAAAATTTTGCCTATCCTTAAGTGAAAATGTGATACTGATGTATACAATTTTGGGAAATATGTATTATGTGAAATGATGTGTTGCATGAATTGAGTGAACCATCGATGATGCTTACCTCATTGAGTTCGCAAAACTCACCAAAAGTGCAACGTTATCTTTTCAGGACCGAGAGACGACTCTAGCCACTAAGAGGCTCTACCAACCATGTAGATTGCAATTTGGCAAGAGAAGTCATAGCTCAAAGGTCGGTCAGCTAGGATTTTTGGACAGATTAGATAGACTTCGTATATTTTCCTCTTTCATGTAGTACTTTTGTACTAGGTTTTGATGACGTACATATAGTAAGTGCTGAAAGATACAATGTAGACTTTCGATTTTATGAAATGAAATGAGGAAAAAGTGAGTTTTAAAATATTGTTACTTTTTTATGATGCCTTATAAGAGAATAAAGATATATGATGCCATGTGAAGCGAATGTAGTGATCGAATGTAGCTCGCCCTTATCGTAGGATATGTACCAGAATGACCTCCGGACGTTCCGGATTGTACCTTAAGGTAAGGGGGCGCTATAATAATGATGCTCAAATGCTTAATAAACACTTAGAAATGTGTGTAAAAGACACTCAAATACTTCTTGTTACAAGAAACAATAAGAAAACATCTACTTATAATTTAGGACGGCTACTAATCATTAGAGCTAAACATTAGTAGTCACAAATGCTAGTTTGAGAACATTGATCGATCACTAAGTCATATTGGTCCATCAATGCGTATTTAATGTATAAAATTCACTAGTCGTTGTATATTGATTGACCACTAGGATATATTAGTTAACTAATATGGCATATTGGTCAACTAATATATCAACCAATATTACTGCAAACTCTCAATATATCAAATTTGATAACTTTAACCTATATTGGTGAACCATTAACTCATATAGTTCAACTAATGCCCCTCTAAAACATGATTTTAACAAGTTTAAATACTCAAACTTAATTTCTTTAATGCAATTTTAATTTAAACGCTTCCCAAAATATTCCCTAAAGAGTATTTCAAAGATCAAGAAGATCAAGAGTCTTTTCTTTTAAAAACAAAAACTTTAGCACCTCTTGATGAATAAAATGACTTTTGAAATAAGGTAAGACAAAATGTTTACAATTTGTGAGCCTTTGACATTACCAAACTAACAAAGTGAGATTATAATTAATAATACAAAATATAAATCACTTTAATGTGCCTTGACCTTTGTTTGTTCTTGACTTGATCTTCACTTTGAATGTTATAAAATTAAATTTTCTTTATCAACTTTATGAACTATCTTCTTAATTTTATAAATGTATGTTGTTCTTATATTACTTCTCATGAGATAATAGCTTCATTAGTAGTATTATTATCATCAAAAAATTGATTGAAACTCTCTTAGTTCAACAAAATTATTAGAGTTCATATATAAGTCTGAATCCCACAAACTAAAAGAAAACAATAACTTGTATCTAATAAACTAAGTCCACCTCATTCACTCATTAAATGAAATATAGAAAAAATAGAAGATTTAATGTTCCTTGAGAAAGACAGTAAGAAAAATGTTAACGGTCTAACCATATGAAAAAAATTGTTAAGCATTTTATATTAATGAGAAAATGATTTATTGTTGTCAAATTGAATGGATTTGTTAGCTTCCATAGAATCATTTAATAATGAAAGGGTAAACATGGTATCATTTCGTTTGTAGGTTTTATCTCCAAAATTTATAAATAAGAGTAAGCATAGATGCAGTAGCTACTGTATAAAAAATATATAGACAATAGCTTATACCTAAAACCTACCATAAAAAGAATCTTATTCTTTGATTTATAAAATAAACTAACCAAAAGTTAATGTTATTGACATTATTCCAAGCAGCTACATTTACAAAATAACGATTGTTAATACTTTTGACACCAATTTAGTGATGTTTTTTATCTTGTATTCCTCATCCTTGCATTTATTTCTTCCTAATAAAAATAACAAAAAATCATTAATAGGTAACCTAATTATCAAAATTAATCCAAAGCCTATAAGTATTAGTGATTTCTTAATACCCATAATCTTTATCGAGTTATGACTCATCCTGTCAATAATGGTTCATGATTCTTATTGTTCAATGTCCCATATCTATGGAGTAATCTCTTTCTTTTATTTAATGGTTGATTTGATGGAATAATAGTAACAATTTGCTTAGACATCTTACATAGCCTATATTTAAAACAAGTAAAAAGTTTAAGATATACAATTAAGATAGAAACAAATAATATCAAAATCACTATCTTAACTTACATTCAAGTAGATACGTCCATCAGTTAAAGCTTATTGTGATATACCTTTCACTAGATATTTTTTTGTTATATCCTTATTTAAGGCATACTTGATAAGTCATTTTATCCCTCTCCATGACTTGTTGCATATGTGGAATTCTTCCAAATATCCTTTCTTATATTCTTTTTTGGCCTACTCGGCATTATTCTGAATGGACGTAACAATGGTGGCTTATCTTTAGAAGTTAGATGTTCCATCATATGTTGATAAGCTCATAAATACTTATCCTTCATATACTAATAGGAGACTTTTTTTTTAACGATATTCTTTGTTTTACTGGGTTGTTGTTGTTGTTGTTATTGTAGATTTCTGACACATCCCAACTTCTACAATTATGCTCTTATATCTTAGGTTTTAACAGACTTAAATCTTTTGTGTTACTTCAAATCCACCATAACTCTTAAGTTTATAATCAATACTTAACTCCTTATTAACACTCAAATTGTTTTTAATTCTTAGACCGATCTTATCTCTCCACTTGGTTTTCATTTCTATTTTTAACCAATAACTTCATCACAAGCACTCTAATTTCTTTTCGATAATATTCTTTTTTACACACCCACTAAACGCTTTGCAAAGATTGTTATCCATAATATTGTAGTTGAATAAAGTGTTGAAATAAGCTCTTGACCATTTTACTTTAGAATTTTTAATAAACCCTTATAAGCATCTTCTGAATCCTCTTCTAACTTCTTAAATATAAAAATAAGTCAGGTTTATTTGATGACTTTATATTGCTAGAATAGTCTTTCCAATATAAATCCTTTATGATTCTTCTTTCCCTAATTAGTAAATATGTGTCTTGCACAACCATTAGGTGTCACCTATCAAATGCCTCTATAAGACCCTCTATAACATTCAATTGACAAAAGTTAGTAAATAAATAATAAGAGAATATTTATATTATAAAGTAAAAATAATTTTAGACTATATTTATATTATAAAAGTAAATAAACTTTAAAAAAAACTTTCATTGATTTGAAATTACTGCCCATCCACCTATATCTTTAAAATTCAAGTCTTTCTTTAATAAATCTAAAAACTAGCTTTAAATGTATGTTGTTCAGTATGAACCATAACCCATGTCATATGGAACATTTGATTATTGTCATCTCTTTCTATTGTTGTCAATATCTCACCTTTTACAATACCTTTTAAAAAGTAACCATGTAGTCCTATTAGCCTTTTACAACTAGCTAAGAACCCCATTTTGCAACATTCAAAACACACATACATTCTACTGAATGGCGGCTACAAATAATCTTTAAGTGATGATCTTTCAATAACCAATTGAACTCTGCTACTAGGATTTGATTTTTAAAAACCTTCCTTGTAATCCCAAAGCTCGCTATATTTTTTTGTTATGCCTCTTCGTGTTTCTTCTACCATATGCTTCCTAGATCAATAACAAACATTGTACTCAACATAAATTTTTATATTTTTCTTAGTAAACTCCCTCAAATCTGTTAGCTTTGATGCAGTGAGTCCTACAAGGTCATTAAAGTAATTTTTAACTAGTCACTTTGAATCCACACTTTTGTTATAGAAAATGGAATTGTATGTGTTCTTATATTCAGAAACTCTCATCTATGTACTTATATGTGAGTAGTCATTCCCTAATACCAATGAGAGCTAAATTGAACATAAAAAGACTAAAAATGTTGGTTAAAATGTTCCACTTACAGTACTTACTCATATATTTAGCTTTCAAAGTTCCACTTGTATTTATTCACATATTTAGCTTTCACAGTTTGATATTCCTAGTAAAAATAAACTCCCTTCTTTCATCAACCATAAGCTTATGAAGACATTTTTTAAATCAGTTACAATCGTCACATAACATACCAAACTTAATCTCAATCTTTTTTCTTACGAGGGTTGAATCTACAAAGTTTTGATTTATATTTCCCCTCATCCATATCTAAACTACCTTATTCTTCAAAATTGTAATCATCATTTGATTTAAAGTAATCCATCTTATTTTCCTTTTTATATCATTTCCATCATTATCATGTCCATCATTTGCTGAACTTTTTTCTTTTTCTTTATCTTTTTTTGTTTCATGTTGCATATATTGTTCTCAATTCTTTTTCTTCAAGTGTCATCCTTTAAATGAAATAGCTAAATCACTAGATAATTCCAACTATTCATCATCCAAACTCAAATCAAACTCCTCCCTAATCCTCCCTAATCCTTATATCAACAAACACATTCTTTTTTTGCTCATTTGGATTAACTTCGTTATCACTTACACCTACAACTTCTTACTCAACTACATCTTCATTTATAAACTACGAAAGTAGACCAAGTGATAATGACAGGGACACCATTTGCAATCTTAGTAATAATCTCAACATCAATAGGATCATCAAAAAATTTAACACCAATTTCAACATCTATATTTTGTTCTAAATCTAGCAAATTGGATCCATGAATAACATAGATCTTTATCAACTTATGTTATGCAATGAGCTTACATATCTTCATCACATATGCATCACTCTTTCTAACCTTCATCAACCCATTTTTTAAAACTGTCATCTGTCGTCCTATGTATAACTTATCTACTTTGGATCCTTTAACATCTTCTATGAGCATCTTCTCAATTTCCTAATAACAAAACATATCAATTTTAATTGCTTAACTTTTGACATCTCCATCCACATATTCAACATCTTCCACACAAATGAACTTCCCACTATAGAACATAATTAATTTCGCATCTCAACTATCCATCTTCATTTACATTCATATAAATATCAATGAAGACATTGAATATAAGACAGGCAATAATGAAAAAGATTTGAAATGACATTAGAAATATATTATATCATTTTTTTATAAAATTAAAAAAAGAGTTGAGCAATAAACTAGTAATTTATACAAAACTTACAAATAAAGAAAACTATATAGTAGTTAGATGTTGAGAAAAGTTATAATACACAACTTATATCGATTATTTCTAACTGAAAAGAATAAGAAATATTATAATAATCGATATTATCAACTATTAAATTTGCTGCTAGTTGTAGAATAAGAAAGTAAGTAGAGATAGTTGTATTAGGTCATTTATGGACGAGAATTGATGCTAACGTGAAAAACTATAGATGTTAGGAACTAAGATAGCTAGTAGAGATAATTGCTTTAATCCATTCTCTTTCACTTATACTAATAGTGAAGCTAAGATAAAGGAAGATCTTATTTTCCGAATTATTGTTATTGGCATCATTCTTACAATTATCAAGAAAACTACCACACATTCTAGCTAATGACTACTAGCTATTACTCCATATAATCAAAGAAAATGACTACTCTTGGTTATTAGTGCATAAAATCACCCTAACAACTTTGCATATTGATAAGGAGTTATTTTTTACTAATGATTGTTGCATAAAAATAATGTTTAAACACATTAAGCGTACCTTATATTGTCAAGCACATTACCGATGTATATTTGTAGATGCTAAAGCTTAAATGAGTCTTCCATTGTTGAATTAAGTGGGCTTAGTTGACTTGTCTAAAATTTAGAGAATAAGTTCATTAGTTGAATAACCTGAAACACTTGGTCACAAGAAAATTTATAGTCACCAACTAAGGTACTTATAATATGGAAATGAAAAATAAGTATGAAACTTTATAATAACTATCAAAATTCCTTTTAATTTTTCAAAAAATTCCTTTAATTTAGATATAAAAAAAGAAAGAAGAGGGGAATGACAAGGACTAGGGAATAAAAGGGACATGAAACTTCGAAAGAACACAAAACTTCAAATTATTTCAAGAAAAGATGGAAGAAATAATAAAGAAATTTTATAAATTCAAGAATAAAAAGATAAAAGACTTTGTCCACATCGTACATTTCCTAACCACATTCTTCTTCATTCATATATACCTTAAACACCTCAAATGTGCTTGTCTCACAAAAGAACAATGATACCCAAAACAAAAGTAAAAGATTTATACATAAATACCCAAAAGCAAAATGAAAGCACTAATGTATAAAAGAACATACAATATGCTAACTACCCACGAAACACTGACAACAACAAATAGTCGTTAGAGAGGGAAAAATATACTTAGCAAAAAGGAGGCATGCAAGTTTTAGAAGAAGGTAAGGAAGTACAACGATGGGGGCAAAGGTTAAAGGGGGATAGTTTAGGAATTTTGTAGGATATAGAAGATTATGGAGAATTGAATTAATGTTCTTGGGCGAAGAAAATTTTAGGTATTACTAGAAGTTTATGTTTTAATGGCTGAGATAGGTTGTTTAATGCCCTCGATTGTCTTTTCGCTCCCACCAATACAAAAATAAATGATTGCCCAAACAACCATCGTGGCCACACCTTGTCTTCTCCTCTTTTGTGTCTCCTTCTTAACCGTAAACCTAATTCTCCACCCAGTTGATGAGTGCTTTTCTGGGTACCCAAGGAAGACACTATGATGAGGCCCACTAGGATCAACCCGAGTGGCCAAGGGTAGAAAAACCACCTTGCTATCTCTGGAAATATTGAAGGAAGAAGGTACGAAGAAATGAAGAAGAAGAAGAATAGAAGAGATATAGAGAGAGAATGGAAGAGGAAAGAAAGTATTTTCTATTTTCCAAAACTTCTTTTGTTTTACATTTTTTCGTTGTATTAATATTTCTCTCCCCTTTCTGTTACAGGCTTAACAACGTGAAATGCCTAGAGTCTAAAACAACCAACTCTAGAACAACCTGGAAGTAAAAGAAAAAACAAAAATCAAAGAAACAACTTCTACACCCTTTATAACAAACTTCTTCTATTTTCTTAACCTTATGTGTTGGACTGGATTTTCTTTTTTTGTTGGGTGTGGTGTTGATGGATGTTGTGTTGTGTTATGTTGTCCTTTGGTTTGACTGCGCTAAGTGACGATGACAAAAGTTAAGGAAATAAGTGAGATAAAAAACATGGCAACAAATTCAAACAACATCAATCATTTTTATAAGGAGAAATTAGGATTTACAGTTTAAGATTGTATTATTTTAGAAAAATTGGTAATGATTTATATATAAATGATCATAGATACAGGCTATAGATTAATTTTATATTAATTCATGTGATTATCCACGTGTTCAAATATTGTCAAGTGATTATTAAATATCAAGTTAAAAGTAATTCTTTTAATCACGTCATTAAATTTTTTTAATCTAATTGTTTGATTTGAAAAATGAATTTTAAAAAAATGATTACTAAATAAATGAATTTAAAATTAGTATCAAAATAAAAAATTTGATTGATTATAATTGATGTGATCAAAGGTCAACAGCATGCGATATTAATTTGCCTAGGTGGTCCTATATCCAAGAACCAGAAGCCCTAAGAATCTGAAACGTGGTCTTCTCATTTAGTAAGCAAGAACCGGAGAACACGTGGGTCTTTTACGCGTGTCAACTGAGGGGTACTTTCCTTTCTTATCGTCCGTACCTCCTTTTGTCTTTGATCGCATAATTTTAGCATGTCATATAACTCACGACATATAATTTTAAAAAAATAATTAGTAATTACTTTACTTTTTCTATTGTTCCTTTAAGAATACTCGCAGAGACTTGAGAAGATCCACAAACTTAAAGGTGAGACGCCGCGAACCCAAACGCTCAAATACTTAATCCACCTCTCCAACGCAAAAGTTCCCCACAGTTGCGTTTGCTATGGCTACCTGCCCGTAGTTTAAGTTCAATCCGTATTTCATACGCACCGGCTGGTACTTCACCGGAAAGACGCTATGCCGCCGGCGGAATACTACGCCTCCAGGCCACTCCTCCACAAGCCTCTCTATCAACTCACCGAAGGCGACGTTTCTCAACTCACTCGTGAAGACTGCCGCAATTACCTCAAAGAAAAAGGTTTCTCTCTGTCTCTGTCTCTGTCTCTCCGTGAATGAGTCAGTGAATGTATTAATCGGCGCTTTTACTTGTTCTTACTCTTGTTTTTGACGTTGACCGCACAGGCATGAGAAGGCCGTCTTGGAACAAATCGCAGGCTTTACAGCAAGTGTTCTCTCTGAAAACACTCCTCGAAACGACGCTGGATTCTGATCTCCCTGGTGCTCGAAAGCGACCGTACATTCGCGTACGTTTCTCAGCTACTATCCTCCTCCTCTTAATGTCTCTAGCTTGTAGTTCGTTAATTGCAATTATCAATCGAGTCTACATTAAACAAAAACGAGACCGTTGACGGCAGTTATAATCTTCCAGGTATTTTGTTTTAATTCTTTAACTTAATAGTTTGCTAGTTAGCGTAGGCCCCTGAAAATTCTTGTGCTTCGATCAAGGGAACGAGTGTCCAAATTCCCCACAACTATCTGCCGGCGGAGGTTTCAGTTTCGACGGTTCATGCTCACGGTGACTCTCCGGTAGGTCTGGCCGCCTCCAATAACGACTTCGAATCTACCAGGTTGCTTCTTCTTATTTCGTTACCACTATGACTTGATACTATTTTGTATTTTCAGTGTTGGCTATTTTGCGGGTTTTGGTTCATAATGGACTCTATTTGTACCCAGTAATTGGGGTTGGGGACCCTTAACTAGCAGCGTAGTAGGGTCCACTAGATGTTTCTTTATTTATAGACTTGGGCCTCCCCTTGCGACTTTTCTCGGTGTAGTTTGATGCGCAAAGACTTGAGGGCAATTTTTCTCCGGCGTGAACACCAGATCTGTTACCCTTCCTAGGTTTTTGATGTATGATCGGCTGGTTCACGTTGAATTCTAAGAAAAAAAGGGTGAATCTTAGATAACCGCCTCCAATGTGATATTGGTGTTAATTTTCACCAGGCCCTGTCAAATGCTCTTGAGATTTTGTCCTTTTTTAAAAATGTTTACGGATACAATTTACTTAGCCTCTGTTGTGATATTATATATTGGACACTAAACATTAGAATCTAATCCGGTTGTGCATATGAGTTTGTCATGCGTCCAAAAAATAATTGCCCTGTTTTTGAGGGGACAATGGCAGGTCCTTTTATAGTGGTGTGGACGATTAACTGAAGTTCATTTTAAAATGTCAGAGCTAAAGGTACAGTAGTCCAGTCAGCAGGACAAATGACCATATTTTACTGTGGGGAGGTAAACGTTTACGATGATGTATCGAGAGATAAGGTAAATTTTGGTTTCTTTTACGTAAAAAGCATGCGGCGTAATATTGCACACTGTCCTACTGATGTGATTATTGGCAGGCACGAGCAATAATGCAGCTTGCTGCAAAGCCACTTCTGTTTCCAGGCCAGGTTGAAACTCCAGGTGTTAAAACAACTCCAAATCCGATGCGGACATTTCCAATTATGCCAAAAGGTGGGATGCTGAACGGTGTTAAATTCTCTGGGCTTTCCATAGTTTTCTAATTATAAGCTGTATCTCTTTAATTGAGCACCAATTTTGGCCTAAAAGTATGTAACTTCAGAAGTACTGTATTGTTGGTGGTGTCTTTTTGACGTTTGACTGATGTTAACAACGGAATTTTGGGGGCAACTGTAGTTGCAGATGTACCTGCCGGGCTGTCTATATTTTACTTGACTAGTCGCTAACAGTCTTCAGCTTCCCGCAGGATAAAGCAGCCTCGGTTTAATTTTTTATGTACCTGGCGGGCTGTCTAGATTTTACTTGACTAGTCGCTTACAGTCTTCAGCTTCTCGCGGCAAAAGCAACCTTGGTTAAATTTTTATTTTTTAACCTTCACAGAAATTCCTGTGTAATATTTAGCTTGCTTCAATGCAGCCTCTTTCGCCAACTCTTGCTTTGTTACAGAGGACATTCTCATCTCATTTTTGTTTCACTACCATTTTTCAGCTATTTGACTGAAATTGTATGCGGACATTCCTTGGCCTTACATTTCTCAATTTTCTTTAACGTGTTACTGTTATAGATTGTCGAGTAATTTATCAAATATTTTTGTTCCGAGTGAATTCTGATACTTAGTTTCTATAATGTGATCCTCTTGTTAGTGGTCATTACACTATGATCTTTTTCCTTTTCCATTAACACTGCCGCAAAGTTGGACAGGCCTATTCTAAAAAGTTTGGTAATTAATAATAATTCTACATATTTATCATAATCACAGTTGAGCATTTTCTTTTTCTTCTCATTAGCCCTTTTTCCTTTGCATATTCTTTAAGGTGGTCCAGCAAGTAGAAAAGCCTTGGTGCAGAGATATATTGAGAAACGGAAGGACAGGTATCGTTAATTGGTACTACACTCTTTCTAGCTGTATAATACATATTGCGACCAGTGTAGTTGGTATCGTTTTTGGTTCCTCAAACTCTTGTTTGTTGAAGGTTCAAGACCAAGAGAAAGATGGCAATACCTTCAGCTACTGGGTTGGATATGTACTTGAACCATATGATGAGAGATGGTATGTCAATTGATCAGCGGAACCAAAAGGAGGAATGTTCTTCCCCAATACCCAAACTGCCTCAAACACCTGGGCGTGGCAGCTCTATTGACAATGCGACAAATAATTTCAATCGCTCTACTGATCTCAATGGCAAAGGTGATAAAATTAATGCTCTATATTTTTTGGCATGGACACAGATGATACTCAGAATTATAATGTCGAAGGGTAGCTGATTTATCTAGTGAATTAATTGGTGTAACAGAAATAAAGAGATCATAACCTAGGTAAATTTGAAATTTTCATGTTGAAGAACCAAGATGCTTTGTGGTGGTGATCACTTGTATTAGAATGCAGGCTATTGGCTGTCAAAAAACATGGATGATGTGATACATAGTTAAGGCTCTGTGTTTCAGTGGATATGAAGATGAGTTTGAACAATTACGGTGCGTAGCAGAAATTATATTGAAAGCTGACCGTCTGTGGAGAGATATTCTCGCACAAACTTGAAGGTGTAGTCCACTAGAGCAATGTTAAGATTTCATTTCAGATGTTCAATAACGTTGACCGTGCGAAGATGCTTTTGAGATTGAGCGATTAAAACGGGTATTCCTGTAGTCATCCAGTTTCTAGCAGGGGGATAGGCATGGAACTGTTGTACCATAATGATTCTGTTTTACTAGAATCCGCAATTTCATAGCCAAAAAGTTTACAATGGATCTTGCTAGAAACCGGTGTTTTGTTAAAGCCACCCGGTGCTTGTGTCGTGTTATCGTAATGTTATTAGTTAAATACTATCGTACATGCTTGGCGGTTTAGACCCAGCAAATGGGGAAAGCTGACTAAAAATTCCGCTTCATGTTCGGACATCTTTCCTAAACAAAGATCAGGCAGTTGCCTTGAACTGCCTTCCAGTTCCTTCTTTGTGTTATTCTCACTTTTTGCTTTTCCCAAAATAAATTACGGATGCAGCTTGAATCTGAGAAAGAAAAAAGAACTAAGGGCATTTTAGTCACTTGACGAACAGCTTGAAGAGTACATAAGGGCTAGAAGGTCGCCTGATGAGCAGGTGGCCTTGTATGGGTGGCATTTGTTTCTCAAGGAGAAAAGGGATGGTCACACGTTTGCGACAACCTCCACACGTATAATGTCTGTCATCAAGAAATTTCTTAAATAAAATATGTCAAATTACATTAGGAGTCATTTTATGTTGCTAAGATAAATCGGGTTGAAAAAGAAAAGAGAAAAGTTCGCCAAATCAAAGTAGATGCATTTTTTATTTATGGGTTTGTACAAGTATAATGGAAAAAGAATAATTGAAGACCCACAAACTTAAAGGCGAGACGCCGCGACCCCAATCACTCCCCAGTACCCGCCCCCAACCAACCAACCTCGGCGCACTCACTCTCTCTCTCCTCCTACTCGCCAAATACAAAGAGTCAGTCAAATTAAATCCACCGTAGCCACTCTGCAATTGACGCCAACCGCAGCTGAAGTCGGCGATGCAACCCATAGAGACAGCTTCCAGGTCGCTCCTCGACAAGCCTCTCCACCAGCTCACCGAAGATGACATTTCTCAGCTCACTCGCGAAGACTGTCGCAAATATCTCAAAGAAAAAGGTTTCGGCAGTTAGTGTATTTTACTCGCGCCTTTTCATCTGTTCTTACTCTTTCTTTTTGGGGATTGGCCGTACAGGCATGAGAAGACCGTCTTGGAACAAATCTCAGGCAATCCAGCAAGTGATCTCTCTCAAAACACTCCTCGAAACCACTTCGGACTCTGACGTCCCCGCCGTTCGCAAGAGACTCTACATTCCTCCTGTGCGTTATTAACCTTACAGTTCCTAAGTTTTAGTTATTTTAGTGTTTAGTTAACTAACTGAAACAAAGATTGAAACTTAGGTCAGTTATTGGATTTAAGATATTATTTACTTTATCCAATTGGAGTAATAATAGTTAGTTCTTTGTTATTATTTTTAGGTCCCTGAAAACCCAGTCAAAGAAACCAGCGCCGATACCCGCTGCTCAGTGCCGGCGGCGGAGGAATCTGTTCCTTATAGGCAACCTGATCCGCCCAAGGTTCATTTTCTCGGTGATCCTCTGGTTGGTGTTACAGCCTCCGATAACGACTCCGTTTCTCCTCGGTTCGTCCTATTTTCTTCATCGACATGACTTGATTGATTGTGTACCACTATCAGTCCGTTACTATTTACTATAAGCTATTCTTGTTATGTTATTGTTAGTGTTTAACGTATTTAGTTTCTAGTGACTTTTATTTGCCATCGGTTAGCTAGCAGCCTAGTAAGTGACTCCTAGTGGTTATTTATTTGAAAATTTAGCACCAAAGTCTGACTCATAGCAAACTCATTTATGGGATTTTAAGACTCATGTTGTTTTCTAATGTGAACAGCATTTGCCCGTTTGTGGGTGACAACTTTTATGCTGACAATTTCTGAGGAACTTATCTTTTATGGCAAAAGTTTACATAAAATCGATCCTTTTTGTGTAGACTGGCGCGAACATTTACCCACGTATCAATTCCAGGCAATAAAGGGGAGTCAAATAAACTCTAAGCAAAATTTTTCAGTTTTCTTCATGTTCAGGATGCTGTTGATATGTTCATGTTGAGTCTCCGTAGGCCCTTTCAATTCTATTTTCTTCCTTTTCTTTGATATCTTAAGCTGTTCTATATATATATATATACACCCGCACACCCACACACACACACACACACAAATATATATATACATATGCGCCCACTGGGACAACTGAAGTATATGCATCTTTTATGTATATTGAAAATATAGTCTGGTATTGCCTCAACCTTTACCACCCATATTAGAGAATTATTAATTTTCTTTTTCAAAAGGGGATGTTGGAGTAATTATTTTCAGTAAAGACGCCTAACTGAAGCTGATTTTAACATGTCAGAACTACAGGTGCAGTAGATGAGTCAGGAGGACAAATGACAATTTTTTACTGTGGGAAGGTAAACGTTTATGATGATATACCAAAAGATAAGGTGAGCTTTGGTTTCTTTTACACAAAAAGTGTGCAGTACAATATTGTATACTGGCCTACTAATGTGATTATCTGTAGGCACAAGCAATAATGCAGCTTGCAGCAAGTCCGCTTCTGTTTCCTCAGGATGCTTCTTCTAACGTAAGTCCAGCTTTTCGGGCCTTTCCATGCCAACTTGAGAGTGGCAGAACAGCTTCAAATTCTCCAATGCTAACCCATCCAACAATGCAAAAGGGTAAGGATGCCAATCAATGTTTAGACATTTCTTGCCTATCTATTTCTTGATTTTCTTTGTTTCCATTTCTACTTTTTTTCTCATATAACTGAATTATGCAATTTCCGCCACTGAATGCACCTACTCTCCAAAAGTACATTTTGCAATTAGAAGAACATTTGTGTTAGTTATGATTTAAGCAAAAGAAATAAGCTGTCAATGTTTACTCTAATATACATTTTAATGTTTACTCTAAATGGATTATAGTTCCTAATTTTCAGAATAACAAATCAAACGACTGATGTCTAAGAAGTAAACAGTTTGGCCCTTATTTGGAATAAAAACGTATGATACTTATGAAAATTTAACAAGTTTCATTGACAATCTAACTAAATATCTATGAAATAATACGGATGCCACATCACTAAAATTTAATGATTTTGGTTAATGATTGGTCAAAATAAGGGCCAAGTTGTTTTGTTGTTGTAAAAATTGGGTTTAATTAAATATTCTGAGAAGTTAGTGATTATATTACATTTCAAAGTAAATTTTATGTCCTTGTTTGTCCTTTTGCCTTATAATTTACTTCTTTTTGCGGCTGAGTGACTGCTGCATACCTTTTAATTGATTTATCAGTGAATTACTTGAGAACTTTTTCCCAATTGCTTATCTGAGAAATTTGATCTAAATGTCAGTTTCTTCACTGTGAATCTAGTGCGACTAGATCATCAATTCATTATACCTTAATATTTCTGCTGGCACGGCTAATCAATTGTTAACTTTTACATAGAAACTATTCATACAAATATTTTACAAATTTTTGAACAGTATTTTTTTTCTTCTCATTCCTTTTTTGTTATTTTACATAATTTTAGAAGGTCCAACAAATAGAAAAGCTTCGGTGCAGAGATATCTTGAGAAGCGGAAGGACAGGTATCATTAATTGGTAATGGAGTCTTTCTGACTGTACAATACTTCTTCAAGCAGTTTAGTTTGCTATGTTTTGGGCCTCAAACTCTTGTTAGATGAAGGTTCAAGAACAAGAGAAAGGTGCCAATGCCTTCATCTACTGGTTTGGATATATGCTTCAACCATATGGTGGGAGATGATGCCTCAAATGAGCAGTGGAACCGAAGTGAGGATTGGCCTTCTCCCCAACCCAAACCACCAGCAACACCTACACGTTGCAGCTCTGTTGAAAATGTCAAAGGTAACAAAGTTTGCTTCATATCTTGTTTTTAGTGAAACAACACTAAAAGGTGCTCAGGGCTTTTATTATATAATGCATATGTTGAGGAGCCAATAGACTTTGTCGTACTGATCACCTTTCTGAACATGGTTTACTTTCTTGAATACTATCATACCTTGCATAGACCATAGCTGATATACTTGTTCACATGCATATAAATCAATTTTAACAAATACACTATTCGGCTGGGATACCTGTGGGGATTTGGTTTTGGGAAGGTCAAGACTTCACTGGAAGAAATTCCTATGCTTGAATGTTGAATCCTTCCCTTAGGTGCACATAAATTTTTATATAACCTAGAGCTATATTGCAAAATGATGTCTTTAATACTGCTTTGCAGATGGCCAAATATCTTGACCTTGGAAAATGTTTTGGTGTCTACAAGCTAACTATTTTGGAAGTTCTCTAGCAGTCCATTTTACTATCGCTAATACTGAAGAAGGGAGGTGTATGTAGCTCCTGGGAAATGTTTGTAGCAAGATGAATTCAGTTGTAAGAGGTTTGGCCATTTCTGAGTCACGAAGTTTCTAGTTAATCTGTCGGCATGTCATTATTCCTTTGTTTATTTCCTATTCTAGGAAATAGTGATGGTTTTAGAAGTAAGGCACAGATATTACGTGGAGGATGAAATGGCCCTTCGAAAGTTAACGGTGGATGGATGATTTCTTTTAGCTGATAAATCTCTGTGATCACGTTGAAGCCTTGGAAGCTGCAAAGCAAGACGGCTCTAGTTCAGGACTACTAGTTCTGCTATGTCGTGAAAAAAGTTGGACTAAGCACATTTTGTCTTCATTTGCGGGTTATTATCTTTTTCAATTTCTATATATT
>JAOSBN010000009.1:15357827-15380601 GCA_027563595.1 Erythroxylum suave
ATAGGAAACAGTAATAAACAATAATTACAAAGAGCTAATTACATGCAGCTGATGACTAGTGAATCGTATCGTTATCATCTCCCCGCAAGATGGACTGTCGGTTAGACAGACCAATCTTCTCTCGCAATAGAAGAAAAGTTGTCTGGGACAGCAGTTTCGTAAGGCCATCTGCTAGTTGATCCTTAGAGGATACCGGTGTTACGCGCATTGCTCCAGTTTGCACATGCTCACGAATGAAGTGGTAATCAAGTGCCAGATGCTTCATATGTGAGTGAAATACTGGGTTTGAGCAGAGTTGAGTTGCCCCAATATTACCACAGTAAATAACCGGGGTTGTTGGAACAGAAATGCCCATTTCGGTTAGGAGAGAACAAAGCCAATTCATTTCTGCAGCGGTAGATGCAACAGCTCGATATTCGGCTTCCGTAGATGATCTAGCAACTGTACGTTGCTTTTTGGAACTCCAAGACACCAGAGTGCCACCAAAGTAGATTAAATAGGCTCCAGTCGATATGTAATCATCGAGATTTCCACCCCAATCAGCGTCAGAAAAACCATGCAGAGTCAGATGCCGAGAGGGACGAATGTGTAGCCCCAAGTCCAACGTACCGCGGACATATCGTAGTAACCGTTTTACTGCACTCCAATGAACATCAGTAGGCTTGTGCATAAATTGGGAAAGCCGATTGACTGCATAAGAGATATCTGGACGAGTCAATGTTAAATACTGTAGCCCTCCAAGAACTGATCTATATGTGGTTGCATCAGGAAGTATAGATCTGGATGAGAGCTTGAGTGATCTGTCCGTGGACATAGGCGTAGATACGGTCTTGGATTCCAGCATATTGGTTTTGTGAAGAAGCTCGAGCATATACTTTCTTTGAGACAATAAAATACCGGTCGAGCTTGGCAAGACCTTGAAACCCAAGAAGAATGAGAGGTCCCCTAAATCTTTGAGGGAAAACCGTGTAGCTAGTGCTCCAAGAAAAGAATGAAGTGTAGTTGATTCTGGACCTGTTAGAATTATGTCGTCAACATACACTAGAATATATATAACACAATCCTGATGACGATACACAAATAAGGATGTGTTGGAATGAGAATTATGAAAGCCACATTGTAACAAAAAATTTCTAAGCTCCGAATACCACGCCCGTGGTGCCTGTTTTAAGCCATAAATTGCTTTCTTCAATTTACAAACATGAGTGGGATGATCTTGATCAATAAATCCGGGAGGCTGGGACATGTAAACGTCTTCAAATAACCTGCCTTGTAGAAAGGCATTATTTACGTCAAATTGACGTAATTTCCATCCATTTGTAACTGTAAGAGTCAAAACAATACGAATAGTGGTTGCTTTAATAACTGGACTGAATGTATCAAAATAATCAACACCTGGTCGTTGATGGAAGCCTTTGGCGACTAATCGCGCTTTGTACCTGTCAACACAACCAGTAGACAGTCGCTTAGTATGAAACACCCATTTACAACCAACTAAATTAGTGGCTTCAGAGGGGGGAACCAGCACCCACGTCCCATTTCGAATAAGTGCATCGAATTCATCGGCCATGGCAGCTCACCATTTGGGATCACGAAGGGCTTGTGTGTGAGTACTTGGTTCAAGATCAGATGAAAGGGTAGAATTTATAGTGAGAATATATTTTTGGTTGGGCTTGCGAATGTTATCTCTCCCGCCGGTTACCATAGGATGCCTATTATGCAAAGACGGTGGAGGAGGAATTGAGGCTGAGGGAATGTCAGAATTGGGGTTGGGTGAAGCTTGACGTGGTGATGTCGATGGAGACACTGATTGAGTAGGAGACATTAACGGCAAGTCAACCGAGGAGGAATCAGAGGTGGAATTATTGGTGAAAGAATTATCTGGAGAAAAAATGATTGATGGAGTATTTGTTGTTGGAAGGTACGTGATAGGTGGTAGCCATGTAGGAATTGTGGTTGTAGTAGCTCTAGGAAGATGCGGCAGTGATGAGGCAAATGGAAATGAATTTTCCACGAAGACTACATGACTGGAAATGAACATTCGCGAGGTGTTTATGTTAAAGCAGTAGTATGCACTTTGATTACTAGAGTAACCCAAGAAGACACATGGACATGAGTGGGAGTCAAGTTTATGTTGGGCATAAGGCTGTAGCCAAGGATAGCAGAGACAACCGAAAACCCTGAGTTTAGAGTAGTTGGGTGCAGTTTGAAATAGACGAAGATAAGGTGAGTCCATAGACAGTGTAGAGGTGGGCATGCGATTGATTAAGTAGACAGATGTAGCGAAGACATGGTTCCAGTAAGTGAGTGGAATAGATGTATGAGAAAAGAGTGTAAGACCGGTTTCTATGATGTGATGATGTCTCCGTTCGGAGAAACCATTGTGTTGAGGGGTATGAGGAGGTGTAGTATAGTGTGTGATGCCAGCAGTAGAGAGGATATTGGACAATGCGATGTATTCACCTCCGTTGTCAGAGTAAAGAATTTTAATGGGAAGATTAAAAAAGCGTTCAACAAGGGATTTAAACTGCACAAATATATCCTTGAGATGGGACTTTTGTTTGAGGGGATAGTACCAGATATAACGGGTAAAGTGATCAACAAAGATAACATAGTATTTGAAACCATCGTATGAAGTAATGGGAGATGTCCACACGTCGGAAAAAATTATTTCAAGCGGTTTATTGGAGACTAAAGTGGACTGATGAAAGGGTAATTTGTGACTCTTGCTACATTGGCATGCATTGCATGCAGTTTTATTGAAATTTGACAAACTAGAAGGCTGAAATGAGGATATAATATGTCTGGCAATGTCTATCGTCGGATGCCCAAGGTGGCTATGCCAGTCAGGAGACTTAGAAGACCGAGAGACAGAGAAGGCGGTGGGTGGACGAGTATTGCTGGAACCAGAAGAGGGCCAGTGGTAGATGCCCTGATCAGAATGGCCCTGTAGGAGCGGTTGTCCCGTTTGAAGATCCTTCACAACAAAAGAGTCAGGTAAGAACTCAATGGAAGCATTATTAGATTCACAAAACTTTGAGACTGAAATTAAATTTTTATGAATTGAGGGCACATGGAGAACATTGTCAAGCAAAAATTCTTTAAAGGAGGTGGGAAGAGATGCGAAACTCGAGTTGGAGATGGTCAAGCCAGAACCATCGCCAATGAGGACTTCTTCATTAGATGAGTGTGGAGCATGAAGGGAGAGATTCTGTAAATCAGACGTGACATGATGCGTCGCGTCACTGTACATGATCCATGCTGAATCAGTCGGGGCAACCTGAGTAGTAAAATGAGCTCTTGGCTGCCATGGTGTTGAAGGGCGGGAATACTGGGGCCGAGGACCAGAGGGACGAAAACCAGTAGATGGAGAAGGTGTCTGTTGAGTAAAGAGCCACCCATAGTGAGGACACTGCAGTACTTTGTGGCCTTGAGTGCCACATCCTTGGCAATATCCCAGATAAGGTCGAGAACCAGGGCGAGGACCTGTCAGACGAGCAGCTGGACGAGAGGAATATGGCACTGTGGGCGAGGAGCCAGAGACAGGTGTGGAATTGCGCCATTGTTTGGTTTTATTTGGCCCAGACACTTGATAAGCAGTAGTTGGAAGGGAGGATGCAGGCTGTGATTGAGTGGCCTTAATTGCAACTTCTTTATTTAGCAACTTTTCATATAGAGCATCGAAGGAAATAGGGTCATCGCGGGCGTGGACTGCTTCAACAATGGTATGATACTCAGAGTTTAAACCATCCAAGATTTTGTCCATTAAATCTTCTTCCGAGATTGGCGAACCCAGCAGTGCCAGTTCATCAACTTTGGACCGAATAAAGTTTAGATATTCGGTGATGGATTTCGACCCTTGTTCAGGCTTTTTAATGGCTGCCTTCAATTGTTTGATGTGACCTCGCGATGTTGAGGCATGAGTTTGAGCCAAAACATCCCAGATTTCTTTAGATGTCTTAGCCCGATTAACAGAAGGAGCAACTGTTAATAAAAGGTTTGAACAATAGCGGGATAAAAAGAGATTGATTATTGATCACAAGTCTCTTAATGTGTTTTTGCAAGATGATAATTTTCTCTTCCAAAGATTAGTACAAAGGTATTATTCCTTAAAGAAGATGTTATCTTTTTAAAATTTGATTTGGAAGCATGTTTTTGACCATTTAGTATTGACCCAAAGGAGCGATATAAGACGACATTTTGCATTCTCAATGCACAGTACCAATGGACTATTATGTCATTTGGACTTAAAGTTGCTCCATCACTGTTCCAAAGAGCTATGACAAGGATCTTTGAACCCATTCTCGACAGTGTGTTGACATACATCGACAACATCTTACTATACTCAAAGACCCATGAAGAACATAAAGCCCCACTTCAACTGTTCTTGGATCTTACTAAACAATATGACATTATGCTTTTGGCAAAAAAGAGTCTCATTGGAACCATTGAAATCGAGTTTTTAGGTATGCAGTTCAAGGATGGATTTTATCAATCAGGTCTACAGGTAGCTCAAGATCTATTACATTTTCTAGATTTCATGCCACGTGTGGAAGACTACACATCGTCCTTATCCAAGCTATTGATAAAGAATCCACCACCTTGGAGTTTGGAACAAACCAGGGCCACTCAACCTCTAAGGCAAATCTATTTACGCCCTTCAGGAATCTTTTCTAAGAAGATTTCCTGTTATAAATACATTATCCACCTTACCAAAGGTATGATCTTAGTTGATTTTCTATCTTTTCCTTTTAATACTATTATTTTCCTCCTTTCTATGGCTAACCTACCTCTCCCTGTAAAAATAAAGAAATTCTTTCCTCCTATTGCTAGTACCATAGTTAATGTTGCTGAAGTTGCATCACTTGCTTACATGAGTTTGTTCTACTATTTACACCTTTTTTCCAATGAGACTAACTCACCTTGCGTCACAACTTTGTTTAACCTTAAAGCAATCCTACCTTAATGTATCCTTTCTTAAAGGCCCTGTTTTTGAGAATGCACTATGATATTTTTGGGTACTCTCAGCTTTTTATGCTTGTTATGTTACCTTACTTCCTCTACAGGTCTACCAACATCTTTGTGATCGAGAGAATGAAAAGTCTCTATTATGGACATTCCTTGAGCGGTATCAACCACCAAAACAATGGAAGAAACAACTTTTCATGGTCATTGAACAACATATATTATGGGAAGCATTTTATGAAAGACAATCTACACAGTGTTTCTTCATTATCCATCGTTCATATCTCACAGTAAGAATTGGTGCAATTTATTCTAACAACGATGTTTGTTTTCATCATGGTTCACTTTATTAGCCAAGGTACAAGAAGAATGTTCTTAAATCTCTTAGAGATTTTCTTAAGGAGATTAATTATTTTCCTCGTCATCCACCTATCCTTTCTACTTCTTTAACCTTACTCGAGAGAATTTATTCTTGGTGAACTTGAAGAACCGGAACATACTAAGCCCAACAACCCAATGTATTCTGGAATTGATGAAACAACCCAAGTCTAAGATACTTCAAACACTGTAAGACCTTCACAACCTTCACCCTCTCTTTCCAAGATGCACAAGACCTAATGATGATATTTTTATCCCTAACGAAGAAGAGTCGAACCAATTCCTTAAAAGACTCAGCATAGATGATGCCAATCCCAGCAAAAACAAAAGACCTGGTTTATAGTGGAAACGTTGAAAAAAGACTTAGAGTGTGCTTGTTTGGAGGGTATGAAGAAAGGAGAATGGGTATGGAACGAAAGATTGAGTTTGGTAAGAGATTATGATTATAAAGTCATTATTTTGATTATCCATTTTCGGGTAATCCTCCATTCCTCTCCTAATCTAGAGGAATAGGTATCATTGCTCTTCAAATGTTTGTAATAACTAATGAAAATATAATTTATTCATTAATTAAAATATTATAATTAATTAATTAATTAAAATATAATTAATTACAATATAATTAATTAAAATATTAATATTAATTAATTAATTACAATAAACTCTATTAAAATATGATTTTTTATTAATTAAAATATTGTAATTAATTAATTAATTAAAATATTATTAATTAAAATATTAGTAATAATTAATTAACTAAAATATAATTAATTAAAAAATCATTCATTCATTAATTAAAATATTGTAATTAATTAATTAATTAATTAAAATATTAACAATAAATAATTAATTAGTTACAATAAAATTAATTATAATTAATTACAATATTTAATTAATCAATATATTGTAATTAATTGATTAAAATATAATAAATAAGTAAATAAATTAAAATAAATTCTTAATATTTTTTAGCAACCAACCATTATCAATGGTAATGGTAATTATTCCTTCCTTTTAACCAATTATCATAATTATAATGATAATTTCTATTTCCATTCTTATTATCATTCCTTAACCAACTGCCCTCTTAAAATTTGGCAGTGACTGAAGGTTTGAGTGTGTTTGGCTATTCATATGTATATGAACTGGTTCTCAGTACCGTGAGCATTTATCAGGCAGGAGCGAAGCTAAGGCTCCTTGTCTATCCCTGAATGGCTGTGTACCTTCTAATCCTTTGCATTGTAGCTTTAATTGCCTATGAAAAGACAGACTTACATAATGGTTCTGTCACTCCTCTTGCTGAGGCAACTGAAACCTTTCAGGTGCATCTTTGCGGCGTCATACTGTCAATAAGATTTACAAACGCATGCACTGCTTACTACATACTTAGAAGAATTTGTATATCTTCAAATTCTGAATTTCGTATCACTAGATAACCTGATTATAACTATATTTATATATGCGCCTTTTGTATTTGTCCTTATCCGAGTAACTGCCATCTATATCTCTTTAGGAGAAAACCAGATCTTTGGTACGACATGGAGGGTGACAAAATCCATTTAGGCAATTTCTGAGGTGAATACAATAAGTCGTCTTTTTAATTTTGGAAAAAGTGATTACTTTACGAGGAATTAATTCTTTCCCTACACTTGGGCGTTTGGAAGAAGAAAGCAAGGCATTAGCATTCTTTTTCTATATCACGATTCATGATGTCCAACACCAGTAGGTTAATTGATGTTTTCTTTGAAAGCGTCATTAAGTCGGCAATTAAATAATTTTGTCATCACATGAAATGTTTTACATTAACCTCTTAATTGGTCATAACTTCACTCCACTCAGCATTTTTTGTCTTGTAATGTTTGTTAGCTAGATTGGTTGGATTCATCATCTTCTTCTTCTTTATAACCAACATATCATTATTTGCATTAGTAGATGCATCTGGTTTTAATTTACAAGCAAACCTGAAATTTGAATAAAGAAAAGATGGTTATGAGTTCATGGTTGGCAAGTATGGGTGGAATTGACGTAACGAGCAGTGCAAAACAAAAGACAAAGGGAAGGCATGCTCTTTACGTGGTAACCAAAACACTTCTTCTTTCCACTTTACAATTTAATATTAACTTAATTTTAATTTAAAATCTACTATTAATTATTTAATTAATTTTATACTTTAAAATGTATTATTAACTATTTATGTATTCTACTGCTTTAATTTTAAATTAATTCTATAACTATGTAAATAAATGAATTATATATATATATATATATATAGTTTAGAGTTTACTCTTAACAATGTGAGAAATTCATCATTTAATTTTAAGTACAGTTGTTATAGGGGAGGAGGTAATTTACAATTTTTAATATGAGAACTTGTACAATTTTTTCCTAAACTAAAGGCTTGTTGCATAGTGTTTAATGGAGCTAAAAGGCCGGCATATACTGATGACAGTATGTATATGATACACAAGCAGGTGGCTTTTTTTTTAATTTAAAAAACTTTAGTTTAATGAATTTGATAATAAAACAGGATAGATATTATCAACAAAACACAGCACGTCAAATGTTTTGTAAGAAATGTATAAAAAAATTGATTTAATAATTTGAATATAGTTTCTTTTTCCATAGTACGACGTCGTAACTCTTTCGAAGAATAAGCTTCATTCAATACCTTTTTATCACTTCCTGGACTTCCGAGTTCCAAGAACTGTGGCTGCCATTTCTTTTTTATTTTTGGTAAACGAACGAAACGCATGAAAAGAAAAAGAAAAGCCAAAGGAAACAACTTTCCCAGTTACCAAACTCAAAGGAAAGTTACTCAAAAAAGGTGGGAATTCAGACCTTTGCTCGTTAGATTCATCACGCCTTCTGTCAGCTGCTGCTTAACTGGTTCCTGTGTCTCTCTCTCGCCCTTACTCATTCCTATGATACTTCTCGGTTTGTGGTCGCTGACCTTAAGCTGGTCTAGAGATCTTATCTAACTGTTAGTGGGTGTTTGCTCTTTTCTTGTTTTGTTGCCTAATATGTGGTGGTGAAGGAGATTGATCACGTTTAGTGTATGCAGATATACAGAATAACGGCTTCAGTTTTTTCATTTCCGTTATTAGAACTAACTGAAAGATCTTTGAACTCTGGTTCCCATAGAAAAGAAAAGCTATTTTCTTTCGTTCTTATTAGGCAAAAATTTTATTTTAATCTGGGGGGTAAGTGACTGGAAGTTGGAATTGAATTTTTTGTTTGTGTTTCTAAACGTAAGCATATCTATAACAAGCACTAGAAAGAATTTACAAAACTTTGTATAATTTTGTTATTTGTTGGGTCGGAAGTCTCCCAATAAAAGGTAGTGAAGCTTTTTTATCTTTCTCCTTTTACTTGCCAAATTTTCTGGTTCTTGATTTGGGAGAGAGCTGTAGACTAGGAAATTATTGAGTTAGAAAACCCACTTGGCTAGTGTGGAGATCTGGGAATTGTTTCATATCTTATGCCCCATGGGGACCGTTTTCCCATCGGATTCCTGTAAAGACTCTGAACTCAAGGCCTTAAATCCACAGTCATGGCTTCAAGTTGAAAGGGGAAAACTTTCAAAACTCTCCTCTTACTCTTCTTCTTCATCCATGTAAGCTATTTTTTTTTTTTTTGCTTTTGGTCTACTGTATCTTGTTAAGCAATTTCTTTTTTAATAGAGTGAGACAGTTAATTCTTTTATTTTTTCTCTCCTTTGTCAACTATCTGTAGTGAATCTCTTCTCAAGATCCCGGAACTGCCGGTTCTACCATTCTTTAAGCCTGTTGATTATGTAGAAGTTTTGTCACAGATTCATGAAGAACTCGAATCATGTTCTCTTCAAGAGAGATCGAGTCTTTATTTATCACAGTTTCAGGTCTTTAGAGGCCTTGGTGAAGTCAAGCTGATGCGGAGAAGCCTGCGCTTGGCGTGGCAAAATGCTGGCAGTGTGCATGAGAAGTTGGTGTTTGGGGCATGGTTAAAATATGAGAAGCAAGGAGAGGAGCTCACTGCTGACTTGCTTACGTCTTGTGGTAAATGTGGACAAGAGTTTGGTCCTATAGATATTGGCTCCCAGCTTCATGTCACTGGAGATTTAGGTTCCATAAATACTTCGATCAATGCCAACCCTGTATTGGATAATGTTAACTTTAGAATTGGAAATGAGAAAATAGTTTGTGACAGAAAAAAAATTTCAGGCCTTTCTGCCCCATTTCATGTGATGCTTAACGGGCCTTTCTCAGAATCGCTTTGTGAAGAAATAGATTTTTCTCAGAACAACATATCCCCAACTGGATTTAGGTCAGTAAGAGAGTTTACTATTACTGGCAGCTTGGAGAAAGTCCCTCCTGAAGTTCTGTTGGAAATTTTGGTCTTTGGAAATAAGTTCTGCTGTGAAAAGCTTAAAGATACTTGTGACAGGAAGCTTGCATCTCTAGTTTGGTCTAGAGAAGATGCTGTGGAACTCATTGAGTATGCACTTCAACAGAAATCTCCTGTCCTTGCTGCATCATGTTTGCAAAAATTTTTGCATGAACTACCTGATTGTTTGAGTGATGATCGAGTAGTTGAGATTTTCAGCCATGCTAATAAGGAAGATAGAACTGTCATGGCTGGGCCAGCCTCATTTTCACTATATTGTTTATTAAGTGAAGCAGCTATGAACCAGGATCCTCGATCTAATACAACAGTTTGTTTCTTGGAGCAGTTGTTAGAGTCTGCAGAAACTAACCGACAGAAACTGTTGGCTTTTCATCAACTGGGATGTGTGAGACTCTTAAGAAAAGAGTATGATGAAGCTGAGCATCTATTTGAGGCAGCTTTTAATGAAGGACACATATATTCTTTATGTGGTTTGGCAAGAGTGAGAAATATAAAAGGTCAAAAACTTTGGGCTTATGACAAGCTCAGCTCTGTAATTTCTTCTTTTACTCCACTGGGATGGATGTATCTTGAGAGATCGTTATATTGTGATGGCAATGAGAAGTGGGAAGACCTAGAGAAAACAACTGAGTTGGACCCTACTCTTACTTACCCTTACATGTATCGTGCTGCTTCTTTAATGAGGAAACAGAATGTTGAAGCTGCCCTTGAAGAAATTAATAGGGTCCTTGGGTTTAAACTTGCATTAGACTGCTTGGAACTTCGCTTTTGTTTCTATCTAGCTCTTGAGGATTACCAAGCAGCCATTTGTGATGTTCAGGCAATTCTTACACTCGCCCCAGACTATAGGATGTTTGAGGGACGAGTGGCAGCAGCCCAACTCCGTATTCTTGTGCTTGAACATGTTGAGAGATGGACAACAGCAGATTGTTGGTTGCAGCTCTACAATAGGTGGTCTTGTGTAGATGATATTGGATCCCTCTCTGTCATTTACCAGATGCTTGAATCTGATGCAGCTAAAGGTGTTCTGTACTTCAGGCAATCTTTACTCCTACTTAGGTACATTTTTTAAGTTCAAATTTATTGTAAACTTATCCCGAAATTGCTGAACTCTTGAATCTTGGTCCATTGTATAAATTCCTGAACTCTTGATCAATTCCATACTCCATTATGTAGAATATGCAACTGAATCCTAGTCATTTTGCGCTCTCACAAATATTTGTTGTTTGTGACATCCAAATAGTGATCTTAGGAAACTCATGAAATAAATTTAGTTTTCTGTCCCCTTTGTTACCATAGTTAGCTTGTCTTTTCCCCATAATAATCCCTTCTTTTGTAATCTTTAAATTTTAGAATGTTGTCATGGTGATGCCATTAGGTTACTTTACTTCATCAGGTTGAATTGTCCTGAAGCAGCCATGCGAAGTTTGCAATTAGCTCGGCAACATGCATCTACTGAGCATGAACGTCTGGTTTATGAAGGATGGATCTTGTATGATACAGGCCACTCTGAAGAAGGACTTCGCAAAGCTGAAGAGTCTATCAAAATCCAGAGGTCCTTCGAGGCCTTTTTCCTTAAAGCCTATGCACTGGCTGATTCTAGCTTAGATCCATCTTGTTCTTCAACCGTTGTCTCACTTCTTGAAGATGCTTTGAAGTGTCCTTCAGACAGGCTACGAAAAGGCCAGGTAGAGTTCTCTGTTCCCTATCATTTCATGGCTCTATTGAAGTGTGAATTTTGTTAACTTTTGTTCTCAAGGGGTTATAGGTCCATCACAAGCAAACAAAAAATGCAGATGAACTAAGGTGCTGCATCTTGTTATATTCTTTGATTCAACGCTGTGTTTTGTCTATTCAATAAGCAATCAAAGGATTTCCTCGAATGTAGAATTCCCCTTGCTTTCATGATAATGTGTAAACGATGATGTGCTTCTCACAAATGTAAATTAATCCTTGCCTTTGAGTCTAGGTGGACTCTAAGGGATTTAACAATGACAAGGACATTGTCATACTTATCCTTGATCCTACTTTCTGATACTCCCAGGAGAGTTCATTATATGAAGTGATCTTTAAGGCAAACATTGACGGTAACAATGTTGAACCCCTTGAGAAAGGAAATATGCTGATACACTTTGTCTCAAATTGTTCGGTGGAACCATGCAAATGTATATTTGCATATTTTAATGTCTAAACAGTAAATATGTGAGGGTTTGTACAACAAAATTGTGCCCTTGATCACTTTCAGACAATATTCCAAAATGAGAGATTATCAGAGGAGTTGTATTCATACTTTGAGTTACATTACATGAGATGCCAAGTGAGTATTGAAAGTTTTGAACTGCTTCGATATGTTTCTTGAACATGTGCAGTTCATTCCCTCGTTAGCTAAGGCAATGCGATTTGCATGACCTTGGTCCAGGATTGTACTTGTTTTTAAACACTAAAAGTTGCTTTATTTTTACTTACCCTGTGGTTTATATCTATTCATGAGTGGTATGCAGTCGTTGTGATGTAGAATGATGTATTTATATTTCCAGATCAATGCATGCATGTAAAGATGGGCTAACTTATTATACCACCTTTATATTTTCTTCCAGGCTCTTAACAATCTTGGAAGTGTCTATGTTGATTGTGATAAGTTAGACTTGGCGGAAGATTGCTACAATAATGCCCTCAAAGTCAGGCACACTAGAGCACATCAAGGCCTGGCACGGGTCTACTTTCTCAAAAATGATAAAGGTGCAGCATATGAAGAAATGACGAAATTGATTGAGAAGGCTCAAAATAAGGCATCTGCATACGAGAAGAGGTCTGAATACTGTGACCGTGATCTGGCAAAAGCAGATCTGGACATAGTCACCAGATTAGATCCACTTCGAGTATACCCTTACAGATATCGAGCTGCAGGTCTGTTGATTATCCTGCATATAATCCTGGTAAACAACTTAGTATATGAATCAATCAAACCCAACCGAGCATGTTTTTCAATTGATTGAGTAGAAATGTTTCAGTGTCAGTGATTTGATAAGGTGTAGAATGAATCCATTATGTGTTGATTAATTTTTATATACAATTAAGGAAGATAAGAAATGGAACTATAATCTATTTTCTTGGTTTACTTATTTACGGGGTGGGTTAGCAGTGTTAATGGACAGCCGGAAAGAGAAGGAAGCCATTGCAGAATTGTCAAGAGCAATTGCTTTCAAAGCAGATCTTCACCTTCTACACTTGCGGGCAGCTTTCCATGAACATGTAGGCAATGTCACAGCTGCTCTCCGCGATTGTCGGGCGGCTCTCTCCGTTGACCCAAACCACCAAGAGATGCTGGAACTCCACGGCCGTGTAAACAGCCATGAACCTTAGATTTGAGGAATCTAGATTCTCGTTATAATCGACCGATGAGCACTGCACACTGTAAGTTTCCCTTTCCTCTAAATCTCTCTTGTTCTATTCATCCATAGTTTTGTAATTTATTTTATCTGTATAATAATTCTGATAAGTTTTTATTTGATTCCGCATCTCTCTCTTTTCATTGTCGTTGTTGTGATGCGTATACTGCTAAGCCTTGAAAACAAAGGCCTCTACGGTAAACTTCTCGACAAATGTATCTTCAACTATGCATGAATACGTCAGCATCTATGATTAAGTTTTAAGTTACTCAACTTACCAGAAAAACTAGATTTCCAAGATTGAAATTCGAGCATTACTGGTGAAAGAGAAACGTTTCATCTACACATGAAGAAGCATGAATCATGTGAGGTTATGCAGAGGAAAGCGACGTACCTAATAACGTTCTTCTAGAGACTTATAAGTAAAGTCGAGATTATAAATTCCAAGTACATCAAGTCCAAACCTCGAGCTACAAGTCAAACACGTATCAATGAGTGGGATTTTCGTACAATGTCTAAAATAAATGTCGTTTATAATGTCATTGAGTAGGGTCAAATTGGCAATTGGTGCTGAAACAATTACAAATTCTGATGTATCCCACGAAGACTAGAAAACCATCTCAGTGAGCCCAACACCTTCAGCACCCAATCATCATTTCAGCATCATATATGTCCTTGGACACCGAGCCGAACAACCAATTGGTTATTATTGACAATTTAAGACATGAAATACAAGTTTAACAACCACAATGTTTGCAAAAGTCTTAACAAAAAAGATCCAGAGCCCTGAAATCCGCGTGAACATGCCAATTCCGTTATGCCTCAGCAGACGAGTATGGATGATCAGCGTATAGATATTGGTAGCTCGTTCGATTAGGAGATACTGGACGAGTTACCCTGTTCAAAGTTCAATTTGCTTTTGTTGTAGACTTTCAATGATAAGCTCTCCTTAAATCACACCATCATTACCCTTTTGTAAATTACACACTGATATCCAATTCTGTGCCTTTTGGTTAGTGAGTGATAGACATACTATGCCCTTTCTCTCCTGCCACGGGGCATCATGTACTTAACCTTGTAGCAGCTGATTAATTCACCAAATGAGTTATTGCAAAATATTCTTCAAAGGTCACCAGTATAGTCCTGGAAAAATCTATTGGAACAAACAGTATTTACAGATATGGAGTTCCTCTTGAAATAGTCATAAATAATGACCCCTAATTCGTGAGTAGGAGTTTTGAAAAGCTTTATAGATCTACTGGACCTAAATACAAATGCTTTTTCAGTGAAACATCATCACTTGAATGGTCTAACAAAAGTGACAAATTGCAAGCTAGTAACGTAAGGTTTGAAGACAAGGATGAGTCAAGCTAGGGGTTGTTGGTATGAGAAGTTACATAATGTAGTTTCAATAAAGGAGGGGAGATGAGAATTATTCTCTATTGATGATCCTCTAGCCTCCTGGGCAAAGCTCTTTGATCGGATCAATTGCGGATGCCTCACTTCCAGCGGCAGTGTGGGAGTTGAAGCTACTAGGGAATCCAAGGACTGCTGGGAACTTGATGCTGAGTAGGGCCAGTGATCAATCAATAGTTAACCAATCAAGTATGTGACGACTCTTTGTGTACAAAAGTGTACAGGTTACATAAGAACCTGAGAGATCTTAGGGTTCCATATTTACATCCTCTAGGACTCTTGGGGTGGGGTCTTAGGGGCTTAGAATTAGTCTGGCTAAGCTGGGTTACCTAATGTAATAAAAAAAAAAATTTCAGAACTACTCCGAGGACATCCACCAAAGAATTTGCTTTTTAGTCTGACAATTAAAGTTAAGACATTTATTCTATTAATTTAAAATTTCCAAACTTATGGTTATCTACTTTCAATAAAGAAATTTCACTTAGCATGAAAAAGCTGAGCTATTTAATATAAACACAAAATACAAGATTTATGTAAAGGAAATTTAGTTATAAGAAGAATAGAAATAATAGATATTAAGGAAAAAAGAGAAAATTTCGTTCTAAATTGGACAGGACCATTCAAGATAATACTCGTTATTGGACTTCAACTTTGATATATGTAAAATATAGATTATTTTTAGCACTATTTTAATGATATATCACTTGTATTTTGGATAATTTTGAATGATTTGAAATTTAATTTAATAATTATTGTCATTTCAGTCTTATTTCTTCTCCTATAAAGAAAAGAAGCAAAAATAAAGAAAAATTGATCAAAATGCAAAAATTTTCGAAGATTTGAAGAAGCACCACAAAACACAGCACCATACACAGATTTGAGTTGAGGGCCATGTTAAAATCTGGTGGCTTCTATTTCTTTAGTGCATCGTACACATTCCCGTGTTCCTTCTTAAAAGAACATAGTTGTAATATCCCATTTTCCCACACTAAAGGGTTAGAAACCTAGATTTTTGTAAATGGAAAATAGCAACGAGAAATTTAGAAATACATTTCATGCTCATTTATAACATTAACATACATACACATACGTGAATTTGATTTTTTGTGCACATTACAATGATTGTAGATGCACTCAATTGACATTTTCCTGGTACAAATGATTTTAAAGTGATTATGATGTGAATAGTGAGTTTTACGTCTTGATTTTTGATTTGGTGAGTATAATTATTGATTTAGAATTTTTGGTGAAATTTTGAGAGATTTAAGAAATTATGGGTAATTTTGGACTTGGAAAAATGTCGAGTGGCAAGATAAATTGACAAAAGGTAGTAGAAATAAATGACATATGCTAATATAAATAATTTACAAGTGACTTTATGATTTATTGACATGTGTCATAGAAAAATGGGTGACAATTGGACTAGAAATTGGGGGAAAAATGGACTAAGATCCATTGGAAACCATAAGAGGAGCACACATGGCAAGTGACAACTGTCAAGCCACTTGCCACACACCTCACTCTTGTTACATTCATTTGCAAGACCATCTTCCATTTGTTTTTCACTTTTTCCAAATAATCTCATCTTCATTTTTGTTTTTCTTTGTTCTCTCATCTACGACACTCTCTTCTCACCCTCACCATGTTGATCTTTGTTATCATCTTTCATCACTAGCTCCTTCAAGATCCTTGTCTTCATCTTGTTACCAAAAACCTAACCTTATCCACCCTAAAAAGTTGATGATCGTGTGATGCTTTGGAGTTAGGGTTTATGTGATCTTGAAGAAGCTTGGAGCTTAATCAAGTAAGTGTATTCTTGTTCTTCATGGGTTGTTTAAATATAAACTTATATGATGAGTGATTAAAGATGTAATGATCACGATAGTGAAGTTAAATATATGTGTAACGTGGATGAAGAATGGGTATATTTATGTCACATTTTCGTATATATGTGAGGAATAATAAATTATGAAATGTTATAGGGGTGATTTTTGAGATAGGTTGGTTATGAAAATGATTTTTGAATGAGAGTTGAAAGTTGCTGAATAAAGAGATGTGTTTATGTCTTGTTGTTGTGTTGATGAGTGCAAGAAATTGATGAGTGAATGTATGTGTTGTATTCTTATTTTGAGAATATGAAAACCATGAGTTATAGCCTATTATAGAGTGGAAATGGATTATGAATTAAAGGTATAATGAAGGTGAAATTTATTTTAAGAAAGGTGTTAAATAATGTTCTTGAAATGAGAAGTAAGGATTTGGTATAATGGTGAATGATAGATGATATGTTCTATTTTTGTATGGTTGATGATCTATATTTTGTGAGTTGTCTTATAAATGGTATTGAGATAAAATTGAGGTAAAAATGATATGGTTATGAAGTTTAAATGATGAACTATGGAGATGATTTGTTGGATGTATTATGAAAGAGTAAAATCCAGATAAGTTACGAATGCACGTATGACTAGATTAGGTAAATGAGAAAGAACTAATTGAGTAGAGTTTTGTGAGTTTTAATACAATCAATATGATAGTTAGATTTATATGTAATGAAGTTGTATAAATGCATATGAATTCTGGAAAACTTGAAGGGTAGATGATGTTTTTAAGTAGGTGAATTTTGTAGATAATTGGGGAAAAAGGGACAAGGCATGATCGTGGCAGAGTCCCCACGATCGTGGCCCTTACCCTATGACTGTGGCTAGTTGCACTAGCTTTTATCATGATCGTAGGAAGGTACCCCATAATCGTGGGCTAGCATATGAAGTGAAATGTTGTCTTTTAAGTGAAGTTTGAAGCAATTAATACTAAGGTACTTTCTAATAATGTATTTAGGCTTAAATGGGGCCTTGAATGAACCTAGTTTGATGATGGATTAGGTGGTTAAAGTTTGTAAGGTGTATTAAATGATTGAATGATGATGTTAAATGATCATGAGAAATGATTTAAGGATACATACCTGGAATAGTCAAAATTGAGCATACATAACACATATACATATGTGTATGATTAAGTATTGATATGATTGTGCAAATTAGTAATATGTTAATATATGTGTATTGCATGATATAGAAGCAAAAATCGAACGACTGCATCCAGACATTACTAAGACATGAAGGCAATAGCTATCTGGAGCGTACTGTGAGTAACTTAGATGTTCTCACAAAGATTGTTTGTATTTGTTTAAATTTAATTTATTGAACTGATAATTATGTGAATGTGAAAAATGCCTGACATTGATAGTTTGAGGAGTTCGATAATTGGGAACATATTGGAAGTGATTCATTGAATGTGAATTTGAAAGGAATAAGCGTTCTTAACAATAATGTTCAATGTCGGACTATTGTTTGATGAAATTGTGAAAGTGAATATGAAAGCTGAATAAAAGTGACTGATTGCATATATGTGATTTTGTTGCATTTCATTACATGATATGCATGATCAGATAAAGGCAGTTGTGACCAGAGTAGCCAGTGAAAAAGAATTTAAAGCTCAGAATGTATATTAGAGTCACAAGCTCAATAGTAAAATGAGCTCAATACCCATAACGGATAACGGGACAGTTATTAATGAGTTCAGTATCCACAACAGACATCGAACAATTAAAAAGGCACTCGGTCACAAAAATAAAAAATTGAAAGTGAGTCATATGTGTATTGATATGTGTGGAATGCATGATTGAAATGAATTGTTTGAACAGCTCTAAAATTGAAATGTGAAATGATGTGGAATATTTGATTATATGAACTGTTAGTGAAGTAATGTTCATTATGTGATGTTATGAATTATCTGTGAATGTGGGATGTGAACTGTTTGTGTGATTTGTTATGAGTGAGTGCATCGATGATGACTTGCTCACTGAGTTCGCAAAACTCATCAAAATTACAATGTAGCTTTTTAAGTACGCGAGAGGAGACGTAACTTCTAAGACGTTATAGGAGAAAGTATACTTCTTATGTTTTGGACATGAAGAAATGACCCAAAGGTTGGTCAGCTGAGACCAAGGATTTAGTTGGGATTGTTTGTATAATTCTCATTCCATGTAGACTATGTTGTAAAGAGCAATTGACTCTTATAAGCTTTTGACATTATATAGACAAATGACTTATGTATGAAAAACTAAAGTGTATTATGTTTTATTAATGGAATCAAGAATGGACCTTTTGGATATATTATCTTTTATGAATGATGTCATAATTAGTGAATGTGATTGCTCTAGCGTGCTGCTTTCATAGAGTGTGTGCCCAATGTCCACTAAATGTCAGTTAGATGCTCTATGGGAGTGGGGTCTTATAGGTTTTTTGTATCAGATCACGATTTAGCATCCATAGGGACATATAAGAATATTAAACATGATATATCGTGATAAATTTGGATAGTAATCAAGGTTATTGTCTATTATAGGTCATTCGCCTTAGGTGATCAAGTTAGACAATCAGTTGACCTAGAATTAGTAGGAGTCAGGAGAGGGCCTTTTGTACCTCGACATGAACAAATGCCTCTGAGAATTCCTAAGAGAAAGGAAAGGAGGTATGATAAATTGAGAAAGCAGGGGGCTATGAACTTCTACGGAAGTACAATCCTTATTGAGGCCGAATGATGGCTAGAGAGAAATAAGAGGATATTCGATTAAATGGACAACGAGTCAGATGAGAAGTTCGACTATGTAGTCTCACTACTGCAAGGTCCACCTTACCAGTGGTGGAAGACTGTTCTAGGTAGTACCACCCGACCTTGAGGGTTAAAGTGGGAAGATTTCTTGAAGGTGTTTAAGGAGAATTAGATGCCCAAGATCTATTTGGATAGAAAAATGAAGGAGTTTCTGGATTTGAAGTAGGGCAATCTCTCTGAGGTAGAGTATGAAATACAGTTTAATGAGTTGATGGGGTATGCTACTGCCCTGATTCCTACTAAAGATGACAAGTGTAGGAGGTTTGAAGACGGATTGAATATGGAAATAAGGACGAGGCTGGCTATAATGAATCTGACCAGTTTCACTGAGTTGAGAGCATCCTCGATCCGAATTGAATAGCTGTTAAAGGATGGACAAGTAGAGTACAAAAAGAATTTAGAATGAAGAGACCTAGCGAATCTAATGTTGGTTTTGGTAGAAGGTTTAGTAAGCGCCAGAATAGATCGTTTCGACCACTGGCTAGATCAAGACAGTCGAGGTTCAGACAGAGGGGCAGTTTTATACAGTCTAACAGTGGTAGAAGTCCAATATTTGGGCAGATTCAATGGTGTTAACATTGTGGAAAGAAGCATAGTGGGGAATGCTGGAAGCTAATAGGAGTTTGCCTACGTTTTGGCTCCTACGAGCATCAAATCAGGGACTGTCCTGTAATTTACGGAGCATAGTATGGAATGAGAGGAAGAGTGGTAACAAAGACAACTGTCCAGCAGAACTGAGCTAGTGGATTTGAACAGAGAGGCAGAGGTAGAGGCATAATGAGTTCAGGGAGTCTTACTGTCAGGACTGAGGTGCGAAGCAATCAACTGCAGTCTCAGGCCAGAGTCTATGCGATGACCAGGCAGGAGGCTCAGAACTCCCTAGATGTTATTGCAGGTTTGTTGATATCTTTAATCTTGAAGCTTTGCATTGCTAGATTTAAGATCTATGCATTGTTTTATCACACCACATCTGGCATCTAAATTGCATTATAATAGAGAAATATTGAAATATGGATTAGAGGTGAGTACACCGATAGGTAGTACTACAGTAATTGGTGAAGTTTGTCAATGGTGTATGATTCGAGTGGATCATGCAGAATTAGAAGTTGAATTAATTGTATTGTAGTTAAAGGAGATAGATATTATTCTAGGCATGGATTGGTTAGCTGCTCATAGGGCCATAATGAATTGCTATACTAAGGAGGTAATACTAGAATCTCTTAATCAACCGAGAAAAATATTTCGAGGGGTTAGTTAAGCAGTGCCGGCTAGATTGATCTCATTTATGGGTGCTTTGAGATTGATCAGAGGTGGATGTGAAGCTAATTTAGCTTACATAGTTGATACCCGAACTGAGCAGACTATACAAGATATTCCTGTTGTTAAGGAATTCCTGGATGTATTTCCCCCAGAGTTATCTTGTTTACCCCCTGATATGAAAATGGACTTTATGATTGACTTAGTTCTAGGTACTGCTCCTATGTCGATCCCTCCATATAGGATGGCACCTATAGAACTTTAAGAACTTAAGGTTCAGTTGCAAGAGTTGTTGGAAAATGGTTTCATTAGACCCAGTTATCACCTTGGGGAGTTCCAGTTTTGTTTGTGAAGAAGAAAGATGGGATTTTGAGATTGTGTATCGATTATAGGCAACTGAATTGGTTGACAGTAAAGAATAAGTATCCATTACAGAGGATCTATGACTTACTTGATCGGTTACAGGGAGGTCAGGTATTCACTAAGTTAGAACTGAGATCAGGATACTATCAGTTGAAGATACCAGGCTGATGTACCAAAGAGTGCATTCAAAACTAGATATGGACATTTCAAGTTTTTGGTGATGCCGTTTGGGTTGACGAATGCTCCAGCAACATTTATGGCTTTGATGAATAAGGTATTTCAACCTTACCTAGATCGATTCGTGATTGTGTTTATTGATGGCATTTTGATGTATTCAAAGAGCAGAGAGGAACATGTTAAACATCTGAGGTTAGTCCTACAGATTATGAGAGAGAAACAATTGTATACCAAATTAAGTAAGTTTGAATTTTGGCTTGATCAAGTAATATTCTTGGGGTATATAGTGACTGAACTAGGCATACAAGTTGATCCAAAGAAGATAAAAGTAGTGACGAAATGGGAAACTATGAGAAATGTGTAAGAAATCTGGAGTTTGCTAGGATTAGCTGGTTATTATAGAAGGTTTGTCAAGGGGTTTTCAATAATTTCAGCCCCTTTGACAAAACTTCTAAGGAAGAATGTGCTTTCCGAGGGGTTGATGAATGTCAGAAAAGTTTTGAGGAGCTAAAGCATTGGTTAACTACCACACGAGTTGACTTGCGTGTCGTAACGCTATTCAAAATAAAATAACTAAACTACTATTATAACAGTGGTGAGTCTAGGTCGATCCCACAGGGAGCATTCGGTTAGCTTATAAAATGAATTTATTGATGTTTAGGTTAGGGGGGGTTGGAATTAATAAGAAAATAAAATAAAATAAACCTAATGCAAACAAATTAAAGAAAACATGTGAAAATGATAAAATTGGAGAATTCGGTAGGGATTCGATACTTTGGTTCAATCTCAACCTACACCTTAATTAAGCATAATTCATTGATTTGTCATTCTTTTATCTCTTTTAGCAATTATCAGTCATAGATTAACAACAAGCTTTGATAATCCAAAATTTTCCTTAGATCATAATTAATTATAAATCACTCATTAATTAACCCTAGCTATTGGGAAACCTAAAATGAGCTCTCTAAGTTTATCTGGACAATTGCTTTACGAATCAGAAAATAAACTAATCTAGGTAATTGTTAAGTCATGAGGACTTTACGATGATCAATTTTGATGACAATCAAATAATAATAATGTTAGAAACAAATGAACGTTTTGACAACTGTGTTAAGTGTGCAGACGAAGTCAATATAGACACAAGCCAACACAGACACAAGTCAACATAGATGCAAAAGAGAACATAGACGCAAGATAACATAGACGCAAAAGAGAACACAGATGCAAAAGAAAACATAGACACAAAGTCAACACAGACGGAAGACAATATAGACGCAAAGACACAAACGCAAAGACATAGACGCAAAGACATATACGCAAAAATATAGACAGAAAGACACAGATGCAAAGACATAGACATAAAGACATAGACACAAAGACATAGACGCAAAGACAAAGTAGACGCAAGACAAAGTAGACGCAGAAATACAGATGCAAGATGATACAGTAGCACGTCAGACAGTTACTTAGTTGGAGTTAGTTACAGAACTTAACTAAATGAGGATTATCAAGAATCAAGAAGCGGTTATCAAAGATCAAGAAGAAGTTAGAGACTTAGGCTATAAATACGAGTCGTAGTCGAAGCTTTCAAGCTAATGAATCTTACGAGTCTTACAACTTTGAGAAATCAGTGATCTTTGAGTGTTTACTTAGAAAAGAGAATTTCTATAGTGCGATACTGAGAGGGCTAAACATAACGTAACAATAGCTCACAATATCTTTTTCTAGTGAGAGAAAGAAAAGGCAGATAGCCTGGAGAGGCTAAGATAGCTGAA
>JAOSBN010000009.1:15383185-15399287 GCA_027563595.1 Erythroxylum suave
TATTTAATTGAAATTTCAACTCCAAAGAACCAGCTAATCTAGCCCTTCCAAGAAATCAACATATATCAAAGATCAAGGTGCAAATTTAAGCACGAATAAGACAATGACATTGAAAATAGTGGGACCTACTTCTTGATGCAGTACTTTACAAATATTCCAAGTGAAGATAATCCAAAATCAAGAAAAATTCTAGAATTTGAGAGGGAGTGCAAGGTTTCAGTTATGAAGAGCAAAGGAAGAAAGTGAAGAAGGTTCCAGCAAAAAGTTTGCCACCCTAGCTTCTTGCAATGCAAGATGTCTTCATCCATCATTGACACATGTTACACATGAAGGTAAGCTACTTGTCCTTCAATGAAGCCATCTACATGTCTTTATGTTGGCTGCCAATTGTTGCAATTCAATTAAGCCATTTGTCACTCAACTAATGTTGCCAAATGTCATTGCTTAGTCATACTAATTTTCATGTACGAACTTATCTTGCCACTTGACCATTTTCCTAGTCCAAATGTCCATTTTAATACCTTAATTCTCTAATGGTATTAATTAATTCCAACTAACCAAGTATGCTCTATTAACCAAAATTCAAGATCAAGCTAATATTTGAAACATAAACAATTTATGATGGTATCACAATTTTAATACCTATCACATATACTTTTATGAATATGTAACATTCTAACTAGGGTGTAATTTGGGGCCTTACAATTCTCTTCCCCTTAAAAGAATTTCGTCCTCAAAATTCATACCTGATGAGAATAGTTGAGGATATTGAGTTTTCATTGTCAATTTTGGCTCCCATATTGCTTCCTCGAGTCCATGGTGTTGCCATAGTCCTTTCACAATAGGTATTTGCTTATTTATGAGTTTTCGAACTTTTCTGGTTAAAATAGACATGACAATTTCTTCATTATTCAAATCTGGTTGCACTTGACTTGCTTGCACATGATTATTATGTGTATCATTAGACTGATATTTTCTCAACATAGAAACATCAAACACACCATGCAACATGGTCAATTCTTTATGAAGAGCTAATTGATAAGCTACTGGTCTGACTTTTTTAAGAATTTCATAAGGACCAATATATAACATAAGTTAAGGTTACCTTTCTTCCCAAATCAAAGTATATGTTTCCATGGTGATACTTTCAAGAATACCTTATCACCTACCTGATACTCAATATCCCTTCTTTTTAAATTAGCATAGGACTTCTGCCTGTGATTGGTAGCTTTCAATCTTTGACGGATAACTTGAAGTTTCTCTTCAGTATCTTTCACAATATCAGGCCCGATCATCTCGTTTTCACTTAACTCAATCCAACATACTAGAGTCCTACACCTCCTAACATATAGGGCTTCATAAGGAGCTATGCCGATACTAGTTTGATGATTATTTTTGTAAACAAACTCCATCATAGAAAGATAGTTATCTCAACTTCCTAGGAATTCTAACACACAATCTTTAGCCATATCTTCTAATATCTGAATACCTTGTTCAGATTATCCATATATCTGGGGATGGAAAGCAGTATTGAACTTGACTTAGGTACCCAAAGCCTTTTGTAGAATTTTCCATAATCTCGAAGTAAATCGAGGATCGCGATCAGAAATAATAGATAGTGACACCCTGTGCAACCTCACTATCTTGTTCACATATAGATCTGCAAACCTATCCAGTGAATAATCAGGACGAATTAGCAGAAAGTGAGCAAACTTGTTGAACTTATCAATAATCACCTATACAACATCATGGTTCCTTTAAGTGAGAGGAAGTCTAGTGAAAAAATCCATAGTAATGTTGTCTCATTTCCATCGAGGAATCCAAATAGGATGTAACAAACCAGATGGAACTTGCTACTCAGCGTTAACCTGTTGACATGTCAAACATTTAGATCATAATCTACTATATCACGTTTCATACCTGACCACTAGTAATGTTGTTTCATATCTTGATACATCTTATTTCCACCCGGATGCATTGTAAAGATAGTATTATGAGCCTCAAATAATAATTTTCTTTTCAATTCATCATTAGTTGGTACACATAATCGATCTTTATAATATAGATCGCCATCTCCTTTTATAGAAAAGTCTGGTTGTTTACTTTCACGAGTCGCCAAAATAAGTTATTACAACTTATCATCAACTTTTGGAGTGTCACAAATTTCTTGCGTCAAGGTAGGTCTAGCTTTCAATTGAGCTATTAACACCTTATTAGATGCAAGTCTGCTTTCACTCTGCTGCACTGATAATGCTGAAATAGTCTTCTGACTCAAGGTATTAGCCATGACATTAGCCTTACCCAGATGTAATCCACAATGTAATCATAATCTTTAAATAGTTCCAACCAACTTCTTTGTCTCAAATTGAGTTCCTTCTGAGTAACCAGGTACTTCAAACTTTTATGATCAGTAAAAATCCTAAACTTTTCACCATACAAGTAGTGTTGCCATATTTTAAAGCAAACACTACTACTCTAAGCTCAAGATCATATGTAGGGTAGTTATATTTGTGAGGCTTCAGTTGCCTAAAGGCATATGCAATTACCATTCCATCCTGCATCAAAACATAATCCAAACCATTTCTAGATGCATCACTAAATATAATATATTCCATACCAGAAGTGGGTTGAGCCAATATAGGAGCTTAAGTAAGCATTTTTTTTAGTTGATCAAAACTAGTTTGACATCTAGCAGACCATTCATACTTCACTCCTTTTTGTAACAGTTTAGTCAAAGTGGATGCTATCACTAAGAATCCCTTCACAAATTGGAGATAGTAACATGCCAAACCTAAAAAGCTTCTCACTTTTGTCACATTCAGTGGTGGCTTCCAGTTAACAATTGCTGCAATCTTATTAGGATCAACTCTACTCCCTTGAGAAGAAACAACATGTCCTAGAAAGATACCTCCTGAAGCCAAAAATCACATATACTTAACTTAACATACAACTTCTTTTCTTGGAGGGTTTGTAACACAACCTGTAGATGCTCAACACGATTATACTTCCCACTAAAAACTGGTCTAAATAGGACCTAAACACTCTATTCATCATATCTATAAATGTAGCAGGAGCATTAGTTAACTCGAACGACATTACTAAGAAGTCATAATTCCTATAACAAGTCCTAAATGTAGTTTTTGGAACATCCACATCCTTTACTTGAAGTTGATAGTACCTTGATCGCAGATTTATCTTTGAAAATACTCCTGCATCCTTCAATTGATCAAAAAAATCTTCTATCCTTGGCAATGGATACTTATTCTTTATGGTGACTTTATTCAGTTTCCTGTAATCAAAGCTCATCTAAAGAGTACCATCTTTCTTTTTAACAAACAAAACTGATACTCCCTAGGGTGAGACACTGGGTCGAATGAACCCCTTATCCAGTAGTTCTTGCAACTGAACCTTTAACTCCTTTAATTCAGTAAGAGCTATCCTATACAGTGCATTAGATATAGGAGTAGTGCCAGGCATAACATCAATAGACAACTCTACTTCCCTTTCAGGAGGAAGTTCGGGTAGCTCTTCAAGAAACACATGTGGAAATTCATTCCCCACTGGAATATCTTGTAATTTCACACTCTCTTTCCTCGAATCAATCACAAAAGCTAGATAAGCTTCACACCCTTTCCTAAGAAACTTCTGGGCTTGCATAACAGATACAACATTACCTAGAGAACTAGTGCAGATGCCATGTATTACTATTTCAAATTGATCAGGTTTCCTAAGCATAATTTTCTTAGCACTATAGTCAACCACTGCCTAATGCTTGGATAACCAATCCATACGCAAAATCAAATCAAATTCATGAAAAGGTAATCAAATCAGATCCACTATACAATCACTTCTTTAGATCTTAACAGGACAGTTTTTATAAATTTGATTAGCGAGCACACTACTCCCTAGAGGACTGGTTATACGAATATCATAATAACCAATCTACAGGCATCACTTTATCAGGAATTCCTTCAACATAAATATAAGAAAGAGTGGATCTAGGATCAATCAAAGCATGCATTTCAGAATCAAAGAGTAAAATAGTACCCGCAATTTAGGTGTATCCTGATCCTTATGAGCTTTCAAAGCATATGCTCTAGCTATAGCAGATGGAATAATAGGTCAATCAATAATTTCTGATATAGTACTAAGTCTAATCTGTCCAAATCCTCCATGACCTCTACCACATCCTCTATTTTGAGTAGATTCATAAGAAACATCTACACTAACTTGTGATTTCTTAGGCTATCTCATAGGACAATTGGTTATCAAATGCTCAGTGCTACCACATCGATAACGTGCACCTGTAGCTCTCCAACAAGTACCGCAATGATGTTTGGAGCAATGAGGGCACTCTAGTGCACCAGAACCTCAACCTACAAAAGAAGCCCTACTAGAATCAGTTGATAAGGGAAAGTCATGTTGCCTTCCCCTAGCTATAGATCTCTGAGTAAATTCTTAAGCAGTGGAGGCATCTTCATGACTTCTCTTACCTAAGGATTGACCTCCTTTAATAAAGCCTCTTCGTTGACCCCTTTCTCTCCTAATCATCTCTTGATTTTTTATCTTTATGGTAGCTTGTACCAGCTGACGGTAACTTGCTTGCTATAAAATAGTAATTGCCACTAGATGCTCCTTAATCAAATTAATTAAACCATTTTCAAATTGATGACATCCTAACTCCTTAGTAGTTACGGGTTCAGGTGTATACTTACTGAGTCGATTAAATTCTCTGTCGTACTCAATAATAAACAGGTTCCTTTGCTTCAGGTTTAGAAACTGCTTCCACTTCTCCTTACTATAGGCTTCCGAAATATATTTGACTTTAAACTCTTGGGAAAAGAAATACCAAGTGAGAAGCTCTGGGTAAATGAGGATATCTTAGTACAAACTTCCACCATTCAAAGGTTGGTCCTTGAAGAAGGGAGACAGTATAGTGCACCATCCATTCAGGTAGGCAACTAATTTCATTTAATACCTTATTTAGTTTTTCTAACTGAAATTCTGCCTTTTCAGACTCTTCCAAAGATGTTCCAGTAAATTCCTCAGCTCCATACTTCTGCAGCTGATCAATTAGAGCTTTGGGTATGATCATACAATGTAATAACGTCATCATGTCTTGTGACAGCTTAACCAAAGCCTCCTCCTGAATTGGAGGTAGAGAAGATGGCACTTTAATTTCACCTTGATTGACCCCTGATATAGATGGATGAGATTGCACAGGATTATTACTCTTTAGAACCTCGTCAATGGCTTCATGCATTCTTTCTATATTCAAATCTAAAACAAAAACATGGGGCAACCCTTATTAATCCAAACATAACTCTTATATCTAAGTATAAGCAATAGTTAAGCACAGTTTAAACTAGAATCGCCTGAACCATGCTTTTATACGAAACAATATAACTCCCATATACCCCCTAGAAGGATATACAAATGCCACACAAAATAGAATCAAACATGGCAAACAATCCAAGCATTTCTAGAGACTCAAGCAAACATACATTACATATCATTAGATGTTGTTGTAACATATCATTAGATGTTATTGTAAGTAAAACATATCAAACATATTGTACTATTTTAAATACATGCCATAAGTTCCAAATCCATCCTATATTAAGGTTATTACAAAGTATTAAACAAAACATAAAATACAACATAATTCATTACATTGAAATACATTTTAAACTTAAACACAATTATACATCTTCTAAAAAAAACACATCCTTCTTGGCCATTGCAGTTGTCCTAGCCTTAAGTCTTCTTATCAAAACCTACACGGAGGCAAAACCACCATATTAAGCATATAGCTTAGTGGGGAATAACAAAACAAGATAAAAATTATTGATTGCATCTAATAGTCATCTAGCATTCTTATGCTCTGAATCATTTCATATCGCAAACAATCTATAATTATTCAAATAAAAGAGCTGTCCAAAATTATTTGCATAAGAATAGAATATAATATATCAAAACAGGATATATTTGCTTCAGAACAAAGCATATAAGTATTTCAGAATAGAATACCATTATATTATAATAGAACATAAAAGTATCATAATAGACATAACTTACATCAAATCAGAACTTAACTTGTATTAGATTAGAACATAACTTGTATCAGATCAGAACTTAGCTTGCTTCAAAATTGAACATATATCAAAACAAAAACAAAATAGCCTACTTATCCTTTTTACAGAAGTGGGTAATGGGACCAGAAAAAAAGATTGATTGGTATCACAAAACGTATCTTACAACACTAGAGTGTCAGTATTAGGAGACACTAAAGTGTCAATAGCAAGAGACACCAAAGTGTTAATATTAAGAGGCACCAAAGTGTCATAGAAGCAGCTACAGACCCTTCGAGGCATGCTTATTTACCCACGACTAACAATTGTCAGTTTTAAAACAAATCATTTTAGCTTTCAAGATCATTTGTAGAAGATGTAGGGCATAACATATGTCTTTGTTCCATTTTTCTCAAATTGAACATATACATGCACATCCAATCAAACTTAACATACCTTATAAGCATAAAAATTTGTAATAATGTACCATTAAATGCATTATGTATTTACATTGCATGTAATTATACAGATTTTTAATTCATAAACAATCATATTCAATTAACTTCACATAATTTGAAACACATTTATATTCATAAGGACACATTCATCCTTGAACTCACCATACATTTTAACATTAGACACATTATTCATTAACCACACAATCTTAAGTAATTACCTCAATTAAAAATCCATAATTAAATTAAAATTTACTGAATTAATCTAACATCATTTAAGCTCACTTTCAACCTAAATTAAGTTCAATTAAATCATTATTAAGTGCCCTAACCTTATATATGTCAACAATTGCACAAAACCAAGTTTTTCACCTTTCTAACCCATTTCCATGACCATGGGAATATGCCTTATAATTTCCACTATCGTGGGATGAGTGAATTAAAGGTTCACTCATCCATAACCTTCAAACTGCTTCCAAAACTTAACTCCTTGATACACCTTCAACACCCCTTCACCATGGTTTATCAATTTCACTTTAATTCTGCCTATTCATGCCTCAATTCCACATCAAATTCATGTCCTAAACCAATTCAAAAGTCATTCATTAAATAACTTGCAAATGAATATCTTCCACACATCAAAACTAAGCTAGAAGTCGTCATAGAATGATCATTTTTCTAACATTCATTTCTCATCATCTTAACGCATATTCTAACCAATTCAAGTATCGAACATTTCATATTATAACATGAAATCAAGTTTATCATTCCCTTACCTATTTAATCAAATTTAAACTCCACAGAACCAGCTAATCTAGCCTTCCAAGCAATCAAAACACATCTAATATGAAGGTGCAAATTTTAGTTCTAATATGACAATAGCATCAAAAATAGCAAGACCTACTTCTTGATATAGTAACTTACAAAAATTCTAAGTGAAGATGATCCAAAATCAAACAAAATTCCAAAAGTTGAGATGTTGTGAGAGGTTTTGGTTATGAGGAGCAAAGGAAGAAAGTGAAAAAGGTTCCAGAAGAAAGTTTGCCACCCTAGCTTCATGTAATGCAAGACGTCTTCATCCATTGTTGACACACATCACACATGAAGGTAAGCTACTTGTCCTTCAATTAAGCCATCTTGATGTCTTTATATGTGTCTGCCAATTGTTACAATTCAATTAGGCCACATGTCACTCAACCAATGTTACCGAATGTCATTCAAAGCATAGACTTAGTCATAATAATTTTCATACACTAACTTGTCTTGCCTCTTTACAATTTTCCTAGTCCAAATGTCCTTTTTAATACCTTAATTCTCTAATAGTATTAATTAATTCCAACTCACTAAGTATGATCCATTAACCAAAATTCAAAATTAGGCCAAAATTCAAAACATATATAATAATCGATCATATCACAATTTTAACACCAATTACATATACTTTCATGAATATGTAAAATTCCAACTAGGGTGTAACATGGGGCCTTACATTTCACATTCATACATATCCATAATAACTCATATAAAGGTTATGGGAAGTACCTTAACTTATAAATTCCTCCACATGATTTCTCTAGATACCTCATCATAAGCCTTCTGTAAATTAATAAAAGCCATATATAGGTTATATTGTCTTTCCTTATAATATTCCATTAATATTTTAAAGAGATGTAAAGCTTTTTTCATGGAATTTCTAAGCATGAAATTAAATTGGTTCACTGAGATAGGTGCATCTTTTCTCACTCTCTTCGCAATCACTTTTTCCCTTAACTTGATAGTATGACTAATTAGTTTGATGCCTTTATAGTTGTTACAACTTAGGATGTCCCCTTTGTTCTTGTATAGAGGAATTAACATACTAAGTTTCCAATTATATGAAATTTTAGTAGACTTAATGATCACATTAAAAAGTTTAGCTATCCAAATAGGACCCTCTTCCCCTAGGCTCTTCCATGCCTCTATGGGTACCTTATCTGGCCCTGCTGCCTTCCACTCTTCATCTCTCTTAAAATTCTTTCAGTTCTTTCCCCTGTGATCTATCGATAATAATTAAAGTTACATACCTTTCAGACATGCTAAGATCCCCTAAAGAGATGTTGTCCTCTATGCATTCATTAAAAAGGCTATAAAAGTTTCTCTATAATCTTCTTTTGATCTCATTTTTGCCACAAGAACCTTTCTTGCTTCATCTTTTATATAATAAGCTTGATATAGGTCTTTTTATTTCTATTCCCTAGCTCGCACCAACTTAAATATATCATTTTTCCATCTTTAGTTTCTAATTTTTGTTATCATAAGCTCTTTTTTTAGCTTTTGAGACTATCTTCGTCATCTTTTTTTTTGTTAGTTTGTAACTTCTTTATTAATACCCTCTCTACCTCTATGGTACTATCCAATAGAGCTTTATACGCAACCTTCTTGATCATAACATATTTTTGTACATCTTTATTCCACCATCAAGAGTCCATCTTACTACACTTAGGCCCTTTAGAAACACCAAGATCTCTTTAGATGTATTCCTTAAAAGATTTTGCTACTCTCTCCCTTATTTAGTTAGAATCTCTTTCCAATTTACATTCTTGTCCATATATTACCCTATCCTTAAGTTGTTTCATCGTGTTCCCTTTTAAATCCACCATTTGACTCTGATACACCTCCTAGGACTTCTTTTCTTCCTCCAATCGTTAATTATATGATCCAATATATATTGAGTTGACAAGAAAGTAATAGGTATCAGAATCCTTACAACTAGGTCGATTGCTCCATCATATGATGAAGCTGTCAATTTGAGTTTTTTTGGTTCTTCTATTAAAAGTCACCAAATGATCTTTTTCTTTCTTAAAAATGAGTTGCTATCACCAACTCAAATGCTATCATAAAATCCAACATATCAGTCCCATTATCAGTCCTATAACTATACTTAAAACCCCCATTAGTCCACGAATATTTGTTTGGGGTTTCCCCTGTATGAATATTAAAGTCTTCTCTTAAAATAACTCTCTCTTCAGGGGGGTTTACTGAATCACCTTATCTAGATGTTCCCAAAATTGACGATTAAGTTGTTCATCCAATCCTACTTGGGATGCATAAGTACACACCACATTAAAAAGCAAAATCTTTGACCACAATCTTTAAGTATAGAATCATATCATTGTTCCTCTGTACCCCCACAATATGGTATATGAGTTTCTTGACAATCAAGATACCTAACCTATTTCATTGCCTTAAACACCTTGAATACCAAAGTTTGAACCAATTAATCTCTTTGACTTTATCCCCTGTCCTCTTTATCTTCTAAATGCAGACTCTATGAATCTTATATTTGTCTAAAATCCCTATTATATAAAATGAATTCCCTATAAGCTTCCTGATATTCCAAGAACCTATTCGTAATTTTCTAACATCTTCTCTTCTCGTATACCTAAAGGTCACTGAAGAATTAGCCTTTGCTCTATCATCAGAAGTCAAAACCACTACTCCCACCCTAATGCCCAATATAATCTATAGAAGACAAGCCCAACAAGTCTCTAAATGAATCCAATATTAATTATGAATGGAAACAAGGATTGATATTAAATCCCAAAACGGTCACCATAATAAATGAATGTGAAAATCACAAGTACAAATGATTGCAAGATGTTCCCAAAATTGAAATAGTAATAGCCGCCCCTCACCTTACTTTGCAATTGACTAATAACAAATAAAAAAGTCTAATTTGTATAAATAAATAGCAATTAAGTTCTTGCAAAATGCTAAAACACAATAACAGACAAGAGCAATCAAAATATTGAAAAATATAAACAAAAAAGAACTTAAAACTTTCTATAGTTTAATGAAGACTAAAAAACTGAATCCTAACAACAAAAGAGCAACGAATCAACCACAAGTAATCACAATATGAAATCAATTACAAGTGCATGCCATAGAGATGAAAAATTTATGAAATGCTGATTAACTAGAGAAGGGAAACATCTAAACTGATTCGATCTATTTAAGACTTCATACATGAGTTATGTATATTCTCATTGTAGTTAGCACCATTAACTATAAATTCCTTAGTTGTGGGGCTTAATCTAGATCTACAAAAGAACAAAGAAAAGCATAAGTTTTTCCAAAAGCTAGGTAAGGAAATGTCTAGAAGAGGACCAAAAATCAACCTTAAAAATTATCAACGAGAAGTTAATAGTGCTTTTTAAAACTAAAATAAAAGTTTATCTTGATTATGAAAAGATGTATTCATTTTTACCTTAAATGGAATTTATTAATACACTGTTAAGCCTCTAGACTAATGAAATGATCAAGATAAAATATAAGAAAATTTGTAATGACTTGTTATGTACGCAATTAGTTTATTGTATCTTGTTCATAATCCACTTAACTTGAATTACCATAAATCTCTCTTAAATTGCATATATACTTTGAGCAACTCATTTTGTTCAACCTTTGATTGCTTAATTGACTTAATTGGGTTCTTTAATCATTTATCTATTTATTGAACTTGATCTTTCATATATTATTTTATTATATTACAAAAATTACTATTATCACCAAAAGAAAATTTATCAATAATAATATATTTTGTTATTTTCAAAACCAATTGTTAGAACCATACTTAGGCTAACAACTTTCAAAGTTAAAATTGGAGGAAAATCTAAAGTTCTTATCATCTTATGAAAGACCTAATATAAGTCCAAATGATGTTAAAAAATGTGTATCTAAACATCCATAAAGTTTATGTAAATATATTGTCAAAACAAAGTCTTGTACTTTCAAAAAATAGGGTAAACACCCTAACTAAATGCTATTACATTAAAAAAAAGATGATAAGTTTATAACCCAAAAATTTTTACAGCACCAAGAACAAGATAATCACTTTCAAGAAGTTTCTTTAGAAGCTTTAGGTCTTTAACTTTTCATGTCATATTCAAAATCTCCATTTAAGTCCTTCAAAATGTCTAAATATTCATCTTTTTCATTCTCAAATTGAGAGGGAAATTCTTGACTTGGCTTAGCAATACACAATCTCCTATAAGATTAGCTTGTCAATAAAAAATCTCCTACAAGATTCTTCTCTAGTAACCTCCTATCTTCAAGCAATAAAATTCCTCCGTAAACTTGCACATGAATACTATTATCAAAACTTAATTTTATTCATATTTGTAATTTTTGTTTGCAAAGTTAAAACATTCTTTTTATTTTATGCTCATATTTTATTAGTTACCATTATATGCATTTTAGTCTTATACATATATAAAAATAAGAATAATACAAGGTAAAAATAGGGTTAATTACAAAAAATCTCAAACTTTGGTCAATTTTGCAATTATAACCTGAACTTTAAAAACTAGTAATAAAAAGCTCGGACTTTCACCTTTTTAATTCTATCTAGATGTTAGTTTCTCTATTATGTTTGCTAACATGTCATGGCATGTATCCAGATTATGATTAGTACACGTCAATAATGGTTAACATTAAAAATCTTGATTAATGAAACGGATTGTTTAATCACTTGAGTAAATGACGTCTTTTTAAAAAAAATGTGGAAAGCTTTTCTTATTAATGCCTTCGTTTAGATCACAACCTTTTTTCTACATTTATCTTCTTTTTTAGGTGATTTCTATCTATGGATTTTGGTAGTACTGGTAGTATGCAATCATCAAGTGGTAGTGATGAAGAGTATAACTCAAGGCTACTAAAATTATCACTTCTAACATTCTTGGAACCCTTTGGTCACTTTGGTCATTTGTCAAACTTATAACAATCTTCTCCTCTCTTTGATTTGTCTCCAAATATTTTTGGTGACTTCTTTAACTCTTTACTGACCCAAATCCCTATTCTGCTTTACTAAATCTTGATAAGATTGGCTTAGGATAGGATCTGAACTTGTTTGTGCTGGCCTTGGGAACAACAAGATACAAGTCAGTTCATCATCGTTAACATCGACTCAGTCAATGTTAGGTGTTCAAAGATCAAACCCAAGTCTAGTTTCATATGATAATGGAACAAAAGCTTCTCAAAACCAAACACATGCTACATCTCAAAACTCCAATCAGAGAACAAAGGCATTAAGAGGAGCACCAAGTATAGTTCTTAGCACAATCGAGTTTTGTAAACTGAAAAAGAAAGGGGTTAGCTCATTTTTTTAAAAATGACGTCCTTTACTAAAGTGATTAAATGACAACATTTCATCAATCAAGAGTTATTATATTAACCATTGCTAATGTTTACTAATCATTAAGTTTTCTGGACACGGGGCATACCACGTCAACAAACATAATAGAGAAATTAATGTTGGGCTAGAGTTAAAAAATTTAAAAGTTTGAGTATTTAATTGTCACTTTATAAAGTTCAGTTTATAATTTCAAAACGCGAAAGTTGGGAATTTTTTTAATTAACCCTGAAAAATATATGCATTTATAATATGGAATTTAATTTCAAACGCTATCTTTACATATTTTGAAAGTTATTATAGTATTTCTTTCACGTGTGTGCATAGAAAAGTATATACATTTTTTATATGAAATATATAAAATTAAAAAATACTTAAATTATTTAAAACTTAAATATTTAATTTTGTCCTTTATAATCCCTTATATAGGGTCTAATTATATAAAATTTTTATTTAATACATTCTTATTTGTATCTTTATTATTTATAAAATAAATTGTAGACAATTTTATAAAGCCGTTCCTTTATATTTATATATTATTATTATTTTATTTAGGGAAAATTTAAAAATTTTAATTTAATCCTAAATATTTTTTAAAATTATAATTCATACCAATATTTGACCATTATTTTGGTTACTAACCAATACCAACTAAAAGAGCTAGAACTGGTCAATATTGAAGCTAAATACAAAACTCTCTTTTTGAGACCTTTCCAACAAGTAGAAATGATATCCACAGGTACGATATGATATTATGTTCATTGGTGTAGCTAGTCTTAAGGCATCACAAAATGTTGGAATATTACTTAAGATGACAATACGAAATATAGAGAGAAATATGAAATGATTGAGAAAAATATAGAAAATGATGAGTCAAATATAAGATCAATGAGTTGGGAGCTAAAAATTAAAATAGTAAAGGATAAACCAAAATGTATAGAATAAAAGAAAGGAAATGACATTAGAAAGAATCTCCAAATGATAGATAAATAAAATGAAAACAACATCTTCTAGTTGCAAAACACAGAAGCTCAACATATGAAATGAAACACAAACATGGCCGTCAAATAAGAATCAAATATTTATAAGATTAAACAAGAAAATTCTCACCTCTTATTGGATACATGTCTTACATGAATTAGTGTCATACATATGATAGGAATCACATTTTACCTATATTGATAGAAAGTATAAAAAGATTCATACATTAATTTTTTTTGTATATAGACTCTTAATTTATCTATTTATAATTTAACTTTCCAATTTTGACAGTAACTAAGTAGAATTAGGTTAATATATGAGAGAATATAAAACAAAAAGAATCAACCGAGAAAAAAGAGAATAAATTAGAGAGAACGTATAAGGGAATATTTGGTTTTTACTTATTTATGATGTAGTCTCCGTTACAATTGTAAACAAATGTAAATATCAATTAGTCAGTTATATTGGAAAAGTAAATGAGAATATACAATAACTGTATGATATATTTCACTTATGTATAGTAAGGTAAAATGATGTTATTTATTTAAATGTATTAAAGGTCATATTCATGTTATCTCTTCCTCTATGTTCATAACAATATTCCCCACTTTTTAGGGAGCATTTTCCACAGGTTTAGGTGAGGATGATGCTTTTATAAGATGAGTAAGAGCTCCCATGTGACCTGCTTTGCTTGTCTCGACCACTTAACTAGTACTGGTGTTTTTGTTTATGATGTCTTAACCATTCTTCATTCTAGAATAGCTATAAGTACCCTTTCTTCCATAATAATTTCAATTTAAAGAGTAGGTAAAAACTTATGAGAAGTTGATATGTGCTTCTTAAGCTAGAACACGTGGAAGATTTTATTTATGGTAGCTTTCGGTAGGAATTTAAGCTTGAAGGTTATAACCCCATCTTTATCAATTATTTGGAAAGGTTCATAAAATTTGAGAGTAGGCTTCTAGTTAGACCTCTTAGTTACTTAACTTTGGTGATGTGGTTGAAGCTTAAGAAACACTAGCTCTTTAATGTTTAATTCTTTATCAACTCTTTTCTTATTAGCCTGTTGATGCACCCTTTTATGCCTTTTGTGGCACCCTGTTTTATGCCCCTTTGTAGATGGAATTTTATCACCTATGTGGTAACTTCTTTGTCTTGCAAAATGTCAGCAATTAGTAAGAATATATAATCTTTGGAAAAATAAAGAACATGAATGACTGAATGATACCCATACAAGACTTCATTGGGGGATATATTAAGAGTTGAGTAGTGGGTGGTATTATACCATCATTAAACCAAAGGTAAACATTGAAACCATCTAATAGGAAAATCTCATTCCATGCATCTTAAGTAAGTTTCCAAAGACTTATCGAGGACTTTAACTTGCACATCAGTTTTAGGATGATAAGTTGATGAAAAATGTAATCCCACTCCTTATAATCTGTAAACTTTTTGTCAAAAACAACTCAAAAACATATGGTTCATCGCAAAAGTAATAGCACAATCATACTCAATTGTTGGAATTGTTTGATCTTAAAAGGGATCTTCTATAATTTCACACGTGAGGGGTTATTTCTTAGTTTTGTCCATTCATTAATAACTTGATTATTTTTAGATAATAGTAGATAGAAACTATAGAACCCCACTTCCATCCGACAAGTGCCGATACGCCCCTCAGACGTTTGAGCACATGTCCAACAAAAGTGACGCACTAACTATGTCACTTTCATATATCTCATACCATCATAATTTTAAAACATAATTAACACAATATCAAAAAACTAAATTCCTCATTTCATTTCATAAGCCACGATATACAATGTAGTATCACTACAACATCCATGTATATATACAATATCAATAAATTATTAGAGTTTACAACTCTGTTACAAAACATGCTACATATATGAGGAATTATACAAAAAGGTTTATCTAAGTCCTTCAATCCAAGTTGATAGACCTTTGAGTCATATCTCCTATCCAAAAGCAGTACTAGATCTCTCTTAAGTTGCCCAAGAAGCTATAACATGTCTCTTAGACTAGAAAAGTCAACGTTATAATTTTGGTGAGTTTTGTGAACTCAATAAGTTAATCATCCTTGATGGTTCACTCATGTCACATAACACACAACTCATATAAGCACTTAATTCACATAATTAACCTTTATCAACATGTAGCATCACAAAGCACATTGTTCATAAGATTTCACATGTATTTAGTCATCTTAATTTAACAATACATTGCAATCATTCAAATCATACATATCATATGTGTATGCGATGTTTATGAGACTCACATTCATTTATTCATTCATTTATTACGTTGTTGTCAACGGGTGCATTTTCCATAGTCCTGTATCCATTATGGATACTGGGCTCATTAATACTATCCCTTATTTGTTGGGGATACAAGGCTCATTTTACATA